>BMAO01013076.1:600000-1037874 GCA_019973975.1 Trichonephila clavata | reverse complement strand
GAAAAGCCTCATGTTTGTGAAATATGCAACAAGCTTTCTCTAAAACTGGTTCCTTTAAAGAGACATTTAGGTATTCATGCTAGGAAAAACCTCATGTTGTGAAATATGTAACAAGGCTTTCTCGCAAGGTGTTCTTTAAAAATACATTTACGTATTCATACCAAGGAAACTCATGTTTGTGAAATATGTAACAAGCTTTCTCACAAGTTGTACTTAAATACTCATTTACGTATTCATAACAAGGAAAAGCCTTATGCTTGTTCAAATATGCAACAAGGCTTTCTCTGATAGTGTAACTTAAAGAGACATTTACGTATTCATACGAAGAAAAGCCTTATGTTTGTGATATATGCAACAGGGCTTTCTCTGAAAATTGTTCTTTAAAGAAACATTAGCTATTCATACCAAGGAAACGACTCATGTTTGTGTAAAATGCAACTGGCTTTCCGTGAAAGTTGGGTTATATAGACATTTACGTATTCATACGAAGGAAAGCCTCATGTTTGTGAAATGGGCAACAAGGCTTTCTCACAAATTGGTGATTTAAATAGACATCTGCATATTCATACGAAGGAAAACCTTTATGTATGTAGAATATGCAACAAAGCTTTCTCACGAAGTGGTTACTTAAGTAAACATTTGCTTATTCATACACAAGAAAAGCCTTCTATTTGAAATATGCAACAAGGCTTTCTCTCGAAGCGATCATTTAAAAAGTCATTTACGTACTCATTCCAAGAAAAGCCTCAGTTGTGAAATATGTAACAAGGCTTTCTCACAATGTGGTACTTTAAATATACATTTACATTCATACAGGAAAAGCCTTATGCTTGCGAAATATGCAACAAGGCTTTCTGTGATAGTGGTAACTTAAGAGACATTTACGTGTTCATACGAAGGAAAAGCCTCATGTTTGTGCTATATGCAACAAGGCTTTCTCTGAAAGTAGTTCTTTAAAGAAACATTTACATATTCATACCAAGGAAACTACTCATGTTTGTGTAATATGCAACATGGCTTTTCGTGAAAGTGGGGATTATATAAGACATTTACCTATTCATACCACGGAAAAGCCTCATGGTTTTGAAATATGAACAAGGCCATCTCACAAAGTGGTGATATAAATAGGCATTGCGTATTCATACATGAAAGTCTTTACGTATGTAAATATGCAACAAGGCTTTCTAACGAAGTGGTTGCTTATTCATCCTCAAGAAAAGCCTTCTATTTGTGAAATATTCAACAAGGCTTTCTCTCGAAGCGATCATTTAAAAAGTCATTTACATATTCATACCAGGAAAAGCCTCATTTTTGTGAAATATGTAAAATACTTTCTCACGAAGAGGTGATTTGAGTAGACATTTACATATTCCTGCTAAATAAAAGCCTAAAGTTTGTAATGACATGTATTTTTAAAAATTTTCTCAAATGTTTTTTTTTAATGTAATTTACATATGTATATTAACCCTCTGAGTGGTTGAGGCTCTAATTGAAACTCATTCAAAAGCGGTCTACTTTTTCAAAGCTGGTGGTAGCGAAACGGTTCATGTTTATTTTTGCGAACTGCTTCGAAATGCACCACAGTTTTATGCCTTCCCCCCTTTAAGATACGGGAGGTCTACAAGCGCTTTTGTAGGGGATGATTTTATTGCTTTTTCGGTTTCTGTGTTGTTGGAAAGGGGAGATTTCTCATTCATAGCTATTGCCTTGTGAGAAAATTGTGTGAGAAAAATCCACATCATGGCGAACAGAAACCATCCAATTTGTTGAATCATAGTAACAAGCAAATAAAGGATAAAAAATAAAGATTTAAAGAAATGGCGAGTTAAAAGTTGAAAAATATTTTTAATAAGCAAAAGAAAATTTTTTTTCTCCTATTACTTTATAAAACTTTTAAAAAAAACATTTTGATTTTGGTATTAGATTTGATCAAGACAGAAGTAAACTGTAATCATTGAATATCAGACTAAAACGCAAACAGATTTTCCTGTTTTTTTTTTCTTTCTTTTTTTTAAAAAAAAATTATGAGGTAAAAAAGTAAAAGTGATCATCTTTTTTAAAAGCAAAATGAGAATAAAATGTAGTATCATTATATACTAATGGATTTCCAAATTTATCTATATGCACTCCCAGGGGTGTATGACGACCTGCAAGAGTTCCACGCGAGTAAAAAAAATAATTTGGGGGCTTATGAGGTGTAAATGGGGGTCTATGATCGTGGTTCTCATTAAACCAGATCATGGCGTTAATCTTTAAAAAAATTTGATCCAGTGGGAACCAGATTTTACCAATTTAATGTTTACTAAATTAGTGAGGTTAGTTTAACAACATAAAAGGTGACTACCATACTAGGTAACAACATCAATTTTATATACAGGAATATTTCAGCATTTTTTTCCAAAATTAAGTTAAATAAGTATAATATTGAACGTCACGAATTTTTTAAATTTGTCACAGTCTGTCAGGACATTTTAACCTACGTTTAACATTTAAATGCCCTTACTCAGATTTTGAAACTAAGTTTGAGATTGTTTTTTTTTTAGTAATACAGCACTAGACAATGATTTCAAATAGTCGCTTTGAAAAAAGAAGTGTCATATTGCAATAGGAACTGATTAGAATAGGTCCTAATGAAGATCTTATAGAAACGGATGTCAGTAATTTTGGCTTTAAAAAGACATACCTGATATTCGTCACAAATTATGGAATATCATGAGAAAGTTTTTAAATGTGTTTTTCCTTGTGAGGGGGAGTTTCACTGAGTTTTCCAAACTCAAAACAAAAAAGAAAGGAAAAGAAAGAAAGAAGTAGGCACTTACGAAAAAGGAAGGTTAGGGTTAAACATGACAAGATTGATGTTAAATATTGAAAATTTGTTATTGAAACACCAGATTCATCCTTCTCTTTAAAAGCATTTGTTCAGTTATTTTGTTTTAATTTTAATTCATTATATGCGCTTCTTAAGTTTTAAACGCAGAACTATACTTCATTACAGTTAAAAATTTAATTTTTTGAAAGTAGTAACACCAATTATCAAAAAGACATTTAAGTTGATAATTTTGCAAAAATTTAATATTAGGTAGGCAGGGGTCTACCCGAAACCAAAAAACATGGCAAGGGGTCTATGAGACAAAAAGGTTTGGGAACCTCTGTTATATACGATGAAGAAGCTTGTACATTAAAACTGGGGTTTCTGCATTTTATTATATTTTTAATTTAAAATAACATTAAAGAGAGGTTTTAATACTTTTAATTTATGCAAATTTTAATCCTTAAATTTATACTTTTCTGTTGAATGAATTTTTTCTGCATAAATCAAATCTCTTCATAACAACTTGCACTAAGAATAAAATAATACTCTCCCCACTTCAGCATTTGTGTCGGAACCACATAATACACTTTCAATCAATAATTTTAATAAAAAAATATATTTTTCTTAAATGTGTTAAATGCGAAAGTGTGTTTCTTCCCATTTTCTGTTCAGATTTCATTTTCATCTTTTTGTTTCTTTAGTATTACATCCTTTAAATGCATATTCGCATATATTTATAAATGGGAAATTGTCATCCGTAACTACATCTTTCAATTCAGTCATTGCAACGATATTTTACTGATTAATTTTGTCTTTTAAAAACAGTACACTTAGAACATTTTACATAAGTAAAATTAACAGACAATTAATAATATAAGAAATTTTATAAGCAATTTTAACATTTAGAGATGTATCCTTAATTCCAGGATTAGAACCTTACAAATTGTTATTTTATTCTTAAATATTAACAGTATAAATTCATCATCCTCATAACTCATTCTATATAGCAAGAAAACCCTACCTTATGCTTTTGAAATGTTATTATATTAAAAATTTTGGGTAGTTTTGTAAAAAAATTACACATGTGGAAAAAACGGATTATAATTTTTGGTTTTTAAATAATATTCTCTTACGTGTCGAGAATTTTTCCAAATTTAAGGCATAATAACAAAAACATCAGGTTTTTTTAAAAAACTTTTGTGGCCCATATATTTGGAAAGCTTGCTCTAATTGAACTGGGATCTCTCTCTTATCATTTTAGGATACTTTTAAACTGTAAAAAAGCCTAGGCTCTAGGCTGGATCTTAGACAAAGCATACATTCCAGACGACCTGAAAACCACTTAGGTTTTAAGAAATTTAAAGCTTTCAGAGATTTGATTTTAGTTTTGAATTCACTTTAAAGTATTTTTGCAATTCTAAATTGAATTAATTGAAAATATTTTTGAACACAAGCCACTTTTTCGTGTAAAATGGGTATTAACTGCATTTTTAATTTCTAAAATCATTTCTGTTTGCTATGTTTTGAAGCTTTTGAGTTCATTCACATTATCTTAATTAAGATTGATTTAAATACCACTATATTTATTTGTACACATAATTTATATAATTTAAAAGCATTTTCTTTGTTTTCATTAATTTTTTCCTGCTGAGAAAATGCCATGACAAAAATGTAAGCAGGCTTCTGTGAGAAATAACATTTGAAAGGGAAGGAATACGCGACTGAAATTTATAAATCTAAAATCCAGCTTTCACAGATGATGTTACAATTAGACTTCAAAATGTAAATGTTCTGAATATAAATATTGTAGAAAGAACTAAATATTTCCCTAATGTTAAACTACATTATAGTAAATATTTTGTAGTACTACTTTAGTATTTTCAAGTCATGCAACAAAAACCCAAACTTGCTAAACTACCCCGATTTAGAAAAAAAATAGACATTATTTACAAACTTGGTGATTTCGGGATTACCTTTATATCACTATTATTTTGTGTGTATAAATGTTTTGTGTATTTAAAACTCCTGTGAAAATATTAGGTTAAGATGAAACCGAATAATCTATCAAAGTAACAAATGTTATTAATATTGCGTAAAAGAATATTTTGAATTAAAAAAGATATTTTCAGTCATAATTATTTCAAGTAGTGTTTGGATGTAGAACATAAGTTGGAAAATAACATATTAAAAATTAGAGCTTTACAGACACTATTAGTTTTTGTTTTATGCCTTTCCAAATTTTATAAATGCGTTTTTTTCAGACTTTTAATTTTGAAAATGTGTTTTCTAATCCCAAACGCTTTTTTTTTTCTAATCTTGAAATATCTTGTAAATACTCCCAAACATATGATCCATAAAAGTTCATTTGGATTTAGGACTGGGAGCTCCAGTTATGTTTTTTAAAAATCTTAATATTTGAAAAATTTCGTGTTTTTTCAGGTTTAGCTATAAAAATAATTAGTAAAATCCAACAAAGAAATAGATTTTAAATTCTATACTTTTTGTTTCCAATAATCTAAGAAATATAAATCATTTAAAATAATTAAATATTTTTAATAATTTAGTATTTTATAAAAGTTTTAAAAAACTTCAAAAATGTTCAATGCTTTAAAATTGTTAAATAATGGCTTGTCAAACTAACTTATTATTTTCAGAATCAATATAATAGTATAATTTGAATATAAAACAAAAATTTATTTTACTGTTATAGAACTGTTTATGACTTCTACTCATAATGTAAAAAGAATGAAATATAAATATATAACTTGTGACGGGTGCTTACGCGTTTCACTAACCTTCTTTCATAAACTTTTAAATTGTATTTATTTTAACCAATCCCCGCTGAGAGCTGAAAGTGTGACTTATGCAAATAAGATAGTTTCGGGTTTAGCGAGTTCGAAATAGATATAAAAGGGAGAAATGAAATGAAGAGATGAGGATGACTACGTGTTTTGATAGAGGAGTAAACTACGTGATTGATTAAGAAGGTGATTCTAGGAGTTTAGTTTAACTAAGTGAAGTTTGTTAGCGGAAGGAAGATTATTGAAAAAGATTCATTAATTCGGTTCGGACGTAACTGAAGACATCCAGGATTGAAGCCACTTCATATATTCTACAAGTATTCAAGATTCCTCTTTAAAGAGATATCAGGTCTGTGATTTTTATAGATTAGATTTAAATGCGTAGTTTGATTGTATGTGTTATTCCCCCGTGGTATCAGTTAGTGTTCCGTCGTTCATAATTGAATTCTGATCTCACTCCACTATAATTTTTGTTCTTAAAGTTTGATTAATATTTGTGTATTTCTATCCTAAGGCATAATAAATAAGTGATTTATTATTTGCGTAGTCATTAATTATGAATCCGACATATCCAAATGTAGATAATGTGCAAAGGGGAATTAATAACCCTAGGGGTAGTGAGAGACTACGACAAACTTAGTGCAGTCAAAAACAATCATAATTTGTAAAACTCCGGTCCCACTACTAATTCCAATGCATTTTACAAACTGTAGCTAAAAACAATTATATACTTACGGGACCAAATATTTATTTATATATGGAAATATTTTTCCTTATTAAATATATAATGAATAATTACAAGATGATTTCTAAAATCCAAAAAGCCTTTAATGGAGAAAAGCCCGACATAATTTGAATAGTTAGAAATTTCATTATATAAATATGCATGCTTTAAAACAAATAAAATTGCAAAGAAAAGGCAATTTACAAAAAAATTTGTATTTACTGAATATAAAATAAATCAGAATTCATCCTCAAATATACATAATTGTGTAAGAAAAGCTTTTGTTCAATTTACAAACAATTGCAAAGAAACTTTTATAAATAATAATTTAAACAGGTATAAAAAGCAAAAATTATCAAAGATGTATACAAAATATTATTAAAATTTGCTATAAAATGTTTAGTCAAAGCAAAATACCTTTTACAAAGCCAAAAGTTTAAACAATTGTACATTACTGAAGCTAGAAGTGTACATATGCATATAGAGGGCAAAAAGAAATATATTTGTTCAAAACATTATTTTTAAACCGTTCATTTTAAGAAAAAAGATTTTTGTATACATTGATAGATACGTCATTGATTGATTGATATACGTCGTTTATAGCACTGTCCCAGTGTGATATTTTTCGAAACACGACGCTGCACACAGTCCAACATTACAGTCTTTACATTCAAAACGTTTTTTTCTTCGAATGCATTTTCCGTTATCATTTTTCTTAAGGTTGCATACGACACATTTTCGTGGTGGTTTGTTTTTTCTTGAAGAGTCACTTTCCACTTATGAAGCACATATTTCCATTCATGCCTTCCAATTAAATGGACTACATTTTCAGAAATTTCAGAGGTAACAAAGTTTCGAGAATTGGAATTACTACTTCCTTCTTCTATCAATCGTTCAATCAGTTTCATTTGAAAACCAATATGATTTAAAATACCGCCATTTTTTTATAGATAGTGAAGGAATTAATTCCACACAATTTGATTTAACAAATGTCGAAAAATCTTCTTATAGTATTTCCTTTGTTGATTTCGGGCAACAGGATAGTAGGATAGACACTGGTCTGATCTATCAACACCACCCATGGTGATATTATAAAACACCGCTGCTTTTGATTTCATTTTCACAGAATCCCGTTTCTTAGCTTTCACTTCCATCATATCAGTGTTATGAAAAATGCTAATCATATGCAGGGGTTTTTTGTCCTTGTACTTCAAAACACACATTTTTCCCTTTTGGAAGGCTATAATTTCCACTTTCTTCACTTTAGAACTTTTTAATGAAACAGGTAAACCTTTTCGAGGTAACGGACTCGTGGCTGGCGTATCATGAGTTCTAGCTCATTACCACTGAAGAGCCGCCGTGTAGGGGAACGATGCATGTTAAATCTGTCGAGAGCTGAAACGTCCCTCTGTTGGTGTGGTGTGGTAGTTAGGAGAAGGGGAGAGGTGCTAGCACAGGTGTCATCCTCGTCACTTGACCATGGTTCAAAATGACGAGGTTCGTCGCCAAAAGTTCTCGAGTATAGCTGAACAGAGCGACGTTAATATTCACTCACTCATTCAACCAAATTGTATGAAATTTACGGAATAAATGAAAAAATATTATAAGTGGAATATATTAAAAATTCAATTTTAAATATCCAAAGAATTATTAGTATTTATGGTAAATATTTTTCAACTGCGTACGCGAGATACATACATAAATATATTTTTCGAAATTCAAATGCAGAATTTCAGTGCAGCTAATATAAAATTCCTGGTTTTGTATGGTTAAGATTACAAAAAATGTCCAAATTTTAATTACTTGTTCTTCAGCCAATCTCTATAACAGAACCTAAATGATAAGGGATTTTGCATAAATAGATATTTTTTTAACTTGAATTTAAAATGGATCTTTATATTTATTTATTGACGCAAATGTCAACTGTAAATTTGTCCAGGTGCTTTTCATTTCTCTTTGCCCAAAGATTCAAGCTTAAAAATTTGATCTTGTTGTTCCCATTCTCTTTGAAGGAAACTGAAGTTCAGACATTAAAAATTCTATTATAATTTGTTATCTAAACAATACAAAACTAGGGATTGTATGTAAGATACTCTGAACACCTGGCTTTGATATAAAAACTAATGGATTTAAATAGTTTTTTTTGTTGTTATTTTTATGAATGCGTACAAAATTTTTGCAAGTTCTGTTGTACAGAAACTTAAAAATTATTCATGTTTAGAATGTTAAAAGTGTAACAGGTTTTAAATTTTGAACATTTTTTTTTATAAATTTTTGACACAAACGAAATAATTCCTTTAAAAAAAATAGAAGTATTAATTAAAATAAGGAAAACGAAACTGTAAATTATCCTCATTGTTTTGATATATACTTTGAATTTAAAAATAGATATATCATAGATATTTTTAGAGATACATTATTAAAAAAAACTTAATTCTACTTTAAGGTAAAGAAAAAAATGTGATTTTGTCAAAAGCTACCCTTTTCCTTCCCAATTAGTTGAATTTCAAATTAATATTAAATCAAAAGTGAGTAAGTATATCATCTATATTACTTATGTGATGGAACTTTAAAAAATGATTTAAATGGAAGATTTATAAAAACGCTTAGATCGTGAAAACTACATCAAAGAATTTATTTAATTCAAACCCAAAAATATTTCAAGTCAAGTTTACTTACAAACTTTAACTGATAGTCCGTACGCTCTGGAGGTTTTAAATTCTTCCCAGTTTTTTACGATTGCTGCAGGGGAAGAACGGGGCAAGCCATAAAACTTCCTGTCAGAGTCTTTTGTGTCACCCCAACCCTCCCTAATTATCCTTCAAGATGTTAAGCCTTTAAAGGGGGAAAAGGATTTCGGAAAAAGACGTCTAAAGAGCATTCGATAAGATGTGGCATGATGGCCTCACTTACAAATTAATTAAACTTCAGTTCCCTGACTTTTTAATTAAAATGATACCCAACTATTTGCACAATCGAACCTTCAGAGTTCGTGTAAATAGCACTTTTTCAGACATCGGGAATTGCCTTTCAGGCGTCCCTCAGGGTTCTGTATTAAGTCCATATTTATACAACTTATACACACATGATTTTCCCGATCACCCCACCGTGAGTACATGCTTATTCGCAGACGACTCTGCGGCATTGACCCAGGGCGTAAAACTCAGCTACACAATTAAAAACATGCAACATTACCTCGACATACTCGAGAATTGGCTTACAGACTGGAGGATAGCTATAAATGTAGATAAATCACAGGCTATTGTATTCAGGAAATGGGGCGTTATCGCCCCACAGACTAAACTCACACTCTTTGAAAACAACATTCAATGGGTCTCGGTTGTGCGTTACCTGGGACTATACTTAGATAATCGACTAACTTACAAACCACATATAGATTATCTATCCGAGAAATTCTGGGGAAGAATTGCTCTGGCCATATCCGTTATTGGGAGAAGGTCACCACTCTCCCTAGAAAATAAAGTCATCCTATACAAGCGTATTTTGCGCCCAGTGATAACATACGCTTGCCCCATCTGGGGCGCGGCGGCACCGACCCATACTAAACGGATCCAAATTATTCAAAATAAAATACTGAGAATCATTACTAACGCACCTTGGTACGTTAGGAATTCTGTCATACATAACGACTTACATATGGAGCCGATCGATAACTGCATCACTAAACTGTCTAGAAATGTTTTTAGAAGTATTGAAAATCATGACAACCCATTAATTAAAGCACAAACATTGTTCACTTATCCTCATACTAAAGTTAACTTCGCATACAAGTCTTCTAAGTGGGAAATTCCCCTTAAGCCCCCATAACTCAACAAAAATACGTAATTTACACATTGAACTACAACACACGCTTCCGCTACTATCTTTTAAAACTGGGTCAGATGTGAAAAATTGCTGACGTCATTCACCATTTCCCGCCCTGCGGCTGCAGGGGAACTTCGGCGTTTTTCGCCCATCGATGCTTCTTCCTCCACCCCTTCCCCCTCCACGTATTGACCCGAAAGGGTTTTTTCGGACGGCTTTACCTCTCTCAATTTGCCTCCCTTGCGGGAGGCGTCACTCGTCTAATGGTTGTTCTTTTTCACCCTATCTTCAGGGATACTGGGTATAAGCATTTTTTGCTGGAACCCGAACCATCTAATTTTCGTTTCGTTTCGAAAAAGAAGTCTCTAACACTTTCGAAGCGGTTACTTGAGGAGGAAAAAACACGTTTGGTGCATTTTTGGTGAGTCCACGGTCTTACGGGAAAAGACGTGTGGTGCGTTTTTGAAGCATCTCAGGATGGCAGAAAAAGACGTTTGGAACGCTTAAAGGGTTAATAGTATTACTGTGTTAGTTTCTGGACCAGATCTATCCTCGGACTACTGACATGCCAGACACGTCCATGACCTTGACAATTATGCATCATGCCGTCAAAATTTTCTAGGATTATAACAATAAATCCTACTTTTCTTCCAAATAAGGTAGATGTAATTTGATTCTTGGAAATGTAAAACAAATCTAAATGATATGATCAATAGGCTTTTAATATTTTAGGTTGATATCATCAAAAGCATTTTTTTAAACAACGTTTCTTAGAAAAATACGTAGTGACCGCTGGTAGCCTAGTGGTCAATGTAACATATTCGTGCCTGACGTGTCATAAGTTTGAGCTTAGTAATGTTGAAGACCCGCAGTGTAGGGGCGCGATGGATGCTAAATCTGATGAAGCTCAAATGTTCCCAGTTGGTGTAGTGTGGAAATATAGGAAAGGGAGGTTTCGGGCTCAGGTGTCGTCCTCATCACTTGACCATGGTTCAAAATTACGAGGTCGTCGCCAAAAGTTCCTGGTGTATTTGAATAGTTTGACGTTAATATTCATTCATAAAAATACGTACATAAAATTTTCCTGAATATCTGTATCTGAGCAAATATAAGTTTCTACAAATTTGTCTTTGATTGTTCTTGTAAAAATTGAGAAGCATATTTCCAGAATAAGTAACATATCATTTCCAAATAGAAAGGACATTTTTTCCAATATAACATTTTTACTGATCATCAACAAACTCTTTTGTCAGAAAATAATTTAATCTTTAAAAGCTATCTTTCCTTTACTATTAACGGCAGCCAGGTGACGCTACTTGTTCTATTGGGAGCGAAATTCTTCTCGGGAACGAGTTCCTCAAAGATAGCGTACACGTGTAGTGAGCAATCGACTTGCCCCTCATAAGATGTTAGTAGCATTCTGTATATTTGTGGAACGTAACCATTGTTAAATATTATTTGTTTCTAAAATATTAAGAACCCTGGAGGCACATCCTACTTTCGCTCAATGTAATTTCTGACATCCAGCTGACATGTTGGTTCTATTCAACCAAATCACCACGTGTTTGTGAGATTATTGTGGAAAAGGAAAATATTAAATCTGTGAGTAGAGGCAACGGACTATTGTACAATAAAATTAATGAATATGTGTCTGTGTTTCTTAAAAATTTTGGTATATATAAATATATTGTTGTAAATAATTTTTTTTTATTCCTATTACAATGCTGTACTAAAAATACTTTTGAAATTTAAATAGTGAAAGATCATTTCTGCTTTTAAGCAGGAGTTTGTATAACAATGTTGATAAATAGATACATATGTGTATTTTAAAATAATTGCTATAATTGGGTAAATGATGTAATTTTGAAGAGATATTCAATAAATTTACAGTTTGGAAAATACATTTCACTTTTTTTTATATCCATACAAAATAGAGCTTGAAATAATGGAGTTAACCAAACTAATGTGGCTAGGTATCGTTAATTTAGAAATGGAATTAGTTGAGCTTTGAAACAGCATATTGCGGAAAACCAAATTTGAAGGTTTGATTTCTGAAGCAGAAGGAAAAATTGTGTGAAAATAGTGCATGTAATAGTGATCCCACAGTAAATATTGAAGATACTATACGTATGGGATTTTTTCACCAAATTTTATATCAATGAAAAAACTATTTAATGTGCTGTTTTAATGATGTTTGGGTCCTTATATTCGTGTGAAAAATTTTCTTCAGTGAACTTGTAAAATCTTCTAATACAAGTAGATTTGACAGGAAGTTAACTGCGAAATGCATTAAACCAGTGGTATTCAAACCATGTTTCGTGGAACCTTGGTGTTCTTCGAAAAATACCTATTGGCTCCACAAGTCAAAAAATGAAAAGGAAAATTATATGTTGTGTATACAAAATAGATTCATATTCTCTATGCATTTTGTACAAACACGAAATACCTAAATTCTTGTTTCCCAACGCAAGTCGTACATACAATGTGGAAAACGTTTAACAAATATGAGATTCTGGGAGACTTCTTTTTTTGCGTGTTTTTTAGAATTTTTAATTCTTTGTATATGCAAGTTAGGAGCCATTACAGCGGATACACTTATGGCAGAAATTAAACCCAACAAAGTGATAAAAGTATCATTTGTGTTTCATGATGTTCTTGGGGGGGGGGGATGCCGTAGAACAATTTAGAAAAAGATATTTTTTTCAAAAAAATAGTGGTTAACTTGTGGCAATTTAATTTCGGAATTACATGTTTAGTTCCAAATTTTTGGAATGATACAGAAATTGGAGAATCTTGATTTCGTGTTAAAACAACAAAAGTTTGTTTCAAAAAATTTCTCTTCAATTTCAAAAACTTTTTCCAGCTCTTAAGAATTAATGTGAACGTGTAAGATAAAGTGACAAAAATTATTGCATTTGCTAGTAGTTTTTTTTAAACTTTTAGTGTTATATGTGTAAGCTTCCATCATTAGCACTTGTTTCTTAAGCTATTTTAGGTGTTGATTTAAATGATTAAGTGTTTTCTTAACTCGAGAGCACCATAATCTTTAACAAACATTTTTGATCAACATTGTTATTCAATGAAAAATTTTATTTGCCTCATATTGAAAAAAAAATTATTCAGTCGCTTATAGAATTTTTAGAATGGTAACATGTTTAAGAATCAGTGAATTGAAAATAAATCCACAGGAGTCAACATCAACGATGGTAAATTACACTATTGATACTCTATAAACAGAAATCATCAATAATAAACAATATACGAGTAGTTCTTTCAGTGGCTATATCCGAATATTTGTACGTCAATAAAAAAGGTGAAAGAGCATTGCGATAATTATTTGTCATTTAGCTTTACTTAGACGAGAAATTAAAATGCACTGTGTGTGGAGCGATAATCATCAACATCTTAAATATTGCTAAATTAAAAATTGTATATGAATGCGAATGGGGGAACAAGAGTTTTTAAAGCCTCATCATCCGCATCTAAGCAAAAAATATTTTCAACGTAAATGCGAAGGACTAAATACAAAAAATCACCCTCGAAATATTTGCATTCCAACAAATAAACTTTTTATAATGTCTCTTTTGTGTCAATTTTTGAATTGGTGAAGACATAATAAAGCTGTATGTTAGAAATGTAATATCTTCAAAATTTGATCATAAATATGAAAGAAATTAGCAGTTTATCTCTAAAACAATCATTGTGCGTTTAATTGAGACGTTCGTATATATTTTGTAAAGAAGAATTTATATTTTCTTTAAATTGAATTCTACAAATTTATCATGTATTTAAGAAAACCTGGTATTGCCACTTTGATGGTTCATTAGTATACGACTCCTACAATTCAAGAAAGTAAGTCGCTAAGCAAATTTCTCCCAGAACGAACTACTGAGAAAAATATTTGATATTATACATGAAGAAAACCACTATTGTAACTACAAATCATCAGCTGGTTTAAAAGAAAATTCTGCAAAAAGTAATTTTATGGGAATTCTATAAATAGAAAATTGAGACTTAGATTTCCATGTCAATGATGAATAAGCTAATATATATATATATTTTATTACAAAATTATGTTGTTTGCAGTTTCTCCTTTTTAATTTTGAATCACTGTTATCTACATGAAGAACAAGTATTCCTTAATAAATATTATAGAAAGCATAGTATTTTTTAAGGAAGTTTCAATCCATGTAAAATAATAGTGTCTCCAAAAATTTAAAATAATTTTTTTTTAAAAAAACCGTATTTTTGAAGTTAGGGAAAATTAGCATGCTAAAAAGCTAAATAAGAATGAATGTTATAAAATCTGAATAAAAATTACAACAGGAAAAATAATAGCATTAGTAAGTTTTATCTAAAATTGATTAGAATAAATTAAAAGTAAAAGAAAAACTTTTTAAAAAACAAACTTTTATTTAAACGCGCTAAAAAGAATTAAATAAACTTTTCCTTTAAAACTTTTTTTATTATCAACTTATAACGTCATTATACAATTTATATGATATAAAAGCTCGTCGTGAGATTAAAGTACTCATATTTACTAATTTTGAAATTTTTACAAATTAAAATCAGTCAGATCAAGTTATTTAATTTACTTGTTTATCTACACGGGTAAATCTCGCGACAAGCTTTTATATCATATAAATTGTATAATGACGTTATAAGTTGATAATAAAAAAAGTTTTAAAATAAAAGTTAATTTTATTCTTTTTAGCGTGTTTAAATAAAAGCTTGTTTTTTAAAAAGTTTTTTTTTTACTTTTTAGTTATCGCTGAATAGCCTGTTCATCTCATTCAACGCTGGTTTTAAAAAAGAATGGTAAAATATTTGGAATACCATTGTTTTGCAAAAAAGGGGAGGGGGGTTAATTCGTAAAAAAAGTTTTCAGCATTTTATTGTTTAAATCACTGATTCTAAAAGATCGAAGTATTTTGAAGTATCGATGAACTTTTTGAAAATAATTTTCATTTAAATGCATCGATATTTATTTATTTTAGAAGAAATCATAAAATAGGCAAAGTATCATTGTTTTGTAAAAAAAAACGTATCAGGGCGCAATAAATGATCTTACCTATTAAAAAATTTCTTTTGATGTTATTAAATGCGCAAATAAAATTGTGAGTATTTTTTAAAAAAATCAGAAAAATTTCCTTTTGAGGGGGAACAGAACCCTAGTCTTTTCAGCACGTAACCATGCGACATGACAATTAAACCAGGAAGTTCTCCGCAAACAGTGTGAAAGGACCTTTAAAATCAAAGGTAGAGATATTCACACATCAAATCTATAAAGCATTAAAATGAATACACAAACAATCTATTTATGCATTACTTCATGTAAAGATAGCATACATGAATATTTACATGCATTTTTTTTTTCATTTATAATATAAACTAAAATCAATTTTATGCATTATTTTATGAAAAAGATAGAAAACATCCGATCATTTATTAAATTGTTGATGTTAGCATATGTGTTTAAAATCGAAGAGGATTAAAATTTTTTTAATAATAAATTATAATTTAAAAAAACTAAAGAACACGCTTGCGTGTGGGAAGCGTGGGGTGCAATTTCGGAATTGAAAGAAGTTAGAAACTATAAAAATTGATATTTATAGAACACCCCAATGACATTAGAATTATTTTTTTACTTTTTAGTTCGATTCAGTATAAAAGCGTGTTCTTTAGTTTTTTTTTTAAATTATAATTTATTTTTCATTTTTTAGTTCGATCTACAATAAAAGCGTGTTTTTTAAACTGTTATTTTTTCATTTTTGAATTTAATATTTGGAGCCAGAATTACGTGGCTGCTGGAATAAGTCTTGCTCTTCAATGGATTTTATTTAAAGGGTCTGAAGTGTATTTATTTGCTCTGTTTACGGGGCCTCTGGTGAGTCCCGTATCGTTATATTAGATTCCGTTTTAAAAGAACAGGTCAAACAAATAAAAATGTGTGGTAAGAAGAAAGAAGTTCGAATTAAAAAAAATTTAATGTACGACATGTTTTTATAACGGACTAAAAAATATAAAATTCCTCCTTTTCGTTTTCTTTTTTCACATTTTCATGCATTGTCATCCACTTCTGTGATATGGTCCAAATTTCAAGTCTCTAGCTCATCGGAAAGTCACAGAGTTTAAAATCAATTACAAAATTCCACCCGGACATACATTAAAGAAAGCGAGTTAGTAAAAACATGGTAATATAAAGTGTCAATCGTTTTTTCACCTTTTAAACGTGTTCCTTTCATGTTAATTCGTATCATCACTTCTAAACGTATTGCTTTATAAAAATATTTAGCAGATAGAACGTAAATTATTTTTTTCCACATGCACGAGCATTTTTTTTATTTTCATTTTCAGAAAAATGTTTATATTATAGTAAGAAATTTAGAACACACACCCACTTTCTCACATACAGAACACTTTTTGTTTTGTTTTATTTTTATAAACCACTAGTGTATTAATTAAAAACACTCGCTGTAGGGTTACACCTTTTTCTTTTAGTCGCTAAATCTGGAATTAGTCGCCAAATCTGGAAATGTTATATGAAATTAGTTGCCAAATCTGAAAATGGTATGTCGAATTAGTCGCCAAATCTGAAAATTGTAAGTGCAATAAGTTGCTAAATCTGGAAGTGATATTTTTAATTGTCGCCAAATCTGATCGTGATTCCTGACGATCCTGGTGAGGACAATGGAACAATATTATGAAATAATTGTATTGTCATAGGGCCTTGACAATTGTGCAAAATTTCGAATTAATCTGGCCTTTTTAAGTGGGTGAAAATGGAGTTCCAAGATTCCGGTACATGCAAGTAAAACTTATAAAAGCGTCTTAAAAAATAAAATCTGTGATTTAAAGTAGAAATTTTTAAAATTACAAAAATTTTCATGTTTATTAAATGTTGTATTAAAATTGCGAGCATTTTTTGAAAAAGAGTAAAAAATAAAAGTTTTTGTGTACTTAATTTACTAAATCACTGATTTTAAAAGACCAAAGTATATGAACTTTTGGAGCCGTGGGTAGCCTAGTGGTAAGAGTATCGGACTCCAGGCCTAAGGGCCTGGGTTCGATGCCACTAAATACCACCGAGTGTAGATGGAGTACGTGCTCGTTAAATCAGTGGGTCCGAAAGTCTTGTGGGCGGTCGCAGCAGAGACCACGAGTGTAGGGGGCTGGAGAATACCCCCGGCTCCATGCTAAAATTGTGGAGGTGGAGATAGGTGGTGTCGCCATTTGTCATTAAGAAGTCCAACCTGTGTCTCACAGGGAAAGGGCAAATATCATTCCTTCCCCTGCGGGAAGGACACGACAACAACATATGAACTTTTTTAGAGTTCAGACGATTTACTCGTCAGAATTTTGAAAAATCCATACCTAATGATTGAAAAATTTCGATTAATGATTCACAGAAAACTTTTAAAAATATTAATTTAAAGCACTACATTTAAAATAATGATAACGGAATAAAAACGATTAAGTTTTTTACAAATATTATAGAATTTTTTGTTTTATAAACGGATGTTTAAAATGAATTCTTTGAATTAAAACTTGTACACAGAAAATGAAACACAAATAAATTTTTCATTCGCATTTTTTTTACTCGCCAAATTCGGTGATTTTGATTATTTATAGGCACCATTTTTTCTAGTATAGCCCTATTTGTGTGTGCAGACTTCAAATGCAAGATGAAACAGATAGTCATTGGGCGCCAAACTGGTTCTCGACGCCAAATCTTAACTTACCATAAAATCGCGTTTTTTATTAAAGTTTTTTTTTTGAGGGCTTAATTTTTAAGTTCTGATTTCCTAGTTTCACATATTGATTGCAAAACACGGTAATTTTTAAATAAAAAATTTTAAAAGAAATTCTGTATGTTTGTATTCTCGTAAAAAGTGTATTTGATGAAAAGCACAAAAACTTTTTTTAAAATCCGTAATGCTTAAACACTTTCTCCAATCTTCACCTTAATTACGGATAATAATGTTCTACACACGGAAAAAAAGTTTCATGCGATTATTTTAATAAATGACGAAGTTATTAAATGTTTAATTAAAATTTTGAGTATTTTTTTTAAAAATCATTTAAAAAAAATTTTTTGACATTTTATTTTTTAAATGACATATTCTAAAAGAAAAAGGAATGAATTTATTTAGTGTAGAATATCGTTTTAATAATACAAAAATAAATTCATACGCAAAGATTTAGAAATCGTTTTCTTAAAAACGCATCAATTTTAACACATTTTTAAAAAACTTGTAAAAAATACAAATATCAATATTTTGTAAAAAAAATTTGTACCGTATCGTGGCAAAATCAATTTCCGATTCTGTAATTATTTTTTAAAAAATTAGATTGCTGTTTTAAAAACGTCAAAACTCTTCAAAAAAAATCCCCTCTTCATTTTGCGTCGCTGAGCATAGCGGAAAAAAACAGCGCACAGGAGTAAAACAAATATGCGTTTTAAGGTTTTTAATTAATATCTTAAAACTAATTGCAATATCGGAATATAAAACATGCATTATCATTCAAATTAAACGTGTATACAAAATTTCAGCTCAATGAGTTGAAGATATCAGCTTCAAAATTGAGTTGCAAGATTCCACCCGAACAAATTACATACATACATTGCAAGTTAAATAAAAGCTTGTAATAAAAAAGACCTAAGACCCTTTTTTTAAAGAATACTTTTTAAAAATAATGTTCTCAAATATAATTGTAATTTTGATGAAAAGTACTACAAATGTATTAATATAATGATAAATATCTATAGTGATGATTGAGATACATATCATATACAGATAGTACAATGCGTATAAAGTATTATAACATCGAATCGAAAAACGTTTCCAATTGGCTCGACCTGCCACCAATAGAGGAATATCATTTCTACGCTTATTCAAGCTCACTAATTTTGCTAGCGTGTACTCGAAAATTACTCTTCTTTTATAGTTCTGTTCTCGCACATGTTAAAAATACAATAATCTTGATGGATAATATTTTAATTGGTTAATTCTTTTTTATTGTTCTCTTATTCTGTTGTGAAAACGATTAAAATTGGGAACTTATTTTCTTCCAAAGCGATCGCAGGGAATTATTTTCAAAAATATGGTCTAATACCCGAATGTACCCAAAAGACTATGGAATTTAGCGGAATAAGAAACATAACGGAACTGCAAGACAACATATTGATTCGTATTCATGGGGTGGCGTCTACATAAGTAAAACTCTTTTGGCACGATTTTGAACGCAACTACTGTGTTTTGTCATCTAAATATAGTAGTTATTAGATCCTTCGTTTATTTCCAGTGTATACATATTTTTCAATGCAATACTTAATTCTTCTAAATCTACGCCAGTTTATTTGCCTTATGCTATAGTCTTAGGCGTGATTAAAATCATGCCGAACGTTCTATAGACAGATTGTAGATTTTATTCAAGATGGCAGCCCCGCACCTCAAGAAATATAAAGAATTTAAAAAATATTACTAACTTGATAAAACGACTGTAGAATTACAACCAATTAAAACGATTTAAAAAGTGGAATAAAAAGAAATTTCCTTTATTTTCCAAGTAAAACGGCGCAGAAAAGAGAAGCAAGAAACTTAATGTAAGGAATTTCAAAATGATGACAGAAAAAGAAATTAAATTAAGTGAAAGCGTAAAAAATTAAAAATAAATGAATCATGTAAGGCCGAAAGAAGAATTAAATACAAAAAAGTAACTTCATTATGAGAAATGGAAAAAATTAGGAAATCATTTATTAAAAATAAAACTAGAAATTTGCTATTTACTACCATTAAAAAAGAATTCTGCCATACAGTTTTGTCATTATGTCTGTTGAAATTCATCACGCAATTTATTACTTTTTTGGAAAAAATTATAGAATCTTTATTAGATTTATCACATTTCCCATTGGGCGAAATTAGTAAAAACTTAACTAAGGTACGAAAAAAGAAATTCAATCCCTTAAGAAAATGACCGAAAGAGCGAAGTCTTAATTTTTGTATATCACTATTTCGAGTATGCCGTGGAACCTTAAAATCTTAAAGATTTGGAATGACTTCTGAGAGTACGAACTTAAATATTTTGTTCCTATTTAATTTGATAAACTTATGGCATATACAGCTCAATCACTTTTACTTAAAAATATGTTGATGAAATGTATAATAAAACATACCACTACTAAGGTACATCAAAAACCTTTTTTTTTTTCATTTAAATTATCTAAAAATAACTAAAAACAAGTTCAAATTCACTAATATTGTACGATAGTGAATCGATTATATCATTAAATCCTTTCTGAGTAAGACCGGTAGAGAATCTGACATTTTTATTATATTGATATAGCTTTACATTGTATTAGGAATCCATCGTGGTTTAGGAAGTGCACGTTTTTATTTTATCCATTTACCTTTACCCAGTCTTTGGAGACCATCCTTATTTACGATCTTGACTCAAAGCTTTATCGTGTCTTTGGAGAGCGTCCTCATTTTGGATGCTGACTCATAGCATTACCCTGCTTAGGAGAGCCCCACCATTTAGGTGGCTGACTCATAGGATTACCCTGTCTTGAAAACTGTCCTCGCTTGGGAAGCTCACTTTTATGTTGTATCCGTATACCTTTACCCTGTCTTTGGACACCATCATTCATTATAGATACTGACACATAGCTTTACCCTGTCTTAGGAAACTGTCCTTGCTCAGGATATTGGCGCATAGCTTTATTTTGTCTTAAGAGACACGGTCTTCATTTACAAAGCTGGCGTATTTATTGTATCCACAAAGTATTAATCTGCTTCCGCCCACCGTTTTCGATTAAGAGAAGCTGACGTTTTTATTGCAATAAAATCGCTTTACTTTGTCTTCGGATATCGTTTGAGAATATGAATTACTACATCATTTTTTGTTCATTTTATTAATAAGACTATACCCATATTATCTTTCAGTAAATAAATTATTAGGATTCACTGTAGTAACCACGTTTGATAAAAAGGATCTTAGCTTTAATATCTTATAATTATCCATTTTTGAAGTAGAACTTCCTTACGCACGCTTGACATGAGGAGTAAGCTGGTGAATGCATGATGAGAGCGTTACGGAAAGTGTAATCGGGCGAGGCGAACGCACCTTTGAGTGAGTGAATAAGTGATGAGTGATTGAATGAATGATTTAGTGAATTAATTAATGGGTGAGTGAATGAATGTTTTGTTTCTATCAGAAACCTGGTCAAACGACGATGAAAATGTTGATATCCCGAATTTTATTTGCATTGCGAGATTTAAGCTTAAAAATGTTAGATCAGCAGGAGTGGCAATTTATCAGAAAATGCCTCGAATAAAGTAACTTCAAACATGGACATTTTATTACGATATATTCGTGGAATCGATAATGGTCAATCATCAATTGGTGATATATGTGCTGATCACTGTGTTTTGGACGATGGAATAAACATCATAATGGTAGTTGCTTACATTTCCATGCAATAATATAGTTAATAATATAAAGTTTTTATTAAAAGGCCAGTTGTACCCTGCCACGCGTTGCTGCGGCTCAGTCTGGTTAAAAAGAAAGCCCATGCTTTCAGTATGTTTAAACATTTGCATTGGTGGTATGATTTTTTTTTATTATAAAAAGTATAAATATATATACACAAAACTTTACTTAACCAATATCATTTGTAATTTGTTGACCAAATACTTAAAGTTATTACAACTGATTTTTGTCTTTATGTTATGAACTTAAATTTATTGATATTGTATTTATAGTGGAGACCTCAAGTTTGAAGATAAATTTTAAATGGCTCTACTCTAGATTCCTCGAGGGCGATGGGTTAGTTTTACAATGCTTATCGATATTTCAGTTAAATCAGAGATGTGATCAAAAATGCACATTTCTCCAAACAAAATATCATTTGGAAACATGAATTGTATTTCCTGATGTTATATAGGGAATGTTTTGATTCCGCAGTATATCTGACGAGCAAAGTTTTTAATGGCACTGGTGGTTCTCCAAGTTGAGACAGTTTAATTTTTCCAGCGGTACAAAAAACATTCCTTTTGTTTCTCCCTTAAATTACAGAGAATTGCAATAAAGACAAACTTCAGTCATTGTGCTGATGAGAATATGCTGGCTCAACCTATAATCTTCCACTGGGTTGTACCGGAATGCAAGGTGACTGTCATTGTGTGATTGCTCACTCCAATATCATGTTTGACGCTGATGTGCTGTTTCTGGTTGTCTTTCAGCCACTTGCAACCTACTGTGTTCCTTTTGTTGAGAACAGAGCAGATCTGATGTTGCAAAACATGAATGCTGGGCTCGCAAATGTGCATCCTCAAGTTTAGCTACCTGTTTTTCTGCTTTGCCCTCAGCATGTGCTTGTGCCATTCTTTGTCTGCTTTTCTTGTTTGCTGATGCCTGTTCCTCCTCAATTTGATGTGCAATTACACTCGTTGCACTACTTTTTCCTTGTGAGTATGATGACCTAAGTTTGATTACCTGAAAGGCATTATTTTTATGTAGTGAAGCTAACTGACTGCACTTAAAAAGAAAAAAAGTTAAAGCAAAAACATATAAAATTTCAAAACAATAAAAAAAAGGAAAAACCAGGAACAAAAAGAAAGGGAGAAAATAAAAAAATGCTAATGAAATATTTAACTTTTATTGTGCATCAATTAACATAGCTCAATTTCAGCACAAAGAGAGGTTGAAGATATTTTTATTCGAATACGCAAGAAAAATTCAAATATAAACATGGATTTCGCAGTAGAAATCTACAACAAAATATTGATAATGATGGAAGATTTTTGCAATTTACTATTCAATCAGCATTAGCAATTGTTATCAACAAATTTAAGTGCCTATCTTAAGAACAGAGTAGCTTATGTCTAAACATTGACTGTTGTAAATTAAATAATTATTATATAAATTTCGCTGCAAGTCATGTGAGAGATGTTTACGCGTTTGGCCTGTAGAGTCAGAATCATATAATGTTCTTTGTGCTTTGTCTTCCGTGTTGTCTGCAAAATAAACAAAATGCCAAAAGATGAACTGAATCATTGAATAGAGAATGAATGATGCATTGGAATTATAATAGAATACCTGACCATGGAATATAATAACTAAGGAAATACAATACTGACTGCTTCACACATGGACAGTTATTTGTTGTCAGCGTACTTAAATATATTAGCATCACTGTGCAGCTAAATTGCCGCCATGCAAATCACACCATTTTCCATCCAAATCTGATTTTTTTTCATAAAAAACGTTAGAATCTTTGTTGTTTAGATATTAAGGTGCAATACGCATAGCACTAATTTTGTTACAATGATGCCAATACATAAGTAACGTTGTGTGTTCCAGAGCAGAAGTCACCAATTGGTGAGAAATTTTTGATGGTCCACTGAAAAATTGAGATATTATTTACCCTTTTGTGAAGATTCAGTTTAAAAAAAGATGATCAACAAAAAAACATATTATGTATTATACTTTAATAAAAACTTTTAGTTACCACTATTAGCAAATTTCCTGAGTTTAGTAATTTTTCAGATTTTCCAACGAAATTTGAAAGTCAACTTAGGTAACCACAGTAAATTGGTGGCAAAACACTTCAGTCTGTTGATTGTCGGATTGTTATTGCTTTTCATGAAATTTATTTTCAGGTGTATGGAAACGTAAATATAGCTTTAGTGGTCTGCCATATTTATAAAGTTATCATTGAGTGGTTCATGGAGTGCTGAAGGTTGGCAATTGCTGTTCTAGAGTAGGCACACCAGACAATTTTTGTATCTTCACAGACAATGAAGCAACACACATTACATTTTTATTTACATAGATTTATGATTCATGGTCGAGTAGGCTCTGAAGAATTAGGAGAAAACTATCATACGTTGCCACTAATTTTAGCAGGAGATTTCTTTGTTTATTTGCGTCCGAAGATGGACAACTCTGGATAAAATTTCTATAATATAAATTAGAACTACAAATGAATAATAACCGAAATGAGCCTACCACAAGACATGGAATAACAATCGATGCAGTTTTCTCTAGATACCTTTCTAATTTTCATTCGAAAACATATGAATCTTATTTCTAATACCATAAGCCCATTGTCTCGGTCTTACAATCAGCAGTAATTACTGATGTATCGATATTAAAAATAATGAATAAAAATAAAAAAAAATCCCTTCTACAATATGAATTTATTGATGAAAACCCATAATAAATTTAAATGTTTGTAGGAAATTAATATACGAATATGAACACACATACATGTATATATTATGCATAAATAAACATATATATATACATATAGATGGGGCTAAGGAAGTTTTACTTCAGTCGTTTGGTCTAAAGCACACTCGTTTTTTTAAAATTTTAAATCACTTTCAAATAATAATTTACCGAGTATTAATTCCCTATTTATAACAAATATATATCTCCCAAAATATTATCTTTAAGAAAAGTCTGGAGTAAAATTGCAACAGTAAATTTTTTCCCTTCAATTACAAAAGCATCTTAAAGTATTTCTGAAATCAAACTTATTATTAATCCCAGTAAAAATTTCTTCATTTTTGACTTTTCCAAATAATTTGATAGAATATGGAATGTGACTGCATACAACTTTAGCAGAGCTAGACTTTGTCATTTTGTGAAAAAAAATGCAGACATATATGTGTACATAAAAATTTCTTTGTCAGAAAATATGCAAGGGAAGGTGATACTTGGAGCTCGAATAATATTATTAATGACGATAGATATATATACTAATAAATAATACTTCACAATATATATATACATAGAAATTTACTTTATGTAAATTTCGTTACTCCTTGTTCATTCAAACACTCATTGCCATTTGCACCAAGCACTTAAGTATCTTTAGTCGTCAAACCACGCTTATTTTTACTCGTTAAGCTAATGGAATTTTAAAGATGTTTCATTTTAAAAATACTCAGTTAAAAATTTTTAAACTTAACTCTGGTGCAAATGGGCATTAGTGACCAACAAGATAGTACAAAAAAAATATGAACAAAATTTGACCCTCGTCTCAAAAAGGTTCGCCATCCCTACTATATACTGTGAGCCAGTGAGTGCCTCTCAAACTTTCAATACTTGCGACCCAATTTTCAATCATAATTTTTGTTGCGCCGCCTCTTGTACAATAATAATGTATTGAATGCAATAATAATGCACTTTGACGCTAAAGCTACAACACGATCTTAATTATAAACCCTACAAATGAACAAGATACGTTTTAAATTATAATATACACTCACATCCAAAAGTTAAGCATGTAAAATGCAAAAAAGTCAACAAATACTGCTTTGATTGACACAAAATTTGGCAGTAAAGTAGCACATATATTTATACATGAAATAAAATCAATAATTGCATACATAAATGAAAACAATATTAAATTTTTGTAAGTTATCAGATAATGTCATACTGGAGACTTAAACAGAATTATGTATAAAGTGAAAATAAACAGCATAAAATGAAAAAAAGGACATTAATAGGGTATGTGATCCCCCCTCATCTGTATGCAAAGTTTGCACCTTTTGACCATGCTTTCAATTAGCTGGTCAGCCACCGCAGAATTAATCAATCGCCATTCTACTTGTAGAGCAGTTTCCAGCTCAAAAAGAGTGGCTGGAGGTGGGAAACGTGAAGATACAACACGACCAAGAGCATTCCAAAGAGTTTCAATGGGATTAAGGTCGGGCGAATGTACTAGCCACGCCATACGCGCAATCCGTTCACTCTCCAGGTAGTCATCGACGATGTCAGCTCTATGGGGACGTGCGTTATCGTCCATTAAAACAAAAGTAGGGCCAACTCTTGCAGCGTACAATCTCACAATGGGATCTAGGACTTCATCTCGATACAGGAAAGCCGTCACAGAACCCCGTTTAAAGATGTGCAGGTCGGTGCGGTATCCTAATGAAATCCCTGCCCACACCATAATGCTTCCGCCTCGGAATGCGTGGTGTTCGGGGATGTTTTGGGGCTGATTGCGTGTTCCTTGTTTACGCCATATCCTTATACGCTTGTCATCTGGCTCCAGAGCAAATCTTGACTCATCAGTAAACATGACATTGCCCCAGTCAGACACAGTCCAATTGCCATATTCCCGGCAACACTTTAATCATGCCCCTCTTGATTGGACGGATAGAGGAACACAAACTCGAGGTACCCGGGCATACAGTCCATTCATATGTAATCTTCGGAGTACAGTAGCTGCAGATATAGCCTTGCCAATGGACGCTGTAACCATAGATGTCACACGTGTGGAGATCGCTCTGCGATTCCTCTTGGCTACAATAGCAATATATCGATCTTCCGCGGGGGGGTTGTAACCCTTGGGCGACCACCTACGGGCCTTCAGACAACTGTCTGTGTGGTTTATAATTGTTTCCACAAACGTGAAATTACAGAATGACGAATGCCGAAGAAAAGATGAACATCTGTGATCAACTGTCCTGCTTCAATGCGCCCGACAGCACGTCAGCGCTCAGAATCTTCCATTCGTTTTCTGGAAGTCATAGAAACACGTATGTCTTGAAAACAAATTATACGAAAGCTTTAAATACCTTCTATCAGCACTTACAAATCAACTTCTGCACTCCTGCATAAAGCTGGCGTCTTATAAGACTGCCAATAAAGTTTTTCCATCCTCTTCAATAAACACACATTAGTTATGTGACCAAATTGATCTTTAATTTAACAATTATTTAAACATATACACCCGACATCACAAAACGGAACAACACTTAACCAAACTGACAGAGTTCTCATCTTCCGCGCAACTCGTTTGCGCAGCTCACAAATTCCTTCTTTAAATTCCCCAAGGGATTATTTAACGGCCAATCTGGAATGATGATTTAAGGAATTCTTACTCCTTCTCCCAATGGAAAAACATCCGTCTGAAGACGATGCGCCTCAAAATAGACTAAAAAAACAAAACAAAAAATACTTGGACACAATTCAGAGAGAAATAATTGAAATTTGGTTATGCGCGCAGAGCCCCAGATAATATAACTCCTCGGAGACACATAAATATACATATGACATATATTACAGAAAACTACATAATAGAAATAGAAATTTCACAAAAAAAATCCAAGAGAATACATAGAACGAATACTCTACATGCATATTAATTAACCTTTTTTTTTACTATACTTCTAAAAAGAACCTTTAGTGAATATACATAAAAATAATACAAACAAAAACCCTACTCAGAAATTCAAAGTCTGGAAAGCGCATATGCATTGCCGTGAGCACTACCCCTTCTATAGGAAACTTTAAGATTGTATCTTTGTAAGGCCAATGCCCATCTGGTCAATTTGGCACTATGAGGAGCACTATTGGTAAGATATGTCAAAGGGTCATGATCTGAAATGACCTGGATTTGTGACCCAAAGATCCAAGTGTCAAATTTACGAAGCGCCTCTAACACGCTGAATGCTTCACGCTCGATCGTGGACCACTTCATTTGGGCCAAAGTCAGTTTTTTGCTAAAGAAAGCAATTGGCATTTCCTCCATATGGTCATTGTGTTGAGCTAAACAAGCGCCAATGGCAGTAGCAGAAGCATCTGTGAATAGTAGAAAGGGGCAAGACAAATCTGGTGTATGCAGAGAAGGCATTTTTACAAGTTCCTCCTTAAGTTTCATGAAAGAATCTTCAGCTGACGACTCCCAATGAATGTCCTTCGGAATGTTCTTTTTAGTCAAGTTAGTTAAGGGCAATACTAACTGTGCGAAGTTCGGGATATAATCACGATAATAACTCGTGAGATCCAAGAAACTTCTGATTTCACTTTTTGTGGTAGGTCGACTCAGTTTCCGAATCGTTTCTACCTTTTCAGGATCAGGAGAATGTTTTCCTGAACCAACTATGTGACCTAAGAACTTGACGGATTTTCTGCCGAAGGCACACTTTTTCAGGTTCACCTTTAGTCCTACTTCTTGCAAACACTTAAACACCTTGGCGATGTGTGATCAAGGTGTTCTTCCCAAGTTGTCGAATAGATAGCAACATCATCGATGTATGAGTGGCAGTATTTCCGATGCAAGAACAGAGCATTGCCCATGGACTTCTGAAAGGTGCTTCCAGCATTTTTCATGCCGAAAGGCATAACCTTCCATTGATAATGCCCTGAATGAGTCACAAATACTGTCAAAGGCTTGGTCTCATCCTTCATTGGGATCTGCCAATAACCTTTCGTCAAGTCTAGTACACTTATGAATCTGGCTTGGCCAATTTCAAAAAGAAGGTCTCTTGCGTTCTGCATTGAATATGCATCAGTAATTGTGACATTATTTAAAAGTCTATAATCTACACAGAGTCTTATGCTTCCGTCCTTTTTAGAGACGCATACGATAGGGTGAGCCCATTCACTTTCACTAGGCTCAATCAGTCCTAATTGAAGTGACTCGTAATTTGTTTATTTACTTCTTCTTGAAGGGCTATCGGTATGCGATAAGGTTTCAATTTCTTTGGAACGTAATCGGGCATTAAACTCACTGAATGTCCTTTTACCTTAGCAGAGCCTGGAACAGAGCAAAATACATCTCAGAATTTAGAGAGGAGGTCCGCAAGCTGATGTTTTTGAGAATTTTCTAGACCAGAAGAGTTGTCCATTACATGGTTGTAAATGTCATTGACGTCAGATTCTACTGTATCAGTAGGGGCATAGTGAAGTTCACCAAATTCATCGTCTTGGTCAAATATAACACCTATTTGCTCAATTCCGGCTACGTATGGTCGTAATTTATTGAAGTGGAGTTCCTTTTCACTACCATCCTTCATTTTTACTCTCGCTGTATGTGGTCTCGGTAGTTCTATGATAGATGCGGGACCCATCCATTTTCTTAAATGCTTATGAGACGACGATGGGATAAGTACCAAAACTCGGTCACCAACTTCCAAACGTTTCTCTCTAGACCTAAGGTTGTATCTACTTGCATATTCGGCTTGTGCTTTTTCAGAGTTTCCTCTTACCAGTTTATGAGCCTGTTTCAATACTTCAGTTAAGTCTCTTAAATATTCCTCAATGGACTTTGAGCTATAAGTGGGAATTTCCTTGTCACCGGTCCACACCTTCTTCAATAGTTTCAATTTTGCCGTTTGGTAGTCAACCGTAAACAAGTTGGTATGGCGAGACGCTTGTTGTGCTATGTGGCACACATCTTGTTTGTTCTTAGCCTGGCTCCAGACTGGTCCCAATGACTTGTCCATTCTTTGAAGTTTAACAAAAGATGATTTCACCGAATTGTTTCCGATGTCTCGGTCTCTTGCCCTAAGGCTAAAGCAGATAGTTCTTCCTCACTTTCTAATTGTGTATCTTTATTCTTGGTGCATTCAAATACTCTCTGATTTTCAAAATCAAATAACTGAACATTTTCTAAAAGAATCTCATAAGCGGTGGCGCTAATCAACATGTCGTTGACGAGTTTCTTAGACACAGCGCACATGATTGGAACCGAGCCATGCTTTCCATCGTCTATTTTTAGGTTAAATAGTTTAAGAGCAGCTATTTCCTTTTCACCAAACGCCGAAATGATTTGGATAGTTCCCTCACCTTCTCCACAATCTTTACCGATTAAGTCTTCGCGTAAGACTGATATTTGTGCTCCTGTATCGATTACTGCTTTTATGGACGTTTGTCCACATTTGATATCAACTAACTGAAAATCATCAATTCCATTCCTTGTGTTGATGGGAATGGAGACTGGTATTGAGACTCTAACAGTTATCACCTCCTTAATAGATTCTAGTTCAGTTCCCTAAGCAGTAATTATGTTACTTCTGGTATTGCGAGGTGGTGTCTTTCTTGTATTTTTCGGGCATTCCCGAGCCAAATGTCCTATATTCTCGCAAATAAAACACTTAGGCTTAAAACCTCTACTTGTTCCCGTGTTTGACTCTACCGGCAATTTAGTTTTCCTAAAAAATGGTGCATCTTTTGGTTGCAGATTAGCGCCCTTATTATCCGAGACAAACTTATTATTTGTCGACCTGTACCTCGCATCGTTCGAGTGGGCTCCCTTTACATTAGCCCTCACGCTTTCGTATTCGTCTAGCTTATCAGCTAAGTCTCCTGGAACAATTGATTTAACCCAGTTGCCAACAAACTGTTCTCTTACGTCACCAGGGACACGTCGTTTCAACTGATCTGTAATCATGAGATTCTTCAACCCTTTCAAAATCATTTACACCAATACTCCAAGCCACTCTTCAAAATAGCTGGTTATTTCGAAAACAAAATCACGCCAAGATTGAGCTGGATTCCGCTGGTGTTTTACAAACTTCTGCCGAAAAATTTCAGCACTAAGTTTGAACCGTTTCAGCAATAGACCTTTAATATAATCATAGTCGTCAAATTTTTCTTCTGCTTCACGAGCCATTAATTGATTAATTTCACTTGGCATAAGAGCCAAAAGAGCTGACACCCAGTGTCTTTTCTCGATGCTAATCCTCTTTGCCTGTCGCTCGAACAAGGTCAAAAACAAAACTATGTCCCCATCTTTCATCTCAAATTTGGGTACAACTTTCGTTAACTTATAGATGCTAACTTTAGCCTCAGGTGAACTAGTTAACCTCTTAAGCCTTTCATTCTCTAACCGTAATTTTTCTAACTGAAATTCGCGATCAAGCCTTTCCTTCTCTTTCTCAAATTCTTGTTGTTCTCACAGCTTTCTATCCCCTATTATAATTGTGAGTTGATTTTTGCTAAAGTCCTCATCATAATCTGGGTGTGTGGTAATTAGTTTACTCAAATCTGAAATTTTCATATTATCCCCCACATTAAGATTCAGCTCCTCTGCCAATAGCCTAAGATCCTCCTTTCGTGCCTTACCTAAATAAGCCAATTTTACTACTTGTTTACCTATACACTCAATAATAAATCAAGAAAATGAGAAGAAGAAAAAACTTTTGTTACAACTATTCCTCACAATATGTAACTAAACTACAACTTCACATTCAAGAGTTATGTTATGTAATAGTAATGAAATCTTAAGTACCCAAATACAAAATCAACCATCGTTTAGTATAAACATATGCAAGTATTATGTCGTAATTAATTAAATCACAAATAAAATAGAGTAAAATATGACAATCTAAAAAACATCACAATTCATACTCTATCTCAATCTTAGGTAAAGAAAAATTTATAGAAGGAAATTTTATGACATGGGAAACAAAACAAAAAAAATCAAAATTTCACAAAGTTAGAAAATATTATCTTTCGAAAACAATTTCACAAAACTCTTACTAAAAAGAAATGTTTTGCTTTATAATTCAATAAATAAAAAAAAAAGGATTACACAACAACATAAAAAATGATTTATGGTGTAGAGGCTATTATTGATTCACACACACGTGCCATGCATCGCTACAACGGTTTGCATGTTTCCTCTAACTGCACAGCATTGCTTCTACATTCAGATTACTCGTAATATAGCCTTTGGAATACAATATATTTCAACCAAATATTTCAATTAACACTGTCATATTTTTTTTTTTAATTTTAACTCTAAATATGAATAACTGAAAACGAAACTAACTACAAAATTAATTCGAATCTTATTACTCTCAAAACTATCGTATGCAAGACCCATTTAACACAAGAATACAGTAAATAAAATAAATAAATGGTTCTTATACTTTTAATACACGTCGAAACCTGTCGTTTCCAAACAAGTTTACAATTTAAAATACTGATGTATTTCAACAACCAAACAAAGTTAATTGGCTAAAATACTTAACGCATGTCGTGTTATTTACTAAATTTGCCGAATACTGGCGTATCCAACGAATTTATTACATAGAATACTGATGTATTCAAACAACAAATTTTAATTAACTAATATACTTAAGGGGAGTCAGTAGGGTAAACACCTTCGGGAAATCGATTTTGAGTTTTTGATATTTCTAAAATCCCCAAATCAGGACCTTTCCAATGATGTAACATACTTGCCATTTTACTAATTAAAAGTATGTTAAAATGATTTTAAAAGAATAATCAGCTGATGAGCCACGCCCCCTTTGACAGATACAAATGTAAACATTGACCTTTTAAATCTGGGAAGCTTTTGCAAAGCCACTCTCTGTTTTATTTATTCATACGCAATTAACTGTAGATTCACTGCAAGCGTAACTGTTAGGGTTGTTTACCTATTTTGGAGAGAATACACGTTTTTCTTCTTAGCGTTTTAAATATTTCGATATTTCAAATTTTTGAAAATCAAAAATTTTGAAATTTTAATTTAATTTAATATGCCAAGATCAACAAAAGTGTTCAAAAAACGTAAACATACGTTTTATAACGGTAAGAATACTTTCAACCATACTAACGACAGTAGTGTCAATCCTCAAGTTGGACATGCACATGACTCAAAAGAGACATGTGCAAAAGAAAAGAAAATTCCCAATTTAAATGGAAGTTTTTCTTCCTATGACAAAAGTGTAGGTATTATTAATGCCATTATGAATTTGAATATTCTGGCATTTGTTTTCAAGAATGAAGTTCACTGTAAAATGTGTAACAGTGGCTTAGACATGCAAGTTTTAAAAGGTAAGTCTGGATTGGCTATTACATTTGTCCTGAAATGTTGTGCTTGTCCATATCGTGTAGAATTCTCTTCTTCAAATTTTCATGAAGGACCGCAAATTGCTACAATAAATACCAGGTTTGTATATGCTATGCGTTCCATTGGAAAAGGTGCAGAAGCTGGGAGAATGTTTTGCTGCATAATGAATCTTCCTCAACCACCTACAAGGTTTTCTCCTTACGGTAAGCGAATCTTAAATGCTGCAAAACTTGTTTACGAGGACTCCATTCAAAATGCTGCAAAGGAAGCTATTTGTGAAAATGAAGGTAATATATAATATTGCAGTCGCTGTAGATGGGACATGGCAGAAAAGCGGTTACTCATCATTGAATGGTGTAGTTACTGTGACCAGCATTGATACAGGTAAGGTGATAGATGTTGATATTCTTTCAAAATATTGCATATGTAAAAACTTACCTTCTCATCAAAAGGATTGTAAAAGGAATTACGTTGGATCTAGTGGAGCCATGGAAATTCAAGGTGCGTCTAAAATTTTTCAACGGTCATTATCTTTGCATAATGGCCGATATATTACTTACTTAAGGGATGGAGATTGCAAAGCATTTTATGCTGTTAGAAAGAAAAACATCTATGGAGATGAATACCCAATTGAAAAATTGGAGTGCATCGGGCATGTCATGAAGCGCATGGGAACAAGATTACGCCAATTAAAATGCCAATTGAAAGGGCAAATCTTGTCAGACGGTAAGTGTTTAAGTGGAAAAAATCGTTTGACTGAGCATGAAATAGATAACTTACAGTTTTACTATGGATCAGCTATTCGGAGAAATTACACCAGTGTTCAGAACATGCGGCAAGATATCTGGGATATTTTTCTGCATAAGCTGTCAACAGATGAATATCCTCAACATGGTTTTGTCTTGATGGTGAAGATTCATGGTGGGGATATAAAAAGGCTGAAGCATCAGGTAAGTCTTACAAGCATAAAAATAGTCTTCCGGTCGCTGTTGAAGAAGCAACGCGTCCTATATTTAGAGATCTTTCCCATCCTGATCTGTTAAGAAAATGTTTGCATGGAAAAACACAAAACCCGAATGAAAGTTTTCATGATGTCGTATGGTCACGTGTTCCTGAAACAACATTTGTACAGATTGAAACACTTTCACTGGGTGTTTATGATGCTGTTTGTTCTATTAATAATGGTAATGTATCCAAATTAAAAATGCTGCAGAAAATGGGAGTCGAGCCTGGAGAATATTCGGTAAGTGCCATGAAAATTCTTGATAGAGAAAGGTTAATGAAAGCAGTGTATGCTTTTTCTGGAAGAGAGAAGAAAATTAGAAAAGATAAAAGAAGAAAAAGAAAAAAAGAAGATAATATATTAAGAAAAATAAGGTAAAAACCGGCTACAGTGCAGGATCTTTTTGATGAGGTAAAATTTTATATAAAAGCTACTGTTTTCTAAAAATTTTCTTTTCTAAACTGTGTTTTCTCTTTTCTATAAATTTACTGTATGCATGAACTGGAAATTTTTATTTTATATTTCATATATATTCTTGTGTATACTGAAGTGAAATATTTGAAATATTCCTCAGACATTTAGCTAAAAAGCATATGTCGAAACACAGAAAAGGAAAATTTTTATTAAATTCCTTATTGTACTCTGCAAAAATTATTTTTTTAATCAGGCTGATCAATTTTTTAAAAAAAGATTTCACTTCTGTATAAAAATAAATGTTTATTTAATGCACACACAAATATATCTCAAAATGCGTTGCATGAAGCTTGTTATATACAAAATAAATCATAAATTTCATGTTTAAAAACACAAAACTAGTTTTCTTGTTGTTTTGGATACTATCTATGTAATATTTATATAATCTTTTTAATTCTTATATTTAAAGAAATTGTGTTTACATGTGAATATACAAAACACTAAAGAAATTTTTCGAAGTGCCATATAATCATGTATTACTGTCTTATATAGATTATATTTTTTAATTTGTGTCTTCTTTCTCTATAAATTAATTGTATGCATGAACTGGAAATATTTATTTTATATTGCATATATATTATATATACTGAAGTGAAATTTTTGAGATATTCCTCAGACATTTAGCTGAAAAGCAGATGTCGTAACATAGAAAAGAAAATTTTTTATAAAATTCATTATTCTACTCTACAAAATTACATTTTTAAACATGCTGATCAATTTTTTAAAAAAAAATTTCACTTCTGTATAAAGATAAATGTTTTTTTAATGTACACACAAATTTTTAAGCTTTGTTTTCAATAGTTTCTTAGTAAAAGGTACATAAATATATCCCAAAATGCAATGCCCTTTTTCGTTGCACAAAACTTGTTACATACAAAAAATACACAAATTTCATGTTTAAAAACATAAAATCAGTTTTCTTGTTGTTGTTTTGGATACCATATATGTAATATTTTAAGAATCCTTTTAATTCTGATACTTTAATAAATTGTGTTTACATGTAAATTTATAAAACACTAATGAAATTTTTCGAAATGTCGTATAATGATGCATTACCAAAGCCGTATTTTCATGTATTGACACATTTTTACATTGTATTTATGATGCTTATAGTCAACTTGGGTGACAGTAATGTATCAGAATAGAAAATTCTTCAAAAATTGATGCATAGTTTGAGAAAAATGATGCAAATGCTATAAAATATCTCGATAGATTAAAAGTGAAAAATGCTATACATGTATTTTCTGAGAAATCTAAGTAAAAGAAATAAGTAAAAAGTCTTAAAAGTTATTGAGAATAAGCTAATATTTAAAAAAATAGCGCAAATACAGTTTGTAATTCATAATTTTTTTGATGAAGTGACATTTTATAATCAAAATGAAATTATCTCAAAACGGTGTTTTTTAAAATGCGTGCACCTTTTTCTCAGAACCTATTCAACGGAAGCACTTGCAATCTTCACTAAATATTACTGATATCTAACTATATAAAGTGCACAGAACTTTTTTTTTAATATTCCCATAATATTTTTGTAAAAGTCAGTTATCGTGAAAAAAAAATGACAGTTTTCAAAAAACTCATAGTGATATTGTTGCGATGAATGTTTTTGAAAAAACTAAACAATATGTTTAAAAAAGCTTCCGTACATTTTAAATAAAAAAGTCTAATTAATATACAGAAAAAATTTTAAGTCTGTATATTTAATAGTTTCTGAGAAAAAGGTACATAAAAATGCTCAATTTAACATTAGCGAGATAGGGGCTACCTACTACCCTTAACACATGTCGTGTTATTTACGAAATTTGTCAAATACTGCCATATCCAAACAGGATTACCATTTATACTACTAATATGGCAAAACGAAAGTAAGCACTGGCGTGCAAAAAAAAATTTTTTTTACATATTCATTTAGAAAACTCGTACACATAAACACATAAATTAATGTTTCATTTCTCTCTCATCACAATTAAGGAGTCATATTATAGAAATGAGGCTCTTACCTTATTTTTTTTTTCCAAAAAAGATTACTTCCATTTTGTTTTGAGTGCTTTATTTTATTTCCCGTTAATTTAATATCCTCTGGTAAGATCCTTTAGACTACGCCAATAAAGTTTTTCCATCCTCTTCAATAAACACACATTAGTTATGTGGCCAAATTGATCTTTAATTTAACAATTATTTAAACATATACACCCGACATCACAAAACGGAACGACACTTAACCAAACTGACAGAGTTCTCATCTTCCGCGCAATTCGTCTGCGCAGCTCACAAATTCCTTCTTCAAATTCCCCAAGGGATTATTTAACGGCCAATCTGGAATGATGATTTAAGGGATTCTTACTCTGCCTTTTTTGCATATTTCTTGACATGAAAGCACGATGGGCTGTTACCTAACATATTTGCATACTTCCATCTACCTCTGCAGCGAATTGCGGCCTCTTCAATTCTGATTGGCTTCCGGAAATTAGCATTTTCCTCTCAGTGCTTAACTTTTGGAAGCGAGTGTATGTTACTTGAAAGAAATATATATTTCAAGGAAAATTACTTTTAATTAATAGGATAAGTATTATGTTGTCTATCTGTAATTTTTAAGTTGGGACAGATGGCGAAATAATATTTAATTAGAGATTTATTTCCTCCATCATCCATTTATAAAAGTACAAGTGTCATTAGAGGAATAGTCTAGTCCAGCGATACTCAACCTGCAGCCCACCGGGCCTTTTTAAGTGGCCTAGTCATAACCTGTTGCTCTGATAAATTCATTTATGTATTTATGAAAATTTGGTGGGAAATTATTTGCTAAAATCAAATATATCAATTTTGCTTTTGGTTGTTGATGTCATATGGGTGCAAATTGATATTTTTTTTCTGATTATTGATAATAGACAACAGTGGAGTAGCGAGCACTTTATGAGTGGAACTATTTTTCATATCATGTAAGTGAAAAATATTCGAAGAAAATAGATTGTATCAAGACGATTGGGAAGTTGACTATTTTGTAGTGAAAAACAATTATGGTTCAGTAATTGTTTGATTTGTCACGAAGTGTATTTAAAAATACAATTAAACAGGAATCGTGTGTGTGTGTGTGTGTGTGTGTGTTCAATGACACTTTTCCTCGAAGATCTCTTTCAAGAGATGATAAATATGCTTTCTTGAATAATCTTTAGAATAGCAAAAAAATATTTGTCACTGATAATGTCTCTGCGATAACAAATGCACCCTATGAAATTTCTCATATCATTGATTATCATATGAAACCATTTACTGATGCAGAAATTGTGAAAGAATAGTTTTAAATGTTTCCCATATAAAAAAATTCTGTGACGAAAATAAAAAATAATAATTAGAAAAAGCAAAATATGAAATTTAACATTTTGATCATTTTCCACATTTTAAATTTTCTATGTTATAGTGATCTTAAAGTAATCCCCCCCCCCATTAATCCTTATGTAGCGGCCCGCGTGAAATAGCTCTCATATTTATGCGGACTGGCAGAAAGCTACCGAATCTATGGAGAATGGGAATTTTATAATTTACACGCGCGCGTTAGTTGTAATTAACAGTAATAAGTATTTACGGCAGTAGATTAAAACAAAATCATAGATACACTTTTAAGTTGCAAGCGAGCATTTGACGATAATAAAGTATCAACAAGTACATATATGAGCATGGTTCCGAAAATTAAATGAAGAAAATATTCTAAAGAATATTTAAATTTTGGATTTACCATTATTGAAGTAAATGGGGAACAAAAGGCCCCTGTGTGAAAACTTACATATGCGAAGAACATGTGGAAGTTGTTTTTAAAATCATTGAAAATCATTTAACCATGTTTGCAAAGAGTTTAAAAAAGTATTTTCTTGTGCTGAGGACAGCCTGATAGCAAGTTACGAGTGAGTTTGGGATCAATTTCAAAATATATCAGAAAGCTCTCTGTGTGGTAAATCTAAAATTATTTTATGAATATTATTCGTTTATTATTGGTGTAATAGCAAACGATTAATTTTGAATCTTTTATAATTTGGCAATGTGTAATATTATCTTTTGTAATCTGGCAATCTTTGTAATCTATTTAGTTGAGCTGAAGGAATAAAGTTGCCGATTGACTATGAAAACGCTTAGAGTATTAATTTTATGTAAAACACTTTAGATACTTTGCAAGCTGAACTTTGTAGCTTTAGAAATTGGGTAGATTTCTAGAAAGCACGCAATATTGTGGTGACCTGGACGGGATTGATAATGTGGTGAGAAAGATTTATCAAGGTCAGTAAATTATACTTTCAGTTTCGGTTCGCACTATGGAAGATTTAATAAAAAAGCGTAGTCCTGTTAGAACAAATTTTGCGAAACGTTTTAATGCATTAATATTACGGCTTTGAATGAAGAAAATTTAAGGAGTCTCAGGGGTGTTAAAAATGTTTCGAGAGCACAAAATATGAACAATTTTCGACTAGAAATAATTCTTTGAGGTTAAAATGAAATAATTTGATTCTTTTAGACATTTTTTATACAGGAATAAAGTTTCAAAAAGTATAAAATGTCTAAAATATAATCATAATTTTAAAAATAATAAGCACATAAATATAAGAAAATTTTTTGTAAGAAACAAATAGTAAGTTTTACGACGCGCATGATATTTTCTGCAATAATAATTCTAATTACTAGCAATAAGTTGATTTATAAAGTCAAATATATCCTTATTACATGGTAGTAATTTTATATAAATACAATAAAAAAATAATATTTTTAAAAAAATAAAAAAAGTAAATTTTTAAAAAAATTTTTAAAAAATTACAAATATATAATATTATAAATAGCTAGGATTTAAAGATTATGATAGAGTTTATAATTCTGCAGAGTTTTATGCATCAAAGTATGATAGTTTTTGAAACGCAATGCGCGTACGTGAAAAAAACACAAACTGAGAAAAAAGGCTTTAAAGTTTTAAATTGAATTTCAGAAAATAAATTTTAAAACTTACATGCTAAAATGCTCCATGATCATACTATATACCTTCCTGTTGCTCAAACAGCTCAATTTATTTACTCTTCTTTAATTTTGTTGGCTCTGCGAGCTTCAAACGATGATGCTAAGCTCCTCTTTCTTGACGTAAAGATTCGACGATTGTCACGTTCAGCCAGGGACACACAAACATTTTTGTTTATTTTTAAGCCAAATTTCTCTAAAATAGTAATAAGTATTTGTTTTCCATCATTAAAAATGCTGGTTGCTAGATTTGCAGCAATCTCTGCAATCTGAAGGCTAGTATCAATCGTCTTAGGACAAAACTTCCAGATTAATGAATTTAAACTTTCATTAGGATTCTGTGTCTTACCTCCTAAACATTTCTTCAGGAGTGCCAGATGAGATAAGTCTGCATATACAGGCTTAATTATATCTCGAACAGCTTTAGCAACTGAGGGTTTGTGTTTATAATTTTGTAAATTATTATTAATTTCAGCATTATACTTACACCATGTATTTGGATTTGTAGGACAAAACCAGTGCATCGGTTCATCATCGGTGCTGCAAGAATGACCCCAAACAGCCCAAATGGCTTTCCGCATTTCCTTTACACTAGTAGAATTGCATCGAATAGCATTACCATAGTAATGCGCAAGCTTATCAATTAAACTATCAGTTAACCTACCTTTACCGCCTATAGTTTTACCATCAGATAATTTCTTTTTATTATATACTAATTTAAGCTTCCTAAGTCTTGTACCCATTCTCTTTTGCACATGGCCTACACATTCTATTTTCTGAATAAGATGGTCATCGCCGTATGGCTTGTTTTCAGAAAGGACATTGAATGTTTTTGTGTTGCCATCTCCTATGTAGTTCGAATATTTCAGGTTGTGAAGCTTTCCTGATCGATTAAAAATCCTCAACATCCCGTCAACCTCCATCTTACCAGCAGAGCCAGAATAATTTTTTTTACATGAAATCTTATGCGCTCTTTGCCATTTATTGTACTTGATACCAAACTTTACTCCTTTATAACTGTCGCATCCTTTGCAAAATGAGGACAACACTTCCCTATCCAAAACCTTACCTGTTTCGCCCCCTATTAAGAGTACATACTCCAATCAACGATGAATGTCCTCTCGTCTTCCAGGTCCCATCACCACTTACCGTTAAAATGTTATCAGGTGACGAAGAATTTTCTTCGACAGCTGCCCTGTTCATGCTTTCTTCAGCGACTTCTTTCATAACAAGTGAAAGTTTATTATTAATAACATCATATGATTTTTGTTCAACAGGATTAGGAAGACTCATTACAGCATAAAAGGTTTTTAATGACTCTAAACCTTGACCTATGCATCTCATTGCTAAAATACAAGGGGTGATCAAATGAAAAGGTACGAAACGACATAAAAATGAAACAGTTAAATATTTGCATATTCCGCCAAGGGAGAATGTAGCGAGACATCTCGGGATGCCATTGGAGACTCTGACTAGGATCGGATCATGCGCGGGTGCCCGCATGCGCAGGGGAGAGCAAAGGCTCTTATAAAAAGCGGTGTCCAAATGATGCGAGCACAGAATTACTCGAGCACAGAAAAAGCATTAACTCCGATGTGTACTGTGAGACACTCCGACGCCTACGCAGGTCCATCAAGAACAAAAGACCGGGGCTGCTCACGGAGGGTGTGGTTCTGCTCCATGATAACGCGCGTCCACACGTCTCCAGAGTCACACAAATGGAACTGGACAAGTTCCAATGGGAGACGTTGGACCATCCGTCCTACAGTCCGGACATGTCACCCAGCGATTTCCATGTGTTTGGTCCACTGAAGAAACACCTGAAAGGAAAGCGCTTCAACTCGGATGACGTACTCAAGGACACTGTGAAGGACTGGGTCTCGTCACAGCCACAGGAATTCTGGGAACAAGGAATCCTGCGGCTTGTTCATCAGTGGGATCGTTGTGCTCAGGCCTATGGTGTATATTTTGAATAAAGTCTATATTTGTACCCACCGTGTCGTTTCGTACCTTTTCATTTGATCACCCCTTGTAGATCTTCTGTTAATTTCTGGAGCATTATTTTTATTTCCAGTGTTTTCACAGCTTGAAAAAGTACAAATACTCCCACAGTTCTTACAATGTATTTCAAAATTCGAACATAAACCACGAGTGGATTTTTCATTAATTGTTAATGGTTTATGACATTTTAAACAGCATGATACTGACAAAATAGAGCTAAAGGTTGAAATAAAATCAAAAGTACGATATCCTTTGAAGTTTTCACTTACCTTAACAAGATTTGACTTTAATGAAGTCTGAATTCCTGAAAGTTTTTTACTTGAAGCATTTTTCATTTCGGCACACTTACTTGTATTTTTCATTTCTGCACACTTCCTCGTATCTTTCATGTCTGCAACATGTGAGTCACTTACCTTTAAATATTTATTTCCTCTAAATCTTCTTTTCTTGGGGCGTTTGCCCAATGATCTTTTCAGAGTATCCATTAATCAAATGCTATTTGTATAAAACAACAAATATCTGCGATTTAGATAAGTGTTTTAAAAAAACGTGTTCTAAAGTAAACACAACAGAATCAAAACACAGCAGAATGAATGTGTTGAGTTGCAGGCTTCCTTCTGATCAACTCAAGCGCTTAAAATATTTCATGAAGCTTATTAAAAACAGAAAATGAAACGTATGCATAAATCAAGAATAAGTGGGCGTGGCATGTGTCCATTTAAAAGCTGTTATGACTAAATTGCTGTTTGCAATTTTTTGAAAAACTTTCGAAGTTTTTAGAGTATTGTCACATGATTAGTATCAAAATGTTAAGAAAAAATGAAGAACAACATATATTTTTTTCGAAAATTCGAAGAAAGAAAGGGTTAACACGCCTGAGACACCTTAAATCGGGTGGACATTGAAATAAAACTTTGTTCTTTAGAAAGAATTGCTACAGATTTGGCTGAATATGATGACAGCATATGTAACGTATTATTAGATGCTAAATCTGAAGAATATGAAAAAATAGAACAATATCGTGAAAAATTGGATGTTGCACGGTTTCGAGTAAAGGCATATTTCGAAAAACTTTCTCCTATTTCCAAATCGCAGCTATCAGTTATTGCAGAGAAAGCCAAATTAAAACTTCCAAAAATAGAATTAATTAAATTTGGCTCAGTGTTTGGAGCCAATTTAGCAGAATTCACGAGGACGATACAATTAGTGATGAAGTTCAATTTCAATATCTCATACAGAGTACAATCATATGCAGTACAGCACGTGAAATCGTCGATAGTTATCCGTCGACTGCAAAAAATTATGCCAAAGTTGTGGAGAGTCTGAACACTAGATTTGGCCGTGAAGAACTTCTCGTTGAATATTATGTCAGATAATTACTTTCCTTAGTAGTAAAAAATGCTGTAAATGTAAATTCTAAATTGAATATAATGCAACTTTTTGGTAAATTGGAGCCATATTTAAGGTCACTGGAGTTAATTGGCGTAACTACTCATAAATATGCTGCTATACTTTTCCCACTAGTGGAGTCATGCATTCCTGAAAATTTGTTAAAAGTTTGGCTGCAAAATTCAATGATAAATAAAGTAGATGATTCAAATTCTTATGGCGATAAATTGTCGCAACTACTGTTGTTTCTCCGAACAGAAGTTGGAGGGGAAGAAAGTATTTTGTTGGCAAAATATACTTCGATTCCACAGAAACTCGGAAGCAGAGTAAAAAGTTTCATGAAGTTGAAACTCCTGTCCAGACAGCCCTTGATTACTTTTCCAGGAATGTAACAATTGAAGGAGGTGGAAGATATAAGGTCAAACTTCCTTGGATGCGCAGTCTAGTTGAACGACCCACAAATAGAGATATTGCCGAGAAAAGACTAGTTTCTACTAGCATGAAGTTGTTAAAAAGCAATAAATTTGAATGTTATAATGATGTCTTCAAAGAGTGGAAGAACGAAGATTTTTATAGAAGATTCTGGTGAGGGTCCTGGCCACTACCTACCTCATCGAGGAGTATTTAAAAATGAATCTACTACCAAAATACGGCCAGTGTTCGACGTTTCCTGCAAGTCAAGAGATAATCTCTCGTTGAAGGGCTCTTTGATGAAGGGTCCAAATATACTAGGTTTTAACCTTCAGTGCTTATGAAATTTCGGGAGAAAACATTTGGCGTTGTATCAGACATCAAAAAGGCATTTTTTCATATATCTGTTGCTAGGAAAGATCGAAAATACTTAAAATTTCAGTGGTGGAATAATAGAAACCGAGATTCTACTAGAGTTTATCAGCATGCCAATGTAGTTTTTGGACTAAATTGCACCCCTTTTTATTGAGTGTTGTCATCCATCGTCATTTAGATCAGTAATTATCTACTCCTTATCATGCTGTGAAGTTAAAGAATTCATTTTATGTTGACAATTGTGTCACTAAGATGAATTCAGAGGAGGAACTGCATCGTTTTATTGAAGATTTAAGCAATCCGATGGCACAAGCCAAGTTTGATCTTAGAGGATGGGAATTTACAGGCGAAGCAATTTCATTAAAAGATCCCAATAATCTCATTCCTCTCACTCCAAGAATGTTTATACAAGACATCCTGACGGTGGGAGTGCCGGATCTGAATAAACTCGATACAACCAATGTTAAAAGGCGTCTGAAATATCAACAAAGTCTCAGACAACACTTAAGAAGCAGATTCCGCCATGAATACTTGCGCATTTTATTGCAACCACCAAAAGAAAACCTCTTACAACCAGAAGTGGCGGAACTGTAAAAGTACCTTCAAGAATTTTAAGGACTTGAACATTTGAAACTATTTTGCATCCTTTAAGCTAATGTATATTTACCTTACTTACAATTTGATTATCTTATAATCAAAGATGGGAGAGTGCGGTAAATCTAAAATTATTTTATGAATAGTATTTGTTTGTTATTGGTGTAATAGCAAACGATTAATTTTGTATCTTTTTTAATTTGGCAATGTGTAATATTATCTTTTGTAATCTGGTAATCTTTTTAGTTGAGTAGAAAGAATAAAGTTGCCGATTGACTATCTTGGAGTATTAATTTTATGGAAAACACGTTAGATACTTTGCAAGCTGAATTTTGAAGCTTAAGAAATCAGGTAGATTTCTAGAAAGAACACAACACTCTCAACTGCTGAAGAAGATAGGTTTTACATCCAATGGCGAAATTAAAAGTCATTTTTGTAATAAATCGCTCTTTGACTTTAGAGCAGAGGTGGATGATGAATTTTCTACAGTGAAAACAAAAGCATTTCGTACTCTATATTACCCCATTTTCAACATCCTATTTTTCTGAAACCCATTCTCTGTTGTGACTGCTTTGGAGACACATTATAGATCTCAGCTAAATATAAAAAATAACTCAAGTGTCCATTTCTAATATAAATTTCTATTTTCCTTTGAAAAATTTTGCTCTGCAAGAAGAGACCATGTAAGTCACTAATAATTGTTAAACTTGTTCTTAATTTAGTATTTAGAAAAATACCTTATGTAGTATTGATACATTAAAAATATACTGGTGGAAGTATCCGCTCTTTGCACGAGTTCATTTCTAAAAAAATAAAACATTATTCAAGATATAATAACTGAATGGCAAGGGGAAAATAGCCAAGTGAACGATTATGTATACAAAAATGTAAAATGATTTTTTTTTTAAATGAATGGTCATATTGTAAATAGTTTTAAATGAAATGTAATTTTAAGCCTCACAGAATAAGCGTTTAGAATTAATGTTAAATAATGAAAAAGAATATAAAATTCCGATGAAGAATAATTGTATTATTTTTAATATTTAAAGCGAGAAGACTTCAAAATGTCTTTACCCGAGAGCAGGCGCTCACTGGATACTAACGTTAATGGTCATGCAGGGTGACTCAGTCACTCCAATTCTTTTTTTATAATTATTTTTAGTGTAAACGAAAAAAATCGTAATTCCAGTAAATAATTTAACTAAGAGAAAATATACTTACCTCCTTTCAAGGATTTTTCAAAATTTTTTTTTTTTGATAATTTGAGAAAACATCTAATAAGACTGAACTTAAATGATTCAAATGTGCTTGACCTTAATAAAGGACACAAATCACAGACACTTTTCACGAAAATTACGTGAATGTTATTTGCAGGCAAAACTGTTATATTGTGTTTAAGTTATTTTAAGTTTACTGTCCTTTTTGGTGATCGACATATAGCATGTGGAACTTTTTCTTGCTTGTGTCTTTTTGACAGGTTGAAATGTATCTTGTGGTACACTTATGGCTTCGTATTTTAGTTGATGAAATTCTTTAGGAAGCATTTGAAAAGTTTCCTTTCGTTTCATGTTAATCGCTTTTCTCAAATTAACTTTCACTATCATGATTAATATGTATTATTTCAGCAGGTTCTTCCCTTGCTTGATTAGGGGTGAAAAGTGAATTAAGTCTTCTTTTACTTCTTACAGTTAATGTACAGTATTTCAATAATAATTCAGGGGTGAAAAGTGAATTAAGTCTTCTTTTACTTCTTACAGTTAATGTACAGTATTTCAATAATAATAGCAATGATAATTTTTTTTTTTTTGATTTTCTATATCGGTTATGTTTTTTTTTCAGAAAGAGTCGTATTTTAGCTTTAAGGTGAACTTCCAAATGTATTGAAAAAGTAATAATACTTTAGCACGATAAAATCACATTATTTAGGTGAAATCTTTTGTTCAGAACGTAAATTACTCATATAAATCCATCATAAAGTGTAAAAATGTCAGAAATAGTCTAAAAAGTTTTAAAATCACTAAAAATATTTTTTTTTTCGCTTCCAGAACTTTTAGACGCCATGTTTAGCAAGCTTTATTATAATGACTGCAGATGCATGCCATATACGTACAAACTTTTTAAAACATTACTTTAGAAGAAAAGTGGGCATAAACTGCTTAAAACATTAATAATACTTTATTTAACGAAAAAGAATATTTCGCTACATGAATAATGACTTTAATCACTTCAGAAACACTAATTCCGCTTTTTTTACATGAAAAGGGGGGGGGGTAAAAGAATTAAAGTAACCCTAGGCTACATCATGAGACCACGTCATTGTTAGACGTGGGGGGGGGTGATCCTCTTCGTTGGAATGAAAGAAGGAAGTGTTGACTATTTGTTTCGAAGAGGAAATGGTCAAGTGACCTTGAGATCAGCTGACGAAGAGGGAACATATTAATAGGGTAGCTGTGTATTTGCACACAGGTACGATTGGAATCTATTTTGGGAACTGATAGTGTGTGTGGGGGGCGGTAATTGTGGAGTATATACTTTCTTAGTGAGTGAAAGATTAGCAGAATTCTCCTTTCCACCAGACTAATCCCTCACGCAAGCGTTTCGAATTCCCGAGGCGCACAGTGTTGGAGACAGAAAAAGCTTTTTAAAATTCCAGCGCTTCAATTAATTTATTATTTTTTTTCCTTTCATATTATTTTTATTTTAAAGAACAATTTTTTGAATTTTCTATAATTTACTTTAACTTTTAAATACACTTCTACTATTTTATATATACTCTTTTTAATATTTTAATGGAATATTGGGCTAAGGCAAAACCAAAGCAATGTTTAACTCAAAGCCCAAGATAGAAGATGAAGTTTGCACATGGAAATAGGAATTCCACTAATGAATTCTACGTATATTCAACTAAATTCATGTGACGTCACGATCACGTGAAAACTGTGTAGTGAGATTACGCTGTCGTTTGTTTACTACTATTGCTACGACTATTTTGCTATCGCAGTCTTACACTATACTTTTTAAAATGTCTTATTTTACTGAAATGGTTGCTCGATCAATACAAGAAAGGATGATTGAGGGAAAAAATCACATTTTTTTCATATACCGGTGCAAAATACGAGTGTTTTGAAAGCATGTTGAAACGTAAGGATTACAAACCATCTCGCTGTTCTTTATGTATACAATTACTTTGAAGAATATTTTCAATACCGACACCAGCTTAAACCAAGCTTTATTCCCACTACTTTTGTCTTCACAAAAGAAACCTCTTCACACAAAAAGGATTTTGGAGAGATGTAGACTTTCACAAGCATGTAAATACTTCAAAACAAATTTTTGTTTATCTATATAAATAAAAATGTAATGTGCGTTTGTTCAAAGCCACTGATCTCCGAAACTACTGGAGTATTTCCTCTGAAAATTTGAAATAACGTGGCACTTCAATTCGGACGGGTTCTTATGTACTTATTATTTCGTAATTCACTCTAAATTTTTTGAAATTTAAGTTTTAAGTGATTTTTCGGTGTTATGACGTCATATGATGTCACGTTTATCTCTGAATGGGGAAATTTATACTTTACGCACAGTTTTTTCGGAATTATTAAATATTTTTTTATAATTATGATTAGCGATTGAAATACTTATCCATTTTTTTGTTCTTTGATACTTAATTAGGATTATTTTTCAAATAAATCATTTTTTAATGATTATTCTTTTAACAACTAAAATTTTGTTTTGTAGCTTTGGCAATACTCGGATAGTATTATCGAGGGATGTTTATGATTTTGCTTACAAATTACAACTTACTTTTTCAGTAATTTCACGCAGAATTTATTTATTACTTTTGTAATATTATTCATTATAATTATTTTTACAAATCAAAACTTCGCACTAGTAAGGATAGTTCAGTTTTTACTGCAATTAACGTTAGTATTATATTTCTGTTTTCGTTACCTGCTTTAGATAGAATGAAATTAATTTTATGATTATCAGAAGCGCCTATTTTATCTTTCTCTCCAGAAATTCTTTTTAACTAAATGTATAATTTTTGTTTGTTTTTTTAAATATTTTAGTACTGACGTGTTTTTTTCTTCTTTTTCGCTGATCATGCACCGCAAATGAAAGGTCCTCGCCAACATAGTTTTTTGCACTTCGTGATGTCTTAATTTGGCGAAATTAATCGATGAGATTGTTCTTAAATACGTTTTTTTAATCTGTTTTTGATAATTTTTAAAATTTTATTTGATGTTTCTCTGAAATACGAAATAAAGTTTTTCTGATATATATTTTGTGTTTGTATGAAACTGTTTTTTTTTTATTTAATCAAATTAATGAGCCTTATTGTATTTTTGATATTTTTTTAAGGCTCAATTTTATTCTATAAGTAGCTGTACCACATGTTGCTGTCGCTCAGTCAGGTTAGAAAGACTGATGCACCACAAAGTATGCTACGAGGGTTACAAAAGTAAATAATAATCCACAAAAATTCAACCAAATAAAAGATAGGGTACTTACGTATTATTGCAGCAATCGTCAACTCTATTATAACTCGCCAAGTTGGCATCCCTGATTTCCTATGTTTCATATGTTTTTAATTGGCAACCAGGTACTTTGTTTCATATAATGTCGCCAATAGGTTGCGATAATACATGAGTACCAAATATGGTATCCAAATAAGAATTTTCAACAAAAACAGGTTTATCAGAAAGATATATAATAAAGAGCAATGAACAAAAATGTGAATCATTAATAAATATATGAAATAATGGTACTTGCGTATTATCACAACAATCGACCATAACTCGCCAAGTTGACAACTCCTATTTCCTATGTGCTGAATTGGCAACCAGGTACTTCGTTTTATATAATGTCGCCTATGGGCTGCGATGATATGTAAGTAACAAATAGTTCACATAAAATAGTCAAAAACCTCTTAATGCCTTAAACAGAAAGATAAAAAATTACTGTATTAATTTGAATAAAAAAACTATCACATGCAAATAAAATATACCGAAATTTGATGAAATGGTTCTGCTCTGGAATCTGTGAGGGCAAAGGGTTAATTTTACAATGCTTCTGGGTAGACAATGTTTTATGTTGCTTCATTGGCTGTGCAGATATAGAAATGATTGTTTGGTCTGCCTATTCTAGAACACAAATAATTGTCCATGTGAGAAGAAATTCATGTCTAGATCTAAGCCACTCAAATTTAAAGATAATGCCCTGAACTCGGTTGATAACGATTGGAAATTGTAAAAATCTTCAATTATTATCAACACTTTGTCGAAGATTTATGTTGAAATTTCTAAAAGTTGGGGCAGTAACATTAGATTCGCAAAGGATCTATTTTGTGTGATTTCAAAATTTTATTTGATGTTACTGTGAAATACAAATGGGAAAATTCAGATTATCTGATGTATATTTTGTGTTTGTTTTGGTATTTACATATTATCGCAACTGTATTGACAACATTATATAAAAGGAAGCACATGTTTGCCAATTCACCGTGTGCGACACATAGAAAATTAGGGTTGATATAGTTCCAATAATACCTAAATACCTTTGTTTGGAACTTTTTTTTTGGTGATTTTATCAAAATATTGAACTTTAATTTGTTTTTGATAGCTTTTTAACATTTAAGTTTCTTATAGGTAGCTGTACTCGGTCACGCATTCCTGTGGCTGAGTCTGGTTAAAAAGAAAGTAAATAGAAAGCACTCATTTCTAATATTTTTGAACACTTGCGCTTGAGGTATGACTTTTTTTAAAATTATTAATATACATAAACAAAACTTTTCTAAGAAGATTTAATTTGTAATTTGTTAACTGAATACTCCAAGTTATTATGGTTTTTTTTTGTCCTTATGTTATGAATCTAAAATTATTTACATTGTGGGGAGGTGCCAAGCTTGAAAATAAATTTAAAATGGCTCTTCTTGAGGTTAGAGGGTTAATTTTACAATGCTTATGGGTAGAAATTTTTTGTTGCTTCATTGTCTGTGCAGATACAGAAATTGTCTGGTTTGCCTACTCTAGAACAACAGTTACCAACCTTCATCACTTCATGAACCACTTAATGCATAACTTTATAATTTGTGGACCACTAATAGGATTGACCACTATAGCCATATATATGTATTTACGTTCCCATTCACCTGAAAATAAACTTCATGAAAAGCAACAACATACCAACAATCAACAGACTGAAGTGTTTTGCCACCAATTTACTATGGTTACCGAAGCTGACTTTCAAATCTCGATGGAAAATCTGAAAAAATAGCTAAGAAATCACTTAACTCAGGAAATTTGTTAAAATTGGTAACTAAAAGTTTTTAGCAAAACATAATCCATAATATGTTTTTTTTTTATGTACATCTTTCTTTTAAACTGAATCTTCATAAAAGTATAAATAATATCCCAGTTTTTCTGTGGACCATCCAAAATTTCTAACCAATTCCAATCACCGATTAGTGACTGTTGCTCTGAAATACACAACGGTACATACAGGGCCGGACCATGACCTTTGGGGACCCTGGGCTAACGATATGTGGAAGCCCCCTAAATAATTAAAAAAATTTCCAATTTCCTAAAAAAAGTTTTTGTGCGGAAAAATTTAAATTATAAGAAACTTAAGGTTTTTTTTTTTGTTTTGTTTCAAACACAATTGAAATACGTTATAAACAATAACATAATTTACAAAAAAAAAAAAAAACTTTTCTACGCTTTTGTGCTGCAAATGCTTTTATTTTCTCATCACATTTTAAATCTTTGGTGAGATCAATATTAATAGAAAGAAGTGATTAATAATTAAACCTAGTATTTGTCTTTTTTGTCCTATATTTGTTTTCTATGTAGGGTATTTTAGAGTACGCACGCTCCGCTTCACAGCTAGTAATACGGAGCGCTATAAAAATCTTTAAAATGGTAACAAATTTCGAAAAACGTCAACAAATTTATTTTCAAAAAATAAGTTGAACATGTCAGTACACAAGTATAGGATAGCTCAATTTGTTTTAGATTAGTTTTGAATTGAACACCCTCATTTACTAAACGTTGGCTTATGTCATCTGAATAGGCCGTACACTCTCCAGGTCGACGTTCTCATTACTATGATCTTGCAAATCCATCAGAAATTTTAATTTCTTACTATATTCTGCATATACTTGACTTCTATTTAAATCAAGGATTAGCTTATCTAACGCAACAATAAGAGTGTCCCATTTAAATTTTTCTGTCTCATACTTAGCTTTTTCTGTCGATTTATTTGCAAATTTTGAAAAAACCCATCTCTTGTTCACATCGCTATTTTCTGTTTCTACACTAGGACATAATTTTTTTGGTTGCATCTTGATACTCCTTTAGTTTTTTTTTATTTTTTTATTTATTTTTTTTTTTTATCAGATTCATGTACATTGCTTATAAACGTTTTTAATGACATAATTAACTTATTTCCTTCACAGATGTCCAAACCAGGAGTCTGTAAATTTTTGTTAACTGGATTAAATATTTCTGAAATTTCTTCCTAAAATTTCATTAAAATAGCTGCTTTGAGTTTTAATAATTTGTTAAATAAATTTACTGCCCCTTTTCAAAAATCAATTTTTTCATTTTCGTTGTCCCTAAATGCTTTAAGAATATTCATGTTATTACCATAGTTATCTTTTAAGGCTTCAACATTATTGTAGGGACAAGACCATCTGGTCTGATTTGAGCTTTTAAAGTAAATTTCAGTTTAATTTCACGATTTAGAAGTTTCCACCTACGGGTCAAAGCAGAAAAGAAAACATATATTTGTTGCACTAAACCAAAGAAGTTCTCGAACGATCTCAGTTGCATCCTTAACTGATTCTACACCAACCAGACTAAGAGAATGTGCAGCCCACGGCACATAATTAGCGAATTAATTATTTTTTTTCTTTTAGAAGAGCTTGCACGCCATTATATGGACCGAACATATTGGCAGCGTTATCAGATGACTGTTCCCTACAATTATCCCATAGCAGTTAATTTGTTTCTAAAAATTCTTGTAGATAATTAAATAAGAATAATCCAGTGTGACTACTAATCTTAATTAATGAGACACATTTTTCATACACTTTTCCCCGAAAACAATATCGTAGTACAATAGCAAATTGGTCACTGTGGGACAAATCTGGTGTTGAATCCATCACAATTAAATAGTACATTATATCATCGTTATTTATTTGAGTTGTAATTGTTTTAATGACTAGCTTGTCCATGAAAACGATTATTTGCTAATATTTCGTTTTTGATATGTACGATACTAACAATTATATCCGTAATTCTCGCTGATCAATATGTTTACGAATGAATGGGTCGAACTCTCTCCTAGCAGTTCCAAGGCACCCATAAAATTACCATTAAGAGGAGAGAACCAAAAACTTTCTTGGTACCCCTAAATGCTAAATATCTTATAGCCAAATACTGTACTACAGCAATAACACGTTTGAGGACATTGTGGTAACATTCTGTATCTTTTCTTAGAGAGTTGCTCCTATAACTGTTTATCTAACAAGGGGAGGACTAAGGAAATTTATTTGGTGACGAGATTTTGTGTACTAATAGTATACCTTTAGGGTGTTCAACTCACATAATAGCGCCGAATACAAAGTCAGTTTTGAGAAAATAGCTTTCGAAATTCATACTTAGCTTTTATATAATTAAGTTTTATTCAGGTCCTCTGCGATGCAGTGGCGTAGGTGGTAATCTATCTGCATTCCGTGCGGTCTGTCAGAGTTCGAGTCACGCAATCGATTGCTTTGTTTTTTTTTAATTCATTTAATTATTGTTACAATTAAATAAATTTATTTAAAAAAAAGCTTATTAAATATTTTATGTAATTATTTTATATTTCAAAAACTAAAACAATTATATAATTTCTTAATTTTTATATTATATTTTATATAACTACATTATAACATTATTAATAAATAATATTTATTAAAAAAATGTATTATATTAAATGATATTTTATATAGTTATTTTGTATTTTAAAAAGTAAAATAATTACAAATAGTTTTATAATTAGATAAAAAATAATTTTATATTATGTACAATTGTTTATGATATTTTATTATTACAATAATTTTATAATTATATGAAATATTTGATAAGAAAAATTATTTAATTGTAAAAATAATTCAATGGATTGAAAAAAGCAAGTCTACCGCGTGACTCGAACCCTAACTGATCGCGAGAAATGCAGACGCACTATCACCTATGCCACTGCAATGCTAGAGCTGATTAAAACTTAATTGTATGAAAGCTAAGTATGAATTTCGATGGCTATTTTCTCCAAATTGGCTGCCCCTTCGGTGCTATTACATTGAACCGTTAAGTTGAACATTCTAAAGCTGTGGTCTTCAAACTGTGTTCCGTGGAACACTGGGGTTCCATAAGGCATACTCATGGGTTCCACGAGTTACAGTAAAAAAAATCTGGGAGGAATAAATATGTATGCAAAATGGATTCACGTTCTCTATGCAGTTTATAAGTTACAAGTATCTAAACTCATCGCTCCCCCCCCCCCCGATTCATTAAAACTGAGAATTTTATTTATATATAACTTTATTTTGCAACACTTTTTAAACTTTTATTGTAAAATAATAAAACATTTATGTATATACTTTCTACTAGATTGTGACTTTTCTATTGTTTACTATTTCGGGTTCCACGAGATAATTTTATACTCGTTAGTTAGCGCAATGCCTTGCAAAACTAAATAGTTTTTTAATGGAAAATGTGCTTCTTTTTACATTTGTGGAAAACAACACATATAATGAAGGAAAACGAATAACATATTTACAGAGTTGATGTTAAAATCAAAATTTTAGGCTGCAAATTTTCTCTCATGCAAAATACACGGGATTTCTCACACAGCTATAAACATTTTAATGCCATTTAGAACATTGCGTTTAAGTGAAATATATTTCTCGATGTATGTGGCTACAAAAGCAAGCTATAAAAGCAAATTAAACTCAGAATAAGTAATGCGATTGTACTTAATCTCAACAGACCTAGACTTCGACCGTGGGAAAAAAAGAAAGCATTAAATATAATGCATGGATAGGTGACACTTGAATCATATATTAATATTCTTAATGAGTAAATTATATTAACAACATTAGATTAGAATTTTTTAAATAATAAATGCAAATACTTTTTTAATTGATTTTACATGAAGTGCCTGTAACATGTTCATCTACTTTAAATATTACTTTGAGACATATTCTTCGACGTATATGTATGGAATGGGGTTCTACGAAAACACTTTATAGTTCTAGGGGTTCCACAAAAGCACCTTCAAGTTTTAGGGGTTCCTTGAGTTGAAAAAGTTTGAAGACCAGTATTCTAATTCACTGTTTCTAAAACACAAAGTCTCGTCCCAAATGAATTTTCTTAGTCATGCCCTTCCCTTGTAAAACAGATTTTCTTTTCGTGCCAACCAAACTAACATTAAATTTTTATGTTCAATATAATTTTCATGATTTTCTGAACAATTTGTTGCGTATTTCCAATCAGAAAAGCCGGTTGTGTATTGAGAATTTGTTTTAGAAAAAAGTTTGCGGGCCAAACCAAAAACACTAATTGAATGGCATAGCCAAGATCTTTCCAGTACTTGGCCATTTTTAAGTTTTTTATTGAAATGATTGTTCAAAACTGATCTCTTCTGTCCTTTGTATTCTTTTACCGAAACAGAATATATATTGTTTGGATATTTATTTTGAAAATAACTCATTTCATGTGAAAGGATATAATCAACAAAATTATTACTTAGCAATTTAGACCACGAACCACGTCAACGTATGTTTTAAACTAAAAGCCAAGATTTTTTGAAACACTTTTCGGTCGGGGCATTACTGATGCCCTCTGGCTGAACAATATATTTTTTCAGAAGGTTGCTGGTCATCGAGATTTAGCATTCTTTCATCATTAATATTTGCTTGATGGTGTTTCTTGTTTTTCTTTGGCTAAAATCATTTTCTTTTCACTTCAGTGTGATAACGTACACCCCCGCATGGCGGGGGCTCCCAAGGTTCCAGGGGGCTTAAAGCCTATGTTATGGTTTTTCAATCCTTTGTAAAATTCGGTTTTTGTCTCAAAACCTGATTTTGCAGGGGGGGGCCCTAATATTCTCCGTTATGCCACTGTTTCACTTGTTAATGTATCTGCGTATCTTGCGTAATGTACCTTTGTAAAAAAAGTTGAAATTTTGACACATTTAATTTTTTCTTTTGCTCGATTTAACAGTAATTTTCGTTTTTCCGCTCTAATTATAAATTTTTTGCAAGACACAGTTATATTGTTAACTAAGGACTTGATTTTTCTGAAAGTAAATTTAAAAGCTTAGGTCATAAAATTAGATAACACAACAGACTGAGATAATTAAAAAAAGTACCTGGTTTATTTAAAAAATTAAAAATCATTGTCTATACTTGTTAAGACCTAAAACGCTGATTATTATTATTTATTGGCCCATCAGTTTAAAGGGGTTTTATAAAAATAAACTTTTTTTAGAATTATTTGCCCCACTTTAAACAAATGCTGTTTTTTGTTGTCATTCATTATTTACTGTTGCTATCTATACTAAAAAAACCGATTTATCAAGACCGAAAATCAAGACCACTTTACTTTTATCTATAATATTCGTGCGAAATCTCCATAATCTACATAAAATTATTGTTATTTTTTTCCATTCTGCAGAAGTATTTAATTTACTCATTACAATACAATAAGAATAATTTTTTTAACTCATCACGATACAACATACATATTTAGAGAAATCCTGATGTTTTCAATCTTTGAAAAATTGTGAAAATACAGAAAATAATTAATCATAATTTTAATATCATCCTACTTAAATAATTTAGAAATGTGTATTGGTATTTTACTTGAATAAACAAATACTTAAGTATCTTTTAATTTCAGGTATTATGCACAGGGCACAGCACCAAATCTCAGTATATTATTGTAACTTAGAATTATTATTGCACAAAAATAAATGGCTACAGAAAAAGTGTCACTACGTTTGTATAAGTGCTCGATGTTAGTCGGTGTTATTCTATGATAGAGCATCTGCCTATTAATCATTAATTTTCGCGTATTCGGTGGTAGGGCGAAAGAACAAAAGTAAAAAAAAAATGCTTTTACTCTCGAAAATAAAAATAAATTTAATATGGTATTTCGGGTATTTTATTTCTGATTTGTGTGTTTTTACTGGCTTATTACCATTTTGATTGTAAGCATTTTTTTCTGTTTGTTATCTTCAATAGGGAAGGGGCCCCCAGAACCCGAGGGGCCCTGGGCTGCAGCCCATTAAGCCCATACGTAGATCCGGCCCTGGGTACATATGTGTTAGCATCATTGTAAACAAAATTGGTGCAATGCATATCACACCTTAATACCTAAAAGATTCTAACACATTTTTTTATGAAAAAAAAACAAACAGATTTAGATGGAAAATAGTGTGATTTGCATTGTGGCAATTTGGCTGCACAGTGATGTTAATATTTAAGTACCCTGACAACAAATAATTATCCATGTATGAAGCAGTCAGTGTTTAGATAAAAGCCACTTTGTTTTTAAGATAGGCCCTTAAATTTGTTGATAACAATTGCTAATGCTAATTGAATAGTAAATTGCAAAAATCTTTCATCATTATCAATACTTTGTTATAGATTTCTACTGCGAAATCCGTGTTTATATTTGAATTTTTCTTGCGTATTCGAATAAAAATATCTTCAACCTCTCTTCGTGTTGGAATTGAGCTGCGTTAATTGATGCATAATAGAAGTTAAACATTTCAGAAGCATTTTTTTATTTTTTCCCTTTTTTTTTGTTCTTGATTTTTCCTTTTTTTTTTTTTTAATGTTTTGAAATTTTATATGTTTTTGCTTTAACTTTTTTCTTTTTAAGTGCAGTCAGTTTGCTTCTCTACATAAAAATAATGCCTTTCAGGAAATCAAACTTAGGTCGTCATACTCACAAGGCAGAAGTAGTGCAACGAGTGTAATTGCACATCAAATTGAGGAGGAACACACGGAGAAAAAAGAAATACTCAAAAATGACTACATGGACATACTCAGTTTGAAATGAGTTTGTTTATATCAGATTTGAACGCATGCCTTTACAAATATGAAACATTACATGTACTCAAAATTTCAAAAAATGGTTAATTAACACTATCAAACAAATTAAAAAGATATTCAGGATTAAAATAGTTTTTTTAATATACTGGCTACATATTTTAAAGATTGGTGTTCAACAACAAATTTAGTTCTCGTAAATCTTCCGTACTATTTTTCGTTTCTACCACGCTACCCGCGGACGAACACATGAGTACTAGATTGTTTTGATTTTGTGTTATGACTTTAAATCAAAACAGTCTTTTTCTTGACTTTTGAATTAAAGTTTTCACCTATTTGTTGTACAAAAGTATGTGCCTTGTTTTTAATATAAGGCTTTTATAGGAATTTAGCGAAAAAATGTGATTAAATTTGACTTTTTTTGGCGGATTACTTATAAAAAAGCATAAATTTAAGGTATGTGGCTACCTTCGGAGCATTTTATTGAAACATAAATTTTCAACTAAAAAAACACTTTTTTCTTTAAAAAGGGTGTGCATAGAACTAGGAATTAAGGTTCAAGTGTAGTATAGGTACTTGGCGATGTCAAATTTTTTTGGTGACCAAAATCGATCGCCAAGCTACTTCACTTAGCGATAGGTTTCCCGAAGCCAGAATGAATTCGTTATCTCACCATAATATCTATATAAAAATCGCAAAATCCAAAGAAAAATCGAAATGGCCCCCTCCCCTATACTACACTTGAGTCAGGAATTAAAATACAATTCCACAAAATTTTAAATTATTTTGGATTGATTGGGATTTTTTAGTTAAAAATTGCAGTTACAGTAAACCTTGTATTGAAAATTCTAATTAATATATTCAAATAATATTAAAACTGCACACAAATAACATCATTATCTGTGCCTAGAGCGATAAGATTTATATTATTTTTTTTTAAATTTGTCAATTTTTAAAAAAAAAACATGTTTTTTTCTCACAAATTGTATGTGCAATAAAATGCATAAATACATACATAGAGATTATAGACTATAATACAAATAAAATAAAACAAAAGTTTTCTTAAAATTTTAATTCAATGTCTTAAAAAGAAATCCATTTGTGAACTTTACTGTGAAGCCAAAAAACATAGTTTCTCAGACAATGCTTTTAAAGATTTAAATACAATATGAAAAATGTTCTACTAGTTGTACATTTCTTTAAACTCACCATATTTATAGCTCAAACTCTTTAGCTTCATGTTTAACTAATTTTCAACCCTTTTGCTGTTTTCTGGAGAGTTTTATAGATTATAAAAATTGTCGAGTTTAGTAAAATTTTCATGAAAGATTGCAATTAGGATCTTTTACACAAAATTCTAATGAATGTATTCAAATAATATTTATACAGTACATAAATAATGGAACATCTTTATATATTAGGCATTAAAAGATATGTATTACTTTTAAAAGTTTTTTAAATATGCCGAATTTTATGCAAAAAACTCGATTTTTTAAAAAATTAATGATACTTTTTACATTTAAATGCAATGAAGTACATAAATACAGTGAACCCCAAAAGTGTTCGTACACTTGCAGTTTCCTATAAAATTTAATGATTTCGACTAATAAAAATTAATGTATAGAAATTGTAATTTTTTTATGATATCTGCTACTTGTTCTTAATGGAATGACATAATTATTTTTTTAAAAATAGCATAACTATTATTTTTAAAAATAATTAATCAAAAAGCTACTAAAAAATTACGCCACAAAAGTCTTCGTATACTTAACAAAAAACTCAACATAGCTTTAAATATTGTATTTCTTTCTTAATTTAGAACTTAGTAGGATATCTTTTAGTGTCCACAACAACTTTTAAACGTCTTGGTATAGATTTAATCAGCTTTTTGTAATGTCTGCATCGATTTACCTCCATGCTTCTGTGATTATTATTTTTACTTCCCATTATGTGTTTATATGTCATGTTTTTTTATTTTAAATCTAGTTCTCCCCAAATATGCTCTGCTGGGCTAAATAAATTGATTGAGGAGGTGTTTTCACAAAATTTTGGGGCAGTTATAAAGACACCAGGGGTGTACATTGAGAGCAGTACGCTTGGCTTCATTATCCTGTTAAAATATGAAGTCGTGTTCAATATCAAATTTTGGACAGACAATTTAAAATTTCTCTTTAAAATATTTGACTAGAGCTCATGATTCTCAATACCATCAAAAATTACTTAATTCTGTGGCTGATTTACGCCCCCACGCAAGAACACTTCCACTTCCATGGTTCATTCATCCAACTAGATTCTTGTGACTTAAGTTTCAGAAAATTCAAAATTGACAGAAAAGTGATTGGGATGACAGAAAATTCAACATTTTTGGTTCTGATGGGCATATATTAGTTTTAAAGGAAAAAATGAGGCATTTAATCCGGTGAATTTATGTGGAACAAGAGCTCCTCCACCTCCATGTTCAACACAGAGGTGTTCTTGCGGGGGAGGGGGGTGTAAATAGGCTTCAGGAATTAGGTAATTTGGTATTTTTTTTATGGTATTGAGAATTATGAGCTCTATTTAAATATTTTAAAGAGAAATTTTAAATTATCCTCTCAAAATTTGGATATTTCAGACGACTTCATTTTTTAACAGGATAATGACGCCAAGCGAACTGCTCTCAATGTACACTGCTGGTGTCTATATAACTGTACCCAAAAGTTTGAAAACACCTCCTCAATCAATTTATTTAGCCCAGCAGATCATATTTGGGGAGAACTAGATTTAAAATAAAAAGAAAACATGACATATAAACACATAATGGGAAGTAAAAACAATAATCACAGAAGCATGGAGGAAAATCAATGCAGAAATTACAAAAACTCATTAAATCTATATCAAGATGTCCAAAAGTTGTTGTGGACACTAAAAGATATCCTACTAAGTTCTAAATTAAGAAAGAAATACAATATTTAAAGCTATGTTGAGATTTTTGTTAAGTGTACTAAGACTTTAGTCGCGTAATTTTTCAGGAACTTTTTGATTATGAATTTTTAAAAATAATAGTTATACAATTTTTAAAAAAATAATTATGTAATTCCACCAAGAACAAGTTACAGATATAAAAAAATTACAATTCCAAAATATTAATTTTTATTAGTCGGAAACAATAAATCTTATTTGAAATTGCAAGTGTACGAACACTTTTTGGGTTCACTGTATATACACAGAGATTAGATTTTGATTCATAACACAGATAGAACTAAATAAAACATGTTCTGAAAATTTCAATTCAATATCTTAAAAATATTTTGTGTAGGGATCAGCGTCTGGTTTTGTTAACTCCAATTCCAGTTTACTAATTATGCTATAACTTTGCTTCTAGATATCATAGAAACAAAAATAGAGTGTTTTTGGAATCTTAAATGTATAGTCTTTAAAATAAAAACACAAAAGTAATTTTTGAAAATTTTCATCAAAACTGCGAATTTTGAATAGTCACATATCTTAATGAAATTTACTTGATTCATAATAAGTCATATTGTTGATTTTTTGGGCACTTGCTTATAGGCAAATAATAATTTAAGTATTCCTTTGCTATATTGGAATAGTTTTATTTTCACATTGAACTTTAAAATAGCTTGCATGTCTTGAAAAAGGCAAGCCTACAAAATAAATTTTTGTTTTCAATTAGTAATCTTTTTAAGAGACTAATTTCTTGTAGATTTTAAAGAACTTTTTTAGCTTATTGGTAACTTTATGGAAAATGTCTTAAAAGTTCTCATAAAGAAATTATTTCAATACATTTATTTTATGGTTCCTTTATTGTGACTATAGTGTTTTGTTTATTTGGATGAAAATAAATGAAGTATATATATCAGATTCTTTATATTTAACCCAATATAAATATATTTTATGCTTTTACTCATTAAAGAAAGGTAGAGAAAAATTATGTTTTTACCATAAAATCTGGCATATCATGCATACCATCGTATTACATGCACTTATACTTTCAAGTAGCAATTTTTAATTTTTATGTTTATTTGCTGTATAATGTGCACCCCCATTTTCATGAAGAAACCTGAGATATATGCGAGTCATGCTCTTAAAGTTTGAAAGTCATTTATTCTAAGCTTTAGTAAAAAATAGTATACATCTAGAAGTGCAACCCTTTAAGTTCATAAGGAATGCCATTTCTTTTAAATAAACATTATTTTGATCTATGTAGAAATCTAATTTTTTTTCCTTTGCTCACATTTTTTAAAGCTCTTTTTTTATACCTTGTATATAACGTGCACGCATAAAATTCAATCTTATTTTTTGTGTTAAAAGTGTGCACCATACACCAGATTTTACGATACATATTACCACAACAATGCCAATGTTCAAGATAACGTGCCAAGTTGGTGACCCTGATTTTGCATGTGTCGTATGTGCCAGATTGACTACCATGTGTTGTATTACATATAATTTCACCAATATGGTTGCAATATTATGTAAGTACCAAAAATTAATACAGCTTGGGTACAAAAAATCCTGTATGCAGGTATGTTGTACACAAGTGAAAAAACATAAATCTTGGTATATATTTACGTATTATCACAACCAATTGGTGACATTATATGAAACAAAGCACCTGTTTGCCAATTCAGCACGTTCAACACACAGGAACTCGGAGGGTACTTGTGTATTTTTGCGACAATCACTGACTCTAAATAACTCTCTGAGTTGGCCACCCCGATTTCCTATGTGTGGTACACACTGAATTGGCTGCCAGGTGCTTCATCTATATATATAAAGGAGAAAAGCGACTCACTCACTGACTGACTGACTGACTGACTGACTGACTGACTAATCACGAAATCTCTGGAACTATTGAACCTACAGACTTGAAATTTGGTAGACATGTTCCTTTGATAGAGTAGACATCAGCTAAGAAAGGATTGTCCGAAATTCGAAACGCAAGGGGCGTTACGGGGGGTTAAGGGCTTTAATAATAATTGTTTCCATGTTTAAACTACTTGATGTACAATCTTGAAATTGGGTAAGCGGATTCCTTTCAGAGAGTAGAGATCCGCTACAAAATGAGTTTGCTGAAAATCGACCCCCAAGTGGCGTTGCAGGGGCTTAGGGGGCGTTATAGATAATTATATCCATTTTTAGACGCACTGTCTTTAAATTTGATATATATAGATTCCTTTCGTAGAATAATGATCAGTTACAAAACGGGTTTTGTGAAAACAGACTTCTAAGTGGCGTTGCGGGGGATTAAGGGGCGTAATAGATAAATATATCCGTTTTTAAACTACTTCACCTACCTGCTTGAAAATTGGTAGGTAAGTTTCTTTCCTGGAGTAAATATCCGCTACAAAATGGGTTTTGGGAGAATTGACCCCCAAGGGGTGTTGCGGGGGCGGGGGGTTTAAGGGGCGTTATAAATTCCTATTTTTAAGTTATTAGACGTAGAGTCTTGAAACTTAGTAAGCAGATTCCTCTCATAGGGTAGAGATACGCTAAAAATGAGTTTCGTGAAAATTGTCCTCAAGTGGCGTTGAGGGGACTTAAGGGGCGTTATAGATAATTATTTCCATTTTTAAACTATTAGACGCACAGTCTTTATATTTGATAAAGAGATTTCTTTCATAGAGTAGAGATCAGCTATAAGAAGGTTTTGTGAAAACAGACCTCTAAGTGGCGTTGCAGGGGAATAAGTGGCGTAAGAGATAAATATTTTCGTTTTTAAACTATTTGACCTACCTGCTTGAAAATTGGTAGGAATGTTTCTTTCATGGAGTAAATATCCACTACAAAACGGGTTTGGAGAAAATTGACCCCCAAGGGGTGTTGCGGGGGGTTAAGGGCAGATATAAATAATTATTTCTTTTTTTAAACTATTAGACTCACAGTCTTGAAATAAGGTTAGCAGATTCCTCTCATAGGATAGAAATACACTGCAAATGTGTTTTGTGAAAATCGACCCCTAGGTGGTGTTGCGGGGGTTCAAGGGACGTTATTGATAATTTTTTTGCATTTTTAATTAATTGGACGCACAGTTTTCAAATTGTGCTAAGCAGATTCCTTTCATAGAGTGCAATTCCCCTACAAAATGGGTTTTGTGAAAACAGACCCAGAAGTGGCGTTGCGGGGGCTCAAGTGGCGTTATAGACAATTATCCCCATTTTTAAACTGTTAGACGTACAGTCTTGAAATTTGATAAGCAGATTCCTTTCGTAAAGTAGAGAACCGCTACAAAATGGGTTTCGCGAATATCAACTACGAAGTTTAATTTCGGGAGATTAAGAGGCGTAATCGATAAATATTCCCATTTTTAAACTACTTGATCATCCTGCTTGAAAATTGGTAGGCATGTTCCTTTCATGAAATAGAGTTCCTCTAACAAAGAGTAAAATGAAAATTGACTCCTAAAGATGTTTGCGAGGGGTCAAGAGGAGTTACAGAAAAAAATTCCTGTTTTTAATTGTTAGACCCATATACTTGAAATTTGTTAAGCATGTTTCTTTTGTTGAATAGGGATCCACTAAGAATAAATTTTAAGCAAATCAAGTTCTGGGGGGTTGCAGGGCGTTACTGACAAAAAAAAATTACTTTTTTCGAGCTACAAGGACTATAATAATGAAATTTGGTTTGCATTTTTCTTTTGTTGAATTGAAATCCGCTAAGAGCGGTAATTTTGGAAAACGGCTCTCAACGGGATTACGGGGATATTTATAGTAAAACTTTTGCTTTTTTCTGTTAGATTTAGACTTGAAATTTGGCTTGCATGTTCAATTTACGGAGTAGAGATCCACCGAAAATTGGTTTTGCGGGAATCCACTTGGTTTTGAGTTACGAAAGCATCATTATATACTTCAATTTGAGAGATTTTTAGAAAATACAAATTAGATGAGTTCTGCCCTTTTTTTTATCAACAGGTGACAGTTACAGGTATAAGTATATTTTTCAATTCAATCGAATTCTTAATGCTAGGACTTAGATATCAATAATTTATACATATATATAAGCAGTAAAAATTTATAAAACATCATGAAATACCCAGCGAAGCTGGCGGGTAACATCTAGTATTAATATAAATCATTTCTTTAATTTCATAGTAAAATAGTATTTTTTTTATTACTTTCGACAGTTATTTCTAAAAAAATTCCAAACATTTTTAAAGAATAATTACTAAGTAAATCAGACAGATGGGGAATGTTATTTTATTAGAGACATGTCAAATATCTTTAAATGCTTCATAATATTGTAATATATATATAAAGTATTCATATGCAATACATTGTAAAAATAAAATTCATTTTCATCAAATAACTGTTCCACAGTAAAATGAAATATTCATTTGAATTTTAAGCGTAGGTAGGCAAACTTGATGTAAATATAATATTTAAAAAAATTCATTTTCATCACAGGATAAATACCATATCAACTCTAATATTTTATGTACACAATGGGGGGAAAGAAGATGAAGGAAAAAATACACTCTCACCAAAATATAATTCTCTACATATATCTGAAACTTTCCCATTAACTAATATTCTATATGCACAGGCTTCAAGAAATAAACGTTTTTGCACACAACACAAGTTGAATATATACTTCAAAAAATAAGATAACAACAAATTAAATTTGATCATTTCTAAAAATTGTTGCCTTTTGCAATGGTATCATTCCCCTTAAGAATTTTTATTTTAATTTAAAGAAAGAGAGAAATTGACATTAATTTCTAACAGTACAGAATAATTATTAATAATTTAGAAATCAATAATTTTTGTAAAATGTAAGAATCAAAGAAAAATTTATTTAATTTTAGTAAACATTCCTGTCACAAATTATCATCAAATTGTTTTACTTCAGAATAAATATTTTCTATTGACTTTGAATTATTAATTAAAATTATAAACAGACATTTTTTAATATTATTTACACTTAACTGACACTGTATTTGATAATAATAGTGTGAGTTCTTTTTAAGGAAATTATACAATTGTTATTCAATAGTCAAACAGTTTGAAGTTTTTTAAAAGAAGTGGTATTAATTCTATATACTGTAAGCCATTCTTGCACAAAAATATATAATTAATAACTACTAAATTTTTAGAATTAATATAACTATGAGCTGTGTACCAGGTGCTACGATTCAACCTAAATAAATATACCGGCTAACACTATTTGAAGCAGACGAATACCTAATTAGATAAATAAATTAAAATAAAACAAGAACTTTTTAAAGAATTGTTGAGAGTTTTTCCTAACAAATATATACACTAGAATAATGCATGAAATACAATAATATCAAATATTTTAAAAGATAAAATTAAAGCACAAGAATGACAACAACTTACGTATAGGTTGTAACTCGGTAATGAATAACACGGGCAAATGTTGCAACGTGATTCCCCGCTTGACGCCGTTCAGTCATGAATTTAGTCCATTGTCATTTGATGTTGAGATTCATCCATTTGACTCATAGCAACAGGTGGACTGAAAGCTCTTGAAACATATTTCTGTAAGGAGCAGAATTACTATTTCAAAGAATAGTAGATAGGTTAAGAGAGTCGGATTACTAATCAGTTTTTAATATATTTGAAGGTTTCTCATAGTGGACAATCTCAATATTTGACAGTTTAGAGAGCGTGGTTAGTTGAGCTCTATTTAGTTCAGTAAATATATTTTAAAGCATTCTTCCATTCTTAATAGTTTAATTAATTAAAAACTGGAAGGAATTAACCCTCTCCTGCCCACGTAATGGAGGACCACCCCACGTTGTACAAATTATGCAACTGTATCACGGCTCAAATTGTAAAACTGTAACTTCCTTGTATTATGTAGTTCGTACGGATTTATATTCAGAATTGTCTGTAAAATTTGTAACACATCATCACCTTGGGACGTATCTATACGCGTCTCTGACTAACTCCTTGGGGACTCTTCTGGGAAAATAGTTTTACCAACCAACTTTCACCGAACGTGAACTTTAACGTGATTATGCAAATTAAGTATATTATATATAAATTCGGTATTCGCGAATTTCGAGAGTTAGTTGGTGAGTGGAGGATCGTAAATTTATTAAGTGCAAATCTGAGTTTATCAATTGAAGAATTCTAAGAGAGGATCACTCGACGGTGATTATATCCGGATAAGGATTGCATTCAAGGCCTCAACTGTAGGACTTGACTTCATAAAAAAGTACAGGTATCATGATCCTTATTTAAATAGAAGTTAGCTTATTAGTGCGCGACGTGTAGAGTTTATACTGAGCTTGTATAAGTTTTCGTGGAATCAGTTGAGGGTCCGTGATATTATCCCCAAGCTAACGGGTCTTACCTTCGCGCTCTACATACTGATCAAATTTCTTAATTGGATTATTATTGTGCTTGCTTGATATTTTGTGTCAATAAAATAATTAGAGTGAATCATGTCAACTGATTATTCAGTTCTTCCCACACCTCTAGCCGGGTCTGAGGGTAGACAAGGGAGATCAGAGGGAAGCAGGAGCCGACAAGCTTTACAACCTTTATCTATTTCTGCATGTTCATGCAAAGCCTTCCTATTATAAATGTAAATTTGTCCAAACTGTGGGTTTGCTCCATTCTGTTGCAAAGATATAGTCCCTTTTGTTACCTTCCCCTTAAGTAGAAATAAATTTATTACAGCATCACGAAAAACTTTTTTTGTATATAAAGAGAGATATTTGTGAGAATAATCGGTTCGTTCAGTGAAATGGCTATTAATTCTAACTTTTGCTACAAAAATCATTTCTGTTCAGTTATGTTTCGAGGTTTTTAGTTTTTAAAGAGCAATATTTGTGTTTTTACACGTAGTTAAAAACCTTAGGAGCTTTTTTCTGTTTTCATTAATTTTTTTCCTATTGAGAAATTGCCTGGCTCAAAACATTCTTGTGTTTGAAAAAGACAATATTTTTGTAAGAGGTGGAATATATATACTCTCTACTGTTGCAACGCCATTTATTTATCCTTGAACTTTCCCTGATCACGTACGTGGCATCATAACTATGATGTAAGGATTAAAGTGATGTCATGTGCGCCGGTCGCGGATTGGTCCTGATTACATCACAAAATGATGTCATGTATAGAATTAGGGAGTTCATATGTATCTCTCTCTCTTTAAAACTGTTCGCCTTTTTGTGTGTGTCGCTGTGCTGTTAATAAGGGGTTTTGTTCCAATAAACGTCGTAAAGATTTCTTTACAGAACCTGAGTTTGTTCCATCTGGCGTCCGTCACAGGACGTGTTATTGGAAATATTGTAGAATTAGATAAATAGAATTAGATATGGATCTTAAAGCACAAAAGGTGCAGATACGAATACTAAGGACTGTATTTACCTTAAATAAGATAGAAAGTGAGCTCAAGAATGATGTGGTAGATTTAGAGAAGATTTCGTTGCTACAAGTGCAATTGAAAGATAAATATTTAAGATTAGGAGAGGCGCAAGAAGCAGCATCTGGAGCTTTGCTACCGTTAGAAGATAATGGAAGAGAATTCGAGACTGATTTCACTGAGGCAGAAGGCTACCGTAAAAGATACATAGAATACTACTCTCTCATCGATAAGAAGTTGAAAAAGAATGTATTTCTGAAGTGCCAGACACACCAAGAAAGAACACTCGCTCCTTTGTGAATCTCGGGACTTTTCTCCATCAAGAAGTGCAGGGTAAAGAGATGGTTGCGTTATCAAGCAGTGTTGCCAGATCGTGCGATTTTTCGTGAATTTTTCTACTTTTGGAACTTTTCCGCTACTTTTTTTATCCTATTGCTACTTCGCGAATTTTACTCTATTTCACTTGATGATCCCACTACCTTTTGCTACTTTCAACTACACATAAAAGTATTGGAACAAGTTCAAAAAAATAAGTTATTTGGGGACCCTCTCCCCCCCCCAAATTTAGTGACTTTAGTCGCCAATGAGAAAACACGGAGAAACTCCGAAACGACACGGAACACTGTAGGAAATTGGTATTAGATATGCCTTTTTGAATTAACTGACAAGCAAAAGTGAAATAACTTCTCCAGAATCTATAAAAGAAATCTATCAAAAAAGTCATAATTTTTACAAGACTTCACGTGAGCAACTTTTAAACTGAATCTCTTAAAATAATGTAACTTTGAAAAAGATTAATAATTTTCCCCCTGATTTTTTTAAAAAAAAATCCAAATCGTCCTTTGTTTTGCGATCTGTTATTAGAATTTGCAGACTAAGCAAGGGCTCTGGAGAGTCAGTGGAGACAAATTTTTAACATACAGTTGAAAGATGTTTTTCTTTCAGAATCTGAGTTTTTAAATGATGGAGCATTATTTTGATGTCACATTTTAAATGTAAAAGATGAAGTTGGAACTTTTCTTTCAAGCGATTTAGCATCATAGCTTTACAGACTACTCATAAGTAATGCCACTGCGGAAGCGAAAAGGGTATTTTCGAGAGCGAAGTCCACAAAGACAAAACTAAGGAATCAAATGTGCTTCGAATTGCTGGTTTCAATTCTCAGAATCAAAATCACTTTGGAAGAACGAGGGACTTGCTGCTTTGGTTTTATTTCACCGCCACAAATGCTTCAATAAATTTCAGAAATTTGTAAAGAAAACACAGCAGATCACGATATTGAGCAGGAAGAATTTGAATGTATTTTAAATAATTAAAGCATTTTAACGTATTTTTTAAAATAGTTTAACAAAATTTCCAAAATTAAAATTATGAATTGCAAGTGAGAAAAAAACCCATTCGGTACTTTTTGCTACTCCCTTCTCCCTCTTCGTGCTACTTTTCTGCATAAGTTTGTGGCAATTCTGTAATCAAGAACTAAATTTGCAGCGAATCAAGTTTACCCGTAAAAAAAACATGTTACTGACCCTCTAAACGAGATTAATAGAGATCAGACGACTGCCGCAGCCCTGGTAAGCTTAAAATCCCCTGATAATAAAGCGTTTGTATTTTTTTGTGATAAATCCCATCCCAGCCATAAATGTTTTCCAGCAAAGAAAATATCTCTCTTTAGATGAAAAGTTAAACATATTGTCTAAAAAGGGAGCCTGCTATTCATGTTTAACTAAATCAGATCATATCAGTAGGCAGTGTGACTTAAAATCTAAACTGAAGGGTAATTTCTGTTTTTTATCTCATTATGATATTATGTGTAGTAAAAAAACCTGATAAATCTTTAAGTGTTAAAAATTCTCTCTTTCCACTATTACTCTTTTTAACTAATGTAGCAGAAATCCATCGGTTTATTTGCAGACTCTCTGTGTAATGGACTAAATTCATGTGACGTCACGATCACATGAAAACTAGATCACGTGATTGTGCTGTCATTTGTTTACTACAATTGCTACGACTATTTTGTTCTTTTAGTTTTACATTATAATTTTAAAAATGCCTTATTTTGCTCAAATATTTGCTCTATCTTTTAAAGAAAGTACTATTGTGTAGGGAAAAAGGTTGGATTATTGAATCGGCCACTTATCCCGCCAAGCGTTTTCAACTCGTACTTGTTATTTGTCTCTTACATAATTTGCTGTGTTACTGTGACTGAGTTGCTTATTTGGTTTTATTAGTTTCAATTTTCATTACTAAAATTATTTCTGCTTGATTATGTGTGTTTCGAGTTACATAATTAAGTTACATAATTAAGTTACATAATTAAAATAGATTTCAAGGCCAATTTTTGTTTTTAAAAAATAGTTTATGGAACTTAGAAGCTTTTTCATTAATTTTTTCTGTTCAAGATAGAGTTGAAAGTTTTTGTAGATACTCCTAAATGTATGTTCTCAGACCTAAATCCATACCAACTTTTATATCTCTGGTAATATTTTTAAAAAATCTTGTGTTTTTTCCAAGTGTAGCTAGAAAAATAATTATTAAAAATCAACAAGGAAACAGGTTTTCAAATCCAAACAAACTTTTGTTCGCAATAATCTACTAAACATAAATCACTTAAAATGGCGGAAATTTTTTTTAAAAATTAGGCATTTTATAAGTTTGAAAAGACTTAAATTCTTAATTTCTTTTTAAATTGTGAAATAATAACTGATCAAACTGACTTTTTGTTTTCAGAATCAACTTAATATAATTTGAATATACGAATTGTATTTTTACTGTTACTGTCTCCAAAAAATATTTTTAAAAAAGGGTACTTTTTAGCTTTAAAAACAAAGTGACTTATGCCAATTAAAAAAAAACAACACTTCAATTACTGGAAATTATTTGTTATGTCTGGTTGTACACTTTTTATTTTAAAAATTCGTATTTTTGAATGCCGTGGCTGAAATATATTCAACTATTTTTATGACCCGATAAGTTTATGAAATGTCTAACACAACAGTCTTGTGATTTCTCTGTTTTAAGGTGGCCGCGATAGCCAAGTGGTCTAAGCATCGAATCTTGGCTAGCGTGTCATGAGTTCGAGCCCAGTACCACTGAAGATCCGCCGTGTAGGGGAACGATGCACGTAAAATCTGTCGAGAGCTCAAACATCCTCCCGTTGGTGTGGTGTGGTAGTTAGGAGAGGGAGGTGCCAGCTCAGGTGTCGTCCGCGTCACTTGACCATGGTTCAAAATTACGCGGATCGTCCCCAAAAACCCTCGTGTAGCTGAACAGTGGGACGTTAATATTCATTCACTCATTCTCTGTTTTAAACTCATAAATTTTTATATAAATGTTATTCATCATTTAAATTATACAGAAATATTTGTTTGGTTTACGTGATACGTTTTTAATTTAATTGTAAACGGAAATTTTATGCAGCTATTCATTTATATATATAATGCAATGTATTTTTTCCATCTAAATTTCTATTCATTGTGTTGTAAAAGTAAAATCCTCATTATCGCCAATGTGGATAAACATTTATTATTAATCAAAAACTTTCATATTAACTCACTCTAATATGAGATAAACAATGGCTTAAAGTAAACTTTTTTACAAGTTTAAATTGTATTTTGGAACTATCTATTGTTTATACATAAATCATACTGATATTTTTATAAACTATATGTAATTCAATAAGAACAATATATTTAAAACTGAGGATAGTTAAATTGGATTTCTGAAAATTATTCCGCCTTTTCTGATGATACATTCCCTTAATATCGCATAATTTTAAAAAAATTTGTCGTATATACTATATAGTATGAAGTTTGTATATTTTAATAGAAAATACTTCAGTTATTTGTTTTACCTTATTCATTTATATAAAAGTATTAAGTAGTTATATTTTATACACAAAAAGAATTAACAACTGACTTACTATCTAATGTGGAACATTGATTTTAATGTTTCTAGAAGTTTTACTCTAAATATTAATCGTTATAGAATATTTATACAGGTTGGAACTTACTAAGGAACAATTGTGGAATATATTTTCTACTTTGATGAGATTTGACATTTTCAACAAATAATTTAAAATATATTATGCACATACAAGAAGCTGTAGAATTATTGGAGAACTATATCTATACAAAAAAAATTGGGGGGGGGGGACTACGAATGTATAAGGGATTTTTTAGGAATACACAATGCACTAAAAAACATATTAGTTTACATGTCTTCAAAAATTAAACCACAAAAAAAAATCCCTTCAATCCACGGTTAAATTAGAAAATAACTTGATACTTAATTAATTTTCAAAATTTAATAAATTTACGAAACGATACCGATGCAAAACTTGGTGATCAGATTGTTGGATGACAAATCAGTTTATCAAAATAAATAGATATCATAAGAAAGAGTAGCAAAATGATGAAAAGGAATTTCAAAAATAATTACAAAGATATGTCAATTAAATGGTATTGCGACACATGAGATAATCATTGCATTCAGCACAGGCGCACACATATACCGCGTAAACCAAGTACAAATGAAAATATAAACATTGCGATTAACAGAGCGCATGCGCGGAAACGTATTATGTCACTAAGCTTTAAATGTGTGCCAACCTAGTCAAGGGTGCTTGAATCCTTGATTATATCAAAAGTCGCGCCCCGGCAATAGAAAATTTCTTCCATAGGAAAAGATATAGAAGACCACCTTGGTCTTGAAAGAAGCGCTGCCCCGGCGCTCAAGAATTCCTGCCGTAGGAAAAAAAAAGAAGACCATCCTGGTCTTGGAAGAAGTGCCACCCCGGTATAAAAGAAGTTATAAAAAGGCCCTTTCAGTGAATTTTTCGTTAATTGTGGAAGTCCTTTTTTCTTGCAGCCGTCCAGAAATCTCAACTACGTGTGTTGATCTACAAAAATATTTCTGGTACGATTTCCGTCTCTATCTGGCCAATTATTTAGATCACATCTAATGAATTTTTCTTTGTATCTTAAAATATTGAAATTTTGATGATTAAATTCAATTACATATGCTGTGTATTACAATTAGGTTGCTCTAGTGCTATTTTAGTTGCTTTTATACTTATCGGCAGATAATGTAGGGTAGCAAATTTTCGACTGGAGCGTATTCTTTTTAAATTCGCATGAGTCACACCCTGTGATAGCGTGAGATTTGTTTAGTTATATATATATACATATTATTTTTTTGGATGAGAATAAAACATAATTATATAATACTGTGTATTTTATGCATTGTATTTTTCTGTGTGTTTTTCGAATTGCTTTAAATATTCGTAGAAAGGTTTTCCACAAAATCTATTACCATTTCACCAGAAATAATTTTTACCAAAACATTTGAATGTTAAATATCTGATTTTAGCTTTTTTTTTGTGAGAATAATAGAGTGGTTTATTGAACTTGGTTTATGATATTATACAATTTTTTTTATTATTAAAATTAAGTTGTTTTTACTGCGAAAATCCTCGTATAGCATTTGATGAAAGTATTTTTATATAAATAGTGTGTGATACAAATATTATTCGTTTATCAAATACGTTTTGGAATTTTGCTATTAATAGTAAAGTATATGCATAAATTTGCTTAAAATTATTTTCTTCAGTTATTTTGGAAATTTTATTATTATTTTCTTAAGAAAAAGTTTATAAGTGATATTGCATTCACATTCTAATTGTGGGGTTTTAAATATTTTTATTGTAAGAACTTTTTGTCTAAAAATGACTTATTTAGGAAAAGGTCGAACAGCAGAACTTAGATGTATTGCGGAACAATTAGGTGAACAAGTAACGGATGATTTAAAAATTACACACTTTAAAAATCTTATTGTCAACAGCACAAATTACGAAGAATTCGTTAGGTAAATTCTAAACTTGATAATTGAAAAAAAGGTTAAGAGCTACAACGCTACGGGTCAGCAAATACTTTGATATAAATGAAAGATATATTAATAACTTATATGAATTACGAGGGTAACTCTGAAATTTTTGAGATACGCGCCGACGAGAAGTTACAAAAGAAAATCAACGGTTTAATTTTAAAATACAATGTATTTTAACACAGCAGATAACGTTTTAAAGACTTACTTCAAGTTGTTTAGCGTAGAATAAATTTTATACATGAGTAAAAATGGAGTTGACGCGGGAACATTATTGTGCTATGCTTTTCTGTGATTTTAAAGCTAAATTAAATCAGCAGGAATACGTTCAACGGCTGCAATTAGCATCTGGTGAATCTGCATGTCGTGCTACTGTATTCATATGGTTTAAAGAATTTTGACGTGGTCACAATTCTCTTTAGGATGAAGAACACACAGGAAGGCCGCGGTCGGCAGTAATCCCAAATAGGCAGTCTCCCACATGAAAAATGTCAATGGATGATAATCGCTATACCTACCAAGTGATACAGGAGGAACTTTAAATTGGATCCGCAGCTATACAAAAAATTGTTCATGAAGAATTACGTATGAAAAAAGTAGTTTGCAGTTGGGTTCTCCATAATCTAACCGAGCACCAAAAAGAGAATCTTGTAAGAATCAGTAAAGAAACCCTTAAATTGCTAAATGATGATGGCCGTCCCGTCATTTCTAAAATTGTAACGGGTGATGAAACTTATATGTCGTTCTTTGAAGTTCCAAGAAGTCAAAAAAGCAAAGTATGGGTCTTTGAAGAAGATCCCGCGCCGACAATGGTGAAAATACACAACGAGCAATGAAAAAGTAATGTATGCCGTATTCTTCAGAAGTATGGGATTGGTCAAAGCCATCCAGTTGGGAGGACAGAAGACAGTAACAGTAAACTGTATACCACTAAATATCTTTCAAATATTCTCCAAGAAGTGAAATGTTAGCGGACTAATGCTTCGCCATGACAATGCATCTTCCCATACAACCGGATTACCAGTTGAATTTCTTAAGGGGGTCACTTCACAAAAGTCGATCCAAAAATCAATTTTTCAATTTTGATTGAAAAATAAAATACCACTCTTTCTCTTTCTACTGCAATTAAAATTTTTGTTCTAGTTGAATTAGAAGTATTTTTAGTATTTTTTTAAAAATTTGTTTACATCCGTCAAACCTAAAACCAGCTGATTGCCATGCCCCTTTCATTTCAAAACAAAAGACACTTGCTACTTTTCAGCCTCATAAAATATTTTAAATTGATTAAAAGGATTTATTTTGATCCGTAACTTGTTCAGGAAAGAAGTGAAGTGAATAAATGTAGCTGTTTGTTTACTTTCTGGTAACTCACGTGTTGTTTTTTACCTCTTCAAATATTTTACGAATTTCTGCTATTGGAAACATTGTTTCGATCAAAACCTTTTTTAACATGTTTATGTTTAATAATAAAACGTTTAAAAAACGAAAGTTTGGAAACAAAGGAACAAAAACCCAAACTTTCCAGAAATTAAATGCATCATAAGTCAGAATAATGAATTCAAATTATACATGAATAATTCAACTTTAAAAGCTAAGTTAGGTAAGTCAAATAAAGAGTATGTTTCCTTTTAGATTCATTTGAAAGTTTTTTTTGAAATAATGAACATTCTACTGTTTTCTTGTGCTTTGAAACCACATTTATTATAAATAAAATGTAAAAAACAAGGTATTCACATAAATTTTGGTCGCCAAATCCAAAGTTTGGTTCTAAAGTTGTTGACATGTTGTGACTTTTGTGATGTTATTCAAACATTTCTTAATACCAGGTTTACTAAAACAGTAGTTAATCAAAAAAGATACAAAATTATATGAAGTAAACACTGGGCTTTCATATGCTATTATTTTTATTGGAAAAGAGAAGCAACTGCGAAAATATTTTGTTGAGTTATGAATTGTCACGTCCACCAAAGTGGTTTTACGAGTTCATGCATGCATTAAATAACACGACACAGAAAGTAGCCAGTCTATGGTATTATATATATAACTGCTGTCGAAATGAATATTTAATAATGCAAGTCCTATTGTACCGGTGTTTGTCTATGGCATTTGGCAAAAAAGGGGTCATGTTTCTCTGAATGGTATTACAGCAGTTAGTGTGAACACTGGGAAAGTTGTTGATGCCGAAAAACTATAGAGTAAATACTCAAGTAATTTTAACGGCAATGTACATAACATTGAGTGTTCGACAGATTACTTCGGAAGTAGTAGGGGGATGAAAGTTGAAGGTGCACTTTGTATTTTCCATTGCTCAGAGGCACGGCACAATTTACGATACACAAATTACGATTTACTAATTGCGACAAAATATTTGGGTGATGAGGACTTTAAAGCATACAAAGCAGTTTTAGAATCTTAACCTTAGAAAGATGTCAACATTAAAACATTAGAATGTGTTGGTCATGTTGAGAAAAGGATGGAGACATGACAGAGCATTAAAATCAAAATTTAAAGGCAAAAATCTTGTGGACAAAAAATCTCTAGGAGGTCGTTATAGATTAACAGATGCAGGAATAGACAAATTGTAAAGATACTATGTTTCGTGTGGCTATTTGAAGCAACTCAGAAAACTTGTCAGTCATGATGCAAACTATTTGGGCTATATTTTTTTCATAAACTCTCCACAGATTTGAAAATACGACACGGCTTATGCCCCATGGGAGGTGATTCGTGGTGTGAATATAATAGGTTCATACTGAAAGGTGACACATATAAGCTTAACACAACTCACCTATTGCAATTAGCAATTGCATTAAAAAAGTATTTAGAGATTTCTCTAGTCTTGAACTTTTATTTACGTGCTTTCACGGTAAAACTTAAAATTTCAATGAAACCTTAAATTGCATTTGATTTATAGTTCCAAAAACTGTATTTATACAATTAGGAACTTTAAAAACTATAGTATTTGAAGCTACATTTTTATATAATCAAGGTTTCATTACCAAATTAAAAGTTTTAGATGTATTAAACATTCAAACCTGGATTTCACAAATGTCGAGCGTTGGAAGCAGTAGATCATGCGCATATTAAGAAAGCAAAATAGACAGTTTTACAATGAACCAAAGAAGCTAGAACTAAAAACAAACAATTAAAATGTAGACAAGAAGATGATCTTGCATATGATACCAGAAATCCAAGTTGTGGTTCTGGTACGTATTAGTTAATAGTAAATTTTTACTTTAAATCACTATTTCTCAAAAGTGTAAATTTCAACACAAAAGGAACATTTTTGAAAAATCTACTTAATTTATAGCTTTGAAACTTTGCACATATGTTAACACTATACAAATAAATATTTTAATAAGAGATTTTGTCAAAAAAATTATTCAAAAAAATTTTATGGATTAAAATGTACAAGAATTTTCATCGTTTTAATAATTTTGACGTGTTACTCCACATATGAATTTTTTTTAAAAAAAACTAATCAAAATTTTGAAAAATGCTCTCATTAAAATAATAAAAACAATACAATAAATCTACACAAAAAAATTCATGACTGTACAACTTGTCAATTTTTCAAAAATGTTCCTTAAATTTGGTCATTTTTAACATTACGGAGATAGGGAAAAGGCTGCGTGAAGTGACCCCCTTTAAGCAATTTCATGTAATAACTAAGATAAAGTGCTCTAGCTTTTGTAAAAATTAATATATCTCTTATCCTAAAAGGCATTTGAAAAATGCAACACATCTGAATTGAAAAATTAAAAATTTGTTCATAAACTTCTGATACAGAAGGGGCCACGTTTATGTTATTTTTGGTAAATTTTTGCTCATTTTAGTAATAATAATTTATTTTATCTTCTTAATTTTAGCATATTTTTCTTAAAATGTACTAAACAAATCTAAAAACCACACACACACACAAAAATCCCAATATCTGAATTTTTAAAAAAAAAAGCTGTCGCAAGTAGTCGGATACCTTAAAGATCCGAAGCAGCACATTTTAACACTTAATTCTTAAAGACAGCTATAAAGCTTACTACGGTTTCTTATGTGACATTTTAACACTTGGCCATCTCATCATATTTTTTCAATTATAATCAATTTGTAACTATACATAACTTTTTGTAACTATTGAGAAGCTGAAAGCTATATATTGGAAATTACTAAAAAGTAAAGCAATATAACTGTGTGTAGATTGCATCAGTTTTTTCCTGGCTTTTTATTTAATTCTTGTTCTCCAACCTCAAGCATGCTTTCTTATATTTTTCCATATTGTATTCCAAACAAAGAAAATTTGTTTTCTGCCATGCGTAACTGTCTATCTTCAATGCTCGAGAGTGGTTTTTAGTTTTCGCTTTCGTTGCAAATCTCATCCATTTCTAATCCGCCTATATTATTTCCTCGGTTGAAATCACTTTTCTATGTATTAGATTGAAAACTCATTCTTGCGGTAAGGAATGATAGCTCAGGACTTCAGGCTATACTCGATATGCACTTGCTGAATATGTATCAATTCATTCTTCTCCAATGTTCGCACTATTAGATACATATTAAATGCCATTCAGATTTCATAAAGGAGCTTGTACATACATTTAAAAAAAATTTCTTAATTAGTCATTATTTTGATGTAAAATGCTTATGAAATCTATATCTGCTATCCAAAAATATTTTAAAAAGATTATTTAAAATAATGAGTGTATAGTTTCGAATTGATCGCAAAATAATCGGCTCATAACATATTTTTGTAAAAATTATAGAAAAATTAACTTTTTTACACCGGCGTTCGATATATTTGAGATTAACTGCAAATGAAAAATTATTTAAAAAATATTTATTAAAGTGACATTTTAAGAAAATTAGTAATTATTTTAATTTTAATGTAAAAGAGACTAGAATTTAATGAGTTCAGTTACACATAACTTTCAGAGTGTGTATATAACATTTTTAAAAGAATAAAATTCATGCTCAAGTAAATTATACAGATTATGTCATAATATCTCCAATCAGCCATATAAAAGATTTTGAGCACATTTGTATTTTATTAATCAAGTGAATTCCCATAAAATTAATTTAAATAGGAAATAATCATATCGACATCAACGTTTAGTGATTTGATAAAGTGATCTGAGAAGAAAAAAAAAATGTAACTTTATTTCTTAAAAATTTCTGAATTGGATAATTTCTGAAATTAAATTAACAAAAATCGTGCAATAATTACATAAAGAGTTAATCTTCCTTGTTTTGTTTATATTGCCATAAGATAATACTTACTCAATCAATTTTTTTTCGACAAAAGAAATTTATGACGTCAAAATTGCAAATTGATGCTATTCAAGCTACCATTTATTTAATTGACGAGGCCTATTCTAGGTCTGCTAATATATTCTCATAGGAATTTTTGTTCTGGAGGTAAAACTTTTCGAATGCAGCTTTTATAAGTCGGTTTCTATGGTAAAATTTATGCTAGCTGTTAACAATTTTTTTTTTACAATTTTTAATAGATTCTTATTAAAAAAATTAACCATGCTTTTAAAAACATAAATTTAAATAAAATTATAAGATAGTTTCTGAGAGAAAACAGTGAGCACCCTCCATATCTTTCCAGTTAACATGAATTTAAAAAAACTTCTATTGTAAATGTTTGACAATAAGAAAAATTGTAGAAAATATAAATCAATTCAGGGAATATATTCATTTTATTGATGGAATATATGTTGTCTGAAACTACGAAGAATTTGAGTATGAAGTTAAGGGAAAACTACTTCAAGTTTTTAAATTTTTCTCAAAATTTTAAGCTCAATAGTGAAAGAAATTGAAAAAAAAAAATGCATGTTATATACAATATTATTAAATTGAGATAAAATATTTTTAAATCATATTTGTTTGTTTGAATGTCAAAAGTTCCTTTATAATGGATGTTTTTGTGTTAAAAAATCGTATCCTTCAATATATAACAATATATTTCCATTTTGAGACCAATTGTTAAACTTTCTAAGTTACTCTGATCGATTTTGCAATTTTCGTAAAATCTTTCACCATTTTGAAGTGAAAATATTAGCAGTTACATGAGCAATCAATCGATTAAAATAAACAGAAATGTATAATAATTTCACTATTCCACTTCATGTGAATATAAGTTAGACTCTGATATCCTGTGTTTACAATATTGTCAAACCGTTTTGCTAAAAATAAGTATAATAAGTTCAAAGACCATTAAAATGTATTTTGATGTTCGGTAAAAGTAAAGAAATTAAAATTATAGTAATGTTCAGTGATTCGAATAGAAGGTCAAAATATTGAAAGTTAACTAAAATTACACTAATTTTTTTTATCCATAACTCTCATACAAATGTAATTTATTTTTAGAGGGTCAGATATACATCAATTATCACTTAGTATAATTTTCTGAATATGCAAATGCTTTTATTTTCAATTGATGAATGATATATGATATATGACATATTATATGATATATTAGAAGTATTTTTACTTATTTTTTAAAATTAAAGTTAATAATTGACACGCTTTAAAAGAGCTATTCCTAGAACACTTGTTTTGGACCATGTGTAAGTTTTCAGTAACAGCGTGGAAAAATTAAGAGTGCATTGAACCATGCTCAAATCTTTAAGGCATCCGACTATTTGCGATAACTTTTTTTTAAGAAATTGGAGATATGGGGATTTTTTTTATGGTTTTTAGATTTGTTTAGCACATTTTAGGAAAAATACGCTAAAATTAAGAAGAGAAAAAGAAATTATTGTTACTGAAATGGAAAAAAGTTCGTAAAAGTTTACAAAAAATAACATAAACGGGGCCCGTTCTGTACCAAAAGTTTATGAACAAATTTTCAATTCTGATGTGTTGCTATGTTATTCATTTTTGAAATGACCTTCAGGATAAGAGATATTTTAATTTTTGTAACAACTAGAGCACTTTATCTTAGTTATTATATGAAATTGCTTGAAAAAAAAGTGATTATATTAACGTAAGGGATTGTAAATTTTGTAATGAAACAGTGATTGATAAATCTGAAAGTTAAAACACTCCTACTATTATACAGAACATATACAAAAAATTTTAGTTAATTATTTTCAAAACTTTTTCAGAAATCGCTGTCCCTGTGTGAACAGTTTCAAAACACACACACACACACACACACACACACACACACACACACACACACACACACACACACACACACACACACACACACACACACACACACACACACACACACACACACACACACACACACACACACACACACACACACACACACACACACACACACACACACACACACACACACACACTAATTAATGCAATTTAATTCATGGGACATCCACACAATTTTTATGGACGGGCAAGACCTTCTTAAACTAAATTAGAAAATAACGTCCAGTACTAAGTATTATTTTCAAATTTGATTAGTGGTCCTCCTTTTTTTTCAAGTTTTGTTTGATTGTTACTAAGCAGTCTCTATATTAGAATATTTTCTGCTAAAAATATTTATTTGCTTTATAATTTGTATTCCCCAAAATAAAATAAAATGAAATAAGTGATAGTCTAATGATTTATAAACCAATTTGAATTGTTAAAAATAATTTAGGAAATCAACTTTCTTCGGATACAATGCTTAATATTTCGTGCAAATGTTACTTTATGTTCATAAAAACTTGGCAGGAAAGTGTAGGAAATAATATTGTTTGATATACTCATCATAGATTTGTGTGAAATTTCTTTCAAATACGTAAAGGGTTGCGAAAATTTTTGCTTATACATCCAGCTAAGAATGATTCGGAAAAATTATAATGAAAAGCAATTATATATACAAATACATATACATAACAGATAATCATTGAACTATCAAATAAATGATTTTTAATTGAAATTAAAAATATTTGGAGATAATTTATAACTGTACGCAACTTGAAAGAAAATTAAAAAAAATTTTCAACACAGAATTTTTGAGTTAATATTTCAGTACCTAAGTGACATCAATCAAATTTAATATAATATCCAAATATATAATATTTTGGATTTACTTTGGATGAAAGTGATAAACTCTGTTATAAGATATTTTGCTGAAATCAAGTGGAAATTAAACACACATACATAAAAACACACGTACGTCATATTCCTTAAAATATACGAAATATATATATATATATAATTGCTGCGATCTTTTTATTTTAAATAGTTTTTAGAACACATTTTCTTACCATGTAAAGTTCATCTAGCCGAAACGGCTGATAGCAGTAGCGCACACAAGAGGGGGCACAGGTGCGGACCCCCCACCGCCTTTGATTTTTTGCTATTGATTATAATCATTCATTTATATAGTACGTAAAATTTAGTTAATTGTTTGTATTAATAAGTTTTTTTAATTAATGTTAACTATTTATTTAATAATTAATTTTATTACTTAATATTAATTATTTATTCAATAATTTATTTTTTACTGTTTTTTGTTCCTTGAAATCGACAAATGCGAAGGAATATGTTTGGTGGTGTATTAGGGTATGATACGATATTGGTGGATTTTCAAACCTTGATCCCCCCACACACAATGGCTGAGAGAATAAGGTTAATGATTCATTGTTGCTATTAATATTGATTGTTCTGTTTTAATTGATCTTACATTTATTTTCTAGTCTCTTAATATGAAACCGTCTCGTTTAATCTGTGTAATTATAAAATCAGGGTTTTTATAACTATTTACGTAACGGGATTTTTGCAGTTAAAAAAAAAAATACTGTTAAATCTAATAAGGTGCTCACTTATAACACAGTGATAAGTAAATAATGACTTTTCAGTAGGGAACTTACGAAATTTTTTTTATTTTTTATAATGCCAATTTATATAACCACGGAAGTAAAACTCACTAACAAGTTTGTTGAAGCACCTTTGACGTGATTGAAATTAAACTGTTCAATATAGTAGAAGGAGCCATGATTGTAGTATTGCATTTGGTGAACCGTATGAACCGTATTTGGTTCCGGTTGACTTAACCTATCGAACACAGCTATTGAAAAAATTTCATTTTAACCAACAAAAGAATTGAGTTATCTTACAACTGAAAAAAAAAAATCACTGCTAAGTTTAAAAAAAAAATCCATAAGAAGTAGGGGAAGTTCTTTCCCAGCTTCCGCGTATTCATCTGACCTTGACCCATCTCTCTCCCATTTTTATACCTAACAGCTCTTTCTTGGAGAGAACGATTGCAGTTTTTATAAAAAATGTAAAAAGGGCATTGGGGTTGAGTATTCAGATACAAAATCTTAGAATTTTTAAAAGCTTGGACACAAATCTTGATAATCCGAAGAAAAATGCAATAGAAAACTGTGGTGATGAGACACTCTTAAATGATTAAATATTTCATTTTGAGAAAGGATGTAGCAAATTTAAATGTTGCGATAACTAACATTACTTACAACTATATTTTGATTTAAGGAAAAAAAAACTCCTGCATACTTTAATCTGGTTAAATATCTCAATAACCATGTTTATCATAATCAACAAAAATATTCATTTCTTGAACTAAATTGGAAATAAAGTAGTAATAATATGATTTAAAAGTTTAATTCCCTTCTCTCATTGTTTCCTTTTAAAACTATCACAGATTACTAAAAATAATTTATAACGTATGAAGCAAATTCGTTAATATAACTTCATTTAATTAATTACTGTCTATTTCTTAAAAAAGTTTTTGGTGTATAAAATTTGTTAAAAAAAGGAAAAAAAAAAAAATTGTTTAAAATTTTCTTGCAAGTTATGGTAAATATTTTCGAAACCAAATTTTATTTATCAAATTGTGCTTATTCAACCAAAGAGCCTGAGGATGTGATACAATAAAGGAAAACAGTGATCCTTAATTACTCCTCAGTACTAAAGGAGATAGTTACATAATAATGGGTTGCATACTTCATTATAATATAATGTCATGCTGTTAAAAAAAAGTAAAAGAGTTCACGAATGTAGAGTACTAAACCCCTTAAGAGGTCAATTTTTTTGCCCAAAATATTCCAAAAAGAAAGGCACATTATTTTTATTGCATATAACTAAACATAATACTTAACAGAATGGACGAATTTTATTTTTATTTTCAATTTTAAAGTTTTACAGAATTTTGTTTCTTATAATTGTGGAATACAAAAATGTTTGCTTTTTACATGTACGCTCTGCATGCCATGAAGAATGTTTTATATATCCTAAAAAAATTTCGCTCATACTTACAAAAATATTTCATGTTCGTACTTCTTTTCAAACAGTCGAAGATTTTGAGTGTACATATGAACAGACGAACCTCCGTATTACGAACCTCTATATTGCAAATTTTTCTATATGTAACGTACTTTTTCCTGGAACCAAGAATACTTCACGATTTTCTCCGTAAAATAACCTCCTAATAGTGAAGTGTATTTTCTATCTAACGAACTTTTTCTCTTGCGATTCAATTTTTCTCTCCCTATTCTTAAAGCATTTCTGGAAATTTTAAGTTTTTCTCTCTTTTAACACATTTTATGGTAGTAATAAATCTTGAACTGGTTTTAATAGGTTCTATAACTCTCCGAGAGCAATAGAATTATGGGCATTTCATCCAAGAAGTGCAACCTGTAACCCCCAGTGTCCAGTTCACTCGAAACATCTTCGATATCCCCTTTCACCCTCGTGTCCTTGAACTAGTCTCCGTTGATTTGTAGTGTTGATCAGCCGTACTGGTAACTTCGTTTCTTGTAGCTCAAATACGTCAAAACGTAAGTGTTTGAGCATCAAAGAAAAAAAATTTAATTCTTCAGGAAGTTGATAAAGGCGTCAAGAAACTTTTCGTGCAGTTTTTCTTTCTTTCTTTATTTTTGTAGGTAAGAAATATTAAATAAATATATATTAATTTACAAAAAGATGTGAATAATTACTTTTTTTAATATATAGCGTTTATGAAAGTAAAATTTGTTCTATGGGGTTTTATAAAGAAAATTGTCAGCTGAACCTCTATATGACGCATTTCCCATAGAACGAACTTTTCTTCGGAATTTAGCGACTTCTTTATGTAGAGGTCCGACTGTATATGCACACACAGTTTGAAGCATGGTTTAGTACTAAATATTACATTGTAATGGAACAGAGATAATATCGGCTTTTTTGGATTATCTTTCCATTTTCTTTTCTTTTCTAGCAACAAATTGCACATTACCTTGCCAATCCCTGTTCTTTTTCGAATGTTTTCAAGAATCTAAATTCTTGCCTTCAATGAAAAATTCCCATCTTCACCACAAAGAAAATCCCGGATGAAAAATATTTCAGTACCATGGACAAACTATATCTCTTAAAAGCACACTAGTACAAATATCTCAGTATAAGAATTTAAAATATGTGCAAATCAAAGATAATAAGAAGAAAATATCAATACTAGTACTATGTACGGGCAAACCAGCTAAGAAGTTAAAGTGATATTACTAGTATGAGAGAAAGAAACTTCAAATTTTCGCTTATAAATTAAAATTTTAATATTATCTTTTTAATACTCTGATCTAAAGGAATTGCACATAATAAATTTTTCTTGAGAAATGATTTTATCATTGTACATTTAAATCAAGATTATTTTGATATCTCTGACTAAAAACTATTTTAATATATCTAGTATGTTAAAACATTAACAACAAACACATGGAGGCTTGCAGTTCAATCGAATTGTGGTCAGCTTTCTCTAGCACGTGTGATATACGGGCAAACTAGTCAAGGGGTTAAATTATAGAAGAATCTATTCTATTGGTTAAAAAAATTACTTCCCCCCTCTCCGAAACTGGTTAGTGGTATAAAAAGATAGAGATCGCTGTTATAAAAGACTGAAATGAACTTCTTAAAAACATTTAAATATCTTTCAAACGCTTCAATCATAGACTTACAAGATGTTTTTACTCTTTTAAAATTAATACACTGAGAGTAGAATATTGGTTATGTCTAAAGCTATCGATTCCTTAAATATGTGGAGTAAAATTCTTTCGATAAAGAGATTGTGGCTTTCGATTCTAAGTCATTTCCAAGTTGTTCCAATAAAGGTTTGACTCGAATGAAGAGATCAAGCTCTCCGTTATCCTTCAGGAGAGAGATCGGACTTTGATCTTCCGGTATACTACGACAAGGAAAGCGGTCAGACCTATAAAAGTCATTTATGTTAATAGTAATCTTTTACTCACTTTTCATTGCGTTGTAGTTTGTCAGCTCTTTCCAAACCTTTGTATGCAGCTTATGTTATCGAGCGAGAAGTTGCGACTGAAGGCCAAATGATCCGATTACTTGAATGAAGAATTGAATTGATTTGTTTAAGTTTAAATCATTTAAATGCGGCGTTTAAAAATACTTTGCTAGAGGTGTTAATGGTATTGAAATTGCTTAAACTTTGTTATTAGACGATTCGATTTTTGTTTGCATTAGTAAAAACAAAAGTTGTATTTCAGTAGTAAATTTTATGTTTTGTTAATTACTCTTTCAATTGAGTTCTGAGATATAAATGAGAATGAAATAATTAAGAATAATTGATTAATATTTTAAAGCTCTCTCTAACATGATTTTTTTGCGCTATTTTCTGTTAAAACTGTTTTCATAGTATGCGTCCTAAAAAGACAGATAATTTTATAATTAATTGTAAGAAGCAAAAATTTTGAATGAATAACTTTATGAGAAATAGGGAATATTACTCTTTATAGAACGAGGGAGATATTTGAATTAATTTATTTAATTTAAGCATTCATTCGCTATTTTTTTTAAATACAGTCGGACTCCGATTTAACGAATTAATCGGGACAGAAGATTTTATTCGTTAATTCGGGGTTAATCGTAATATCGAGGTTCAAAAAAAGTAAAACATTTTTGTACTTACCTTTTGGAAATTCAAAAATAAGCAACTACATAAAAATATCCATAGTAAGGAACTACACTTTTTATTAAGCAGCTAAAAATACTATTAGAGAATTTTCTGTCATGCTCAAAACTCATGCGATATGTCGTACTCCTGCTTCACCTGTCAGTAATGTCTCAAAATGGGCTGCACCCTTTCCCATCGAAATTTGCTGCTTACAAGAGGAGTCTTTCTGTTCCACACAAAAGGAATACATTATTTGAAAAGAAATCCATTTTTTTTGTAACCCAAAAAATAAAATTTATTTTGTCTGTTAAAATAACTCATTAATTCGGGGTTTATTATTCGTTAAATGGAGATTTTTGCCTTCATTTTAATCGGAGGAAAAGAAAAACTCATTAAATCACCTAATTCGTTAAATAAGGGTTCCGTCTGTTTCCAGTCAGAGGCAATTTCGTTTGTACATATGTTGACTTAAAAATAAAATTTAAGGAAAAAAAAAACACTAGTCACACAAAACAGAATTCTAAAACTGATTTTGAATGAATGATAAATGACGTAAGAAACCCAATTTGACAAATCTATTCACGAATGAATTCCAAATTGAGCAGAAAAACTTTGTAAGAAATTTATTTTGTAAATAACTTGGATAAATTTAAATCGGGATTTATTTAGCACATTTTCAATTTTTTTTTACTTCTAATAATACATGAGAACAAGATAAAACTTAAATGGTATTACAATGCACAATATATTGTAAAAAAAAAAGGGATATTTGTATCGAAATTATGTGGTACATATTTAGAACATTCACAACGACTGCCACGAACTTAGCTATTATTTTAAATTTAATTTATGGCCAAAAAAAGTAGACTCCGTTTTTTTACTAAAGAGAGTGAGTGCTATTACTTTAAAATTTAAACCTTACAGGCTGAGATGAGCCCTTATTTCTGCGTCTGTCTATCCATTCGTCTATTCATTCTTGAAAATCGCCAGTAATTTCATAATGAACACTATTTGAAAGAGTATCTCTCTTATTTTTTGTTTTGTTGAAACTATAATTTAAGTTCCCCACATTTCTTTCATTGAATTTTTATTTACTTCCATTTTAGAAATTTAATTCAAATCGATATTTTTCTTTTATTTCGTTTTTCAGAACTGCTTACAATGCATTTTATAAATAGTTTTGAACTCCTGAGATTCCACTAATCATATTTTGATTTTTTAGTTGCATGTAGAATTCTATATTTTTGACAAGCTTATAAAAATCTATGAATTTCCACTATGAAATTAGTGCAATTAATTCTCATATGGATTTCGCTCTGAATTTTGAGTAATAAGAACCGTATAAAACCCCTCATAAGCAGGTTTCTTCCGATACAGTTATCTTTTTTTAATAATCCGAGATGTTCCTTTTTTCTTATGGATATTACAATGTAATTAATTTGATCAGATACATCGAAAATTTCTAGATAAACCTTTTTGTGAGTTTTCCCAACGAGTTTCTGGAGTAGGGGAAGGGAAGGATTCAGGAGATCGAAAGGAGAAATGACTATGAGGGATTAACTCACATATAAGTAGATCCAAAAATATAAAAAAGCCAGGAAAATTACAACTCAGTAAAATAAAAGATAAAAAAGTAATTTCTAAGGCATTTGTTATTTTCTCCAAATACCCACACTCATACAATTCAAAATAAAAACTGAGCCCGCTAAGTTTTCCTTTAAAATAGCTGCAGCTAACTTCATGAATGGGCTGAGTTTTACAATATTGGAAGAATATTAAAATATGTGTGTATTATTCCCTACCTTCTTATATTCAGTCCGATAATAATTTTTCCCTCTCGATATATAAATATAATATTGATCCTTCTTTTTCTGTAAGTTAAATTTTTTAAATTCTTGATAATATGTGTTCTTTATTAGGGTTTAGAAAACTCTACCAAAAAAAAGGTATAGTAAAATTGATCGTACATTTTTTTCTATGAAAAAATATTCTGTAATTAAACTACATGGCTTATATGAGAAGGAAAACGTGTGTTTTCACAGCAATAAATTGTTATTCCCTGAATCTCAAGGCTCCTATAATAAATTTTACATTCCATTCTAAAAACTGACATTTTTTAATGATAATTTTCGAGATAAAGTTTGAATTGTTTGATATTTTAATAATAAAGTGACGAGATAGCTCAATTTACACTCATTTCTCAATATCCTCAAAATGAACAAGATTGTTCTTGTTTTTAAAAATAGGTGAGTAAATTCCTTGATATGTTTTTCAATGTTATACTAGATAGTTCAGAAATCATTTCTTTTCCGATGTTCAAGTCCTGAGAAAAATAAAAACTACAGGCATGAATTACGAAGTAATATAATTTTGATACCTATTATTGTTGTAAAAAAATTGTATTACCTTACTTTATCCGACTACGTTCAGAATTACCTTATTTAATATTCCAAAAACTCCTAGTGTTGTACGTTTTTAATTTCATTTTTATGCACAATAATAAAAAATGCAGTAGAAATAATGTACATGAACTTTTTTCAAAATTTTTCAAAAAATTGTGAATAAAATTTTAAAATTTTTTTCAATTGGTTAGCTGCTGAAAACTGGAAATTTGTGGTATCACTCGATGAGGCATGGGCATATTTAAGGGACTGTAGTAAAAGAAGATCAATTTTATATTGCTCAACTGACGGGAATGACCATTCGAAATGGTTTCATCAGTGCATAGTCAAGTTCCGAAAGGGATTCATGATCGTTGCAGGATTTTCTATAACAACGGCAAATTAAAAACCAAAATAGTCTGAAGTAGAGCAAAAATTAATTCATTCTACTATCAAAAGAATATTTTAGAATCAATTTTTGAAGAAAAAATTCCAACCTTATACGGAAAGGACGTTGATAAAGTTGAGCTTCAAATTTTTAAGCCTCTAGTCAACGTCTAAGTCAGCTGCCGCTTATTTAGCAAAGAAAGAATCATAAACAGGAATAAAGTGTATCCCGTTTAATGAAATACGTGTAAAATAACCCTACGTTTCTGCAGTGGACTTTTGTGCTTTCGGTTAATTAAAACGAGCTGAAGGAAAACGACATCCAAGAACACTAAACGGACATTGGAAAACGGTTCAAGAGGATTGGAGTAAAATTTGCATGACAGTACTAAGAACGGTTTACTTTATGAAAAATTCGAGGTAGATCTAATGTCAAGAATTATGGCTATCAGATAGAAGTAAATTGACGCAAAAAATGCGGTATTTATTGATAAATATTAACTATCAAAATAATTTCCATAAAGTGGGGAAGACCTTCTGTATTAGATTATTTTTGCTTTGGCATATGCCTACGGACTTGCCTTCAATGTTAATTTAAAGAGAAAATTCTAAATCTAAAAATATTTCAATAAGCCTGAACTTTATGGAATTGAGATTTATATTTCATAAAAACTGTGTGTGTTTATAACTGTTTAAACGTTTTTGATACATTTCGATTCTCATAAAAGAATAATTTTTAACTGTCATCTCCGTATTTCATTTCGAAACAGTAGAAGGTGGTTATGCTAAATCACAAGGTGATACTTTTTTGTACATTATCACGGAAATCGTGCCTCGAAATTAAATTTAAAATATTCAAATTAATTAAATATGTATAGGAATATTAAATGAAGAAAAAGCTTATGGAAAAAGATGATCATTCATCATTTAAACCAGTGATTCCCAAAGTGGTCTATATAGACCCCCAGGGGTCTATGACGATCTCCAAGGGATCTACGTCAGCCAAAAATTAATTTGGGGGTCCATGAGGTGTAAGTGGGGGTCTATGTGTATGATACTGGCTCTCATTAAACTAGATTATGACTTTAATTTTAAAAGAAAATTTATAATCAAAAGTGTAAACCTACGTTCAACATTTAAATGCCTTTTATTCAGATTTTAAAACCAGGTTTTAGAATGCTTTGACTATGGAAATACTACAATAAGCAATGAATTCATATGGTCATATTGAAAAAAAAATGTCATATTACAATATGAACTGATAAGCACTAACGAAGATCTTAAATTTTAGAAACGGATGCGAGCAATTTTGGCTTTAAAAAGTTAAACCTGTTATTTGTCTTAACTTATGGAATATCGTGAGGAAGTGTTTCATTTGTTTTCCTTCAGTGAAAGAATTTCAGCGCGGTTGCAATCTCGAAAGAAAAAAAAGAAGAAAGAAATGGACACTATACTAACAGAGGAGATTTAAAATTATACCAGACAAGATTGATACCAAATGTTGAAAATTTGATATTTTATTGCTAGAGATTCATCCCTCCTATTAAAATAATTTGTTGTTTAGTTAGCTTTTTTAACAGTTTTATTTATTAATTAATTTTAATTTAATTAATTAACATATGCTTTTAAATTTTAAACACTATACTTCATTACAGTTAGAAATTTAATTCTTTTAAAGTAGTAGTAGTATCAGTTGTTAAAAATACATTTAAATTGATAAATTTGCAAAAATTCAATATTAATTAAGCAGGGGTCTACCCCAAACCGAAAAACATGGCAAGAGGTCTATGAGACAAAAAGTTTGGGAACCTCTGATCTAAACACTTAATTTTATAGAGTTATCGTTTTAAGTATCAAATACCAATTTCTACTTAAACTCGCTTTGGAATTTTTTTAACAAAAAATCTACATCGCTAAATATTTTCTTTATCCACATAGATAAATATGTTATCAAAGAGAAGATTTAGAAATATTTGTCCATTACTATTTATATACTAAGGAGATGAGAAAAGAGGGAGACACATCCCTACGAGGCTTATAACGAATTGAAGTGGGAGCATTAGAGAGAATCGACAGATAACTGTTCTCAATACACAATACAGCAATCAGGCGGCAGTTCCAGAACAATAGTTACCCAAAGCAATCTTCGTTTGCCATTTGAGAATCTGAAATACTGGAATATATTGAAGAAAACTATGCAATTTATGATTTTTACTAACATCTTTATGATGTTCGAGTTAGCGCTGAGGCTGCCTATATTAAACCTAAACAAAGTGGAATTTAATGCTTATATATTTGTGATAGCACATATAATAGCAAAAATGGGATGCCTGAAAATCCTTGTGGATTTTAATTAAAGCTCGATTATTCTCCTAGAAACGGTGCGCTCCAATGCATTTCCGATCTCTTCCGGCTTAGTGGTTGTAAAGGGTAAAGACTGCGTTTTCTCCCACTCTTATAAGGAGCTTGCTCAAGTGCTAAGCAAAAGTGGACCGTTCAAGAATGTACGCAGATTTGCATTCCTGCGTTATCTAGAGGGTACATTATAAAATCTGCGTTCCCGTAGGGGTGGCAAAAATGTGTGTTTTTTACAGTAATTTTTCATAGAATACAGAATGAATGTTAGTTTTTTATTTAAATAAACAAATTTAGAAAATTTTAGAAACGACATGTAAATTAGCATGTAAGCGCATGTTTTGAAGAAAATTAAAATATTGTAAAGCTTATTCCAAAACTTAAAAAGGTTAAATTTCCTATTTTAAACATTTATTATAAAATGTAAGAGCAATGCCTCTTTACTTCTTATTAGCTAAGTTGAATTTTCAATTCATTCCTGAAATTATGTCCCCAAACATAGCTTTTGTTCATATGCTTCATTCCTAATTGTATAGTTTTTATTATTTAGTTCATGCAGTTAATAGATAATTCTTAGATAATTTTTCTTCAAAATTTTAAATATTTTTATTTATTGGGAAGGTTTCACACACATTTTTTGACATCTTACTGGGTATAAATAAACTTTAAAATTAAGTAAATGGTCCATGAATTTATGAGGCTAAGAAGTAGAAAAATACAGATGCACAATCAACCAACATGTAAAAAATTATAAGCATTTTAAACTTTTTAAAACATGACTATAAATATAACTAGAAAATTAAACACTAATAAATATTATCATTAGTGTTAATAATGTATTAAACCTTTCCTCCAAAGGTATTTAAGAACGAAGACCAATGAAGCCCAAATGAGAAGCAACTGAAGAACACAGACTTTTTGAGCTGAATTTAACCCTGTGAATGCAGATTGTTGAGTGTGTAATAGACCTCTTGAGTTTTCAATCAAAAGGGATGAGTTCATAAATAAACCATTATGTTGGTTCTCATACGAAAAAAATCCAGTTGAATCCCGTATTATAATAAAATTATTTGATCCCGTATTTTATAAGATTTGGGGTATAAATAACAAAATGTTCTGTTCAACACAAATAGAGTTAAGAGTTTCCTGTATGTTTGTTCAGCTCATATTGTGCAATAGATAAAATAGTATATCTGGTATTGACAAGCCAATGTACCATTTGAAAATTGACAAAGTGTCTTATTTAATATAATCAATTTGTTAATGAAAAATTCCTTGATGAATTTACAAGCCTATTTTATAAGAAAGCTTCTGTTACTTAATTAAACTGTTAGGTTGGTGAATGAATACAAGTAATAATTACACAGCCATGAGTAACAACGATGATATCTATTTCAGCACATAATTTTTATTATTGTTAATATATGAATATGCTTGGAAAGTTTAAAACTTAATACATATATATGCGTTAAATAAGTGATTGTTATAATGGAATTATGATAATTGCAATTAGTAAACTTTGTGTTTAAAATTATATTCTTCTTAAATAAAAGGTTCCGTTTGCTAATAACACTCAGATTTTTCTAAAATTTTCTTATAGTCTTAAGTTGTCAAATGTTTAATGCTATTGACAGCACAGGACGGAGTTGTATTTTAAACTGACTTACATCCATGATAGGGGTAGGCAGATTGCGGCCCGCAAAGAGTTTTTTTGTCGCCCACTAAGGTAGTCGGGAAAACACTTTTTGCGGGTCGCAATAAAATATAAATACAAGTTGGCTGACATTAACTTGCAGGCTGTGATGAGAGTTTCAACAAGCAATCTCACTCCTGATTTTAAAAAAAAATTGTGGAAAAGCGTGATTGAGTACACATGCCTCATTAAACTGATTCTAAAGTTAAACATGTTTGTAGCTATAGATCAGAGGTTCCCAAACTTTTTTGTCTCATAGACCCCTTACCATGTTTTTCGGTTTGGGGTAGACCCCAGCTTAAGTAATATTGAATTTTTGCAAATTTATTAACTTATGACAGCTTGTACAGAGTTACTTAATTTAAAAGATTAAAATTTTTAACTGTAGAGAAGTTGGGAAACAGTGTAACTTAAACACGTGTTAATTTAAAATTTAAGTGATACATAAAATAACTGATTAAAAAACAAATGTTTATAATGATTGGGATTAATCTGGTACTTCAATAACAAACTTTCAACAATTGTCATCAATCTTGTCAGGTTTAGCCCAAAATTTCCATAGTTAGTAGTGTCCAGCTGACAACCATACAGAAACTCCTCACTAGGAAAAGCAATTGAAAACCTTCTCCAATACTCTATAATTCGAGATAAATAACAGGTAATGTCTCTTTAAAGCAAAAATTGCTGACATCCGTTTCTAAACTTTACTTTAATATCTCCGTTACTTCCTATTCCAATCAGTTCCTCTTGTAATATGACATTTTTTTCTCAATGTGACCATAGGAATGCATTGCCTTCTGTGATAATTACTAAGTAAATAAGTTCTCAAACCCAGTTTCAAAATCTGAATAAAGGGAATTCAAATGTTGAACGTAGGTTAAAACGTCATTTCCTGCAGATTGTCAGTGATCAATTGAGAAACTAGGAATATTCGGTGCATCCAATAATACTCCTTTAGCTTAATTCTGGCAAGAAAAGCTGAAATGAGGGTCCTTGTCTTAATAAAATTTATTTTGCTCTATAACTGCAAATTAGTCTCATTAAATTTAGTAAATAAATGTGTTAAACAGGTAGAATCTGGTTTCCATTTGGTTAAATTTTCCTTTAAAATTAAAATCGCGATCTGGTTTAATGAGAACTGTCGTAGACCCCCATTTACACCTCATGGACCCCCCAAATTATTTTCTTGCTCTCGTGGACCCCTTGAAGGTCGTCATAGACCCCTGGGGGTCTATATAGGCCACTTTGGGAATCACTGCTACAGATCAGCGATACTCAACCTGTGGCCCACTGGGCCTTTTTAAGTGGCCCGGTCATAGCCTATTGCTCTGAGAAATTCATTTATTTATGAAAATTTGGTGGGAAACTCTCTTTGTTAAAAAAATCAAATACAATCAACTCTCGATAATTCAAACTTTCGATAATATGAACCTCTCGATAATTCGAAGTATATGCTCAGTCCCTAGAAAAACTCTTGATATTTCGAATTAAAACAATACGTTTGGGTCCACTCAATAATTCGAAGTAAAATCTGTGGCTGTCCAGACTACAACACGCAATAATTCGAAGTTATCTTATAAAACTCTCGACATTTCAAGCACTCACTGTCATGTACAGTCCTGTAGCAAATAGGTTGGAGCTGACAAGTTTTGTGTTGTATTGTCTCTGCGTGTCTCTCCTGTAACGTAGTCCCTTTAATGACCATCTATCTGCTACCCCTTCTTCTGTCTTCCAGTTCATCAGGCAAAAATACACTTTTATTGCTTTCCTTCTTCAAGTGGACAATAGACCAAACTCGCTTGTTGTCAGCCGTCCATTTCTTTCGTTTAACACGTGACCTTGCTACACATGTGTTCAGAAAGGATGGTCCGCTATTGTGAAGAAGAGATGCGAGTAGGATTGTGTGTATGAATGTATTGAATATATTCTTTTAATACAGGACATTAACTTCTGTAAAATATTTATACTGTATAACATGTACTTTTTAAAAATACTTTGAAATAATTTTATACATATGTACAATTGTTTTATTACATAGTTTCAAATTTAAATGTGTTAGAAAAAAAATTTTCTTCGTGTATTTTGGGAATTTTTTCTCTACCCTCTTGATAATTTGAACTCTTGATATTTCGAAGTTTTTCATTGGTCCCTCCATATTCAAATTATCGAGAGTCGACTGTATATCAATTTTGCTTTTTGCTGCCGATGTTGTATGGATGAGAATTGATATATTTTTTTTCTGATTAGATAGACAACAACGGAGTAGCGACCATTTTATGAGTGGAACTAATTTTTAACTATCTTTTATATCTTGTAAACGAAAAATATTTGAAGAAAATAGATCGTTTCAAGACGATTGGGAAATGGACTATATTGTAGTGAAAAACAAGCATGTTTCGGTAATTGTTTGATTTGTCACGAAAGTGTATTTAAGAAAACATCAATAAACAGGAAATGTTCAATGACACTTTTCCTCAAAGAACTCTTTCAAGAGATGATAAATAAGCTTTCTTGAATAATCTTTAGAACAGCAAAAAAGTGTTTTGTCAGTGGTAATGTCACAGCGATAACAAAGACACCCTAGGAAATTTGTTACATCATTGGTAATCATATGAAACCGTCTACTGATGCAGAAATTGGGAAAGAGGGATTCTTAAATGCTTCCAATTTAGAAAAATTCAGTGACAAAAATAAAAAAAAATATATAAAAAATAATAATTAAAAAAAAAGCAAAATAGGAGTTTTAATATTTTGATTAATTTCCACATTTTTAAATTTTCTGTGTTATCTTGGTCTTAAATCCATTTCTCCCTCCCCTAATACTCATGTTGCGGCTCGTGTGAAATAGATAACATATGTATGCGGACCGGCAGAAAAAAAAGTTTGAGTACCCCTGCTGTAGATATGAAATTAGCACATTAAATAAATTAAATAAAACTTCTAATATTTTATTTAGCTTATATCTATTGATTTTATATGGTACAATTTATAACTTTCTAAGGAGTAAAGTTAACAAATGAATGCAATCATTTTAAAAAGATGCGGTGCTCTGATATCCTCCGCTTCCACATTGTGATCCTCGAGCCAAAACAATGGTCCACCCCTTACCTATGACAAACTACTTTCCTTTGAAAAAGTGTGGGGCTTATCTTCACAACCTTTCTAATGCAGAAATCAATTCTTACAATGGTAAAAGCTATGTTTGAATAAAAAAAGATTTCATGAATAAATGAAATAATAAACGAAAAAAGAAAAAAGGTAGAGAGAAAAGTAATCTTTACTTATTACAAAAAGAAGTTACCTTTGATGGAATATTGATGTTGCACTTTACACACACACACCATTAGAGGTGTTGCATTCATTATGCAATTGAAGCTATCGCTGGAGAATCTTCCCCTCAAGAAAATTTAACACTCTATTAATCCCTTAATCGGTCATTTTTGTTGTTGTTGCCCAAAATGCTTTAAAAAAAGGCATATTTTTTATTACATATAACTAAGTGTAATAATTAAAAGGGTGAGAATATAGAAGAATTTTATTTTAATTTTTTCACTTTTTAAGTTTTTACACTTTTTTTTGCTTTATAATTGTTGAGCTTAAAACACCTGAAGTGTTTTCATTTTAAAGGTAGCTCTGTATTACATGAATACTATTTCATATATCTCTCTTAAAAGAATTTCTTTCATACTCGCACAAAATTTTCGTGTTCGTACCTATTTTCAAACGATTGAGAGTTTTGTGTGTGGCACATATGCACACACACACACAGTTTGAAACATAATGTAATACAAAGTCTTACATTGCAACCGGGACGGAAAAATATCGGCTTTTTCTTAAAAATTATCTTTCCACCTTCATTTCTTCTCAAGCAACAAGCTTCACATTGTCCTGCCCATACCTGTTCTTCATTGAAAGTTTTCAAGAATCTAAATGCCTGACTCGAAAGAAAAATTTCAGCCTTCACCACAAAGAGAATCCCGAATGAGAAGCATTTCAGTACCATGGATAAACTGTATCTCTTAAAAACATGCTAGAATTAATAATCTCACTATAAGAATTAAAAATAAGTGCAAATCAAAGATAGAAAGAAGAAAATATCTGTGCCCGTACAGCGTACGGGCAAACAAGTTAAGAGGTTAAGTTAACTCAGAAAAACAATTGTATTTATTTTGTCATTCTTCTCTTCAACAAACAGGTATTTTGTTTCTATTTAACAAAAGGATATTTAAAAAAAATCATCATTTAATTTCAAATCGACTGTCTTTTGGGAAAAATGATCTATATTAAACAATAGTTTAAAAAATAAGATTTTCAACAGGTAATCCATATAAAAGACGACATGGCTGCCTTTTTGTATCACTTTTAATATAAACCAACTAGAAACTTAAAAAAAGTAAAGTTCCAAGGACACGAGACACAGATGCATAAACACTCATGCACCCCGTTCTCCCCTTTATGATTTTGAAGTTTTCCCCAAAGCGCGGTGTTGAAATAAAAAAAAAATATAGCCCTACACAATACACTGTAGGAGGGGGAAAGAGTATGCAGTGTAGGTCATGGCCTGGATTAAACGTCCCCTTTTTTTCAAGAGGATTTTTGTTCCGTTAATCCTTTTGTGCCACATCCGGAGAGTCAAAAATTCTTTCGATATCTGGAACTGCGGTTTTATGTGTCAAGGAAATTTCGCTTAAGGTGTATTTTTTTACTGGAAATACATAAAATATATTCCGAATAGAGTAATCTGGTAAAATAGGTTTGAAAATGCTGGGTTGTAAAACCAGGCAGCTTTTAACTAATCATTTCTTAAAAAATAATTCGATTAATTTGGTTATTAACGGTAGGAATTATTTAACATTGTTACTAAATTTCAATTTTATTAAGTAGTTCTTTCTACGTATTATAAGAAACTGCTTATTCTTTAATTTAGAAGTCGTGTGGCTGAAAATTCTTTGTTTCATATTTGCAAATACTACAAATATTATAGAAAATTTTTTGATCTACTAAAATTTTATACTTTTAATACCTAATTGGGATTATTCAACTTAATTTACCTTTTAGTTTCAGCTAAAATATTTTTTTTTATCGTGTCCTCTTTTTTTCTTCTTAAATAGTAAAAAGAGGAATTTTTATTAAGAACTAAACACCAAATAAAATACAAATTTATAATAAAACAAAAAAGTGAAGAAAACCTAATTATTTTTTAAATTTCTTATTTAAGGAAGAAATTTCTAGTAATTTATTTAAACCTTTCAAGTATAATTGATTATTAACGTTGTTTACCTTGAAACAGTACGAGGGGACTTTTTAGTAATAAACCAGGTCAAGTGGAAAGGACAATACCTGAGTTGGCTCCTCATTCTTCACGCCTTGTGAAAGGACTCGACAGATCAAACGGGTAGGAGTCCTTTCTATACAGACGGGTCCTTAGTGGCATCAGGACTCGAACAGAAAAAACGGAGTCCACAAATTCATGATTCAGACCACTTGGCTCCCGGAGCCGTCCAAGTGTACAAAAGATGCATATATGTTTATAAAAGTGCTCTATATAGAATGTTTAGAAATATATCGCAATCTTTATTTCTTTAAAATTTAAAAAAAGTATCATTAGAAAAGTAATACGAGGGACAAATAGAATAATAATTTCTTGATAAATTAGGTCCCTATACAGCATATTTCTCTAAAATTACTTTCATAATTTAATAGCAATTTTGTTAAATATCACAGATTCTAATAATTTACAATTAAAATAAAGATATTAATTTAAAAATAACTTAAACATATATTGTATTATGTCTAATTTTATTGTTTTTCTAAGATTTTAATTTATTATTTTTGTCCATTTTTATTTGATGTATGTTTTAATGAACAAATGCTCCTAATTTTGTGAGCAATAGTTTTCCAGCTAAAAATTATTTTCAACATTTGAAGCCTCTGAATTTCAGCTGATGCAGCTTAAAAGTTACATAATGAAAGGGAAAGGTGACGTAGAAAGTTTAAAAAATGAAACGCTTTATAGATTAACAATATTTTGTTACGAATGAGGTCAAACGCTCATCATTAATATTCTGTTGTAGTCGGTAATTAGTGTTTTTATTTATTGCAATTAGTGTAATAAATGGGTGAAACAATGTTAAGTAATTTGTTACTGTGGTGGTGAATTTCCTTTCAGATAATAACTTTGAGTCTAAACCTTTAAATTTTAAAATATTATTATCAATCATTTTCTGACTCTAATTTTTCCTCTTTACTTTCACAATTATAATTATTCTTTAATCTATGTACCTTGAATTGTTTTGTAAATGGTTACTGAATACATGAATTATCAGTTTTTATATGAATTTAATTCAAATGAAATTAGTCTATAATGAAACCAGAAAAAGTAAATTGAGGTTTTTTGCGTGTGAAAAAAAAACATCCGCATAAAGTGGTATTATTTTAACTGAAAAACATCAAAACATTATTTAAGGCTATTAAACTATGTTACATATTTATTTAAATAAGCAACATATATTTAGCATTTAATTATAATTTTTCAATAATAATTAAGTAAATGTTTATCAATTAGATAACTTTTACTTTTTTGTGTTGACCAAAATGAAAAATATTCGAGTTAAACTACTAGAAACTTTGATGTGTTTAGTAGAGCTGATTACGACAGATGAAATGAAATATCTTTTTAAAAAGTTTTTTTAGATTTTAATGAAAATCTTTCATATGTTATGCAACTAAATGCACGTGTTAAGGGTTTAGCAAGGATTTTGATTTTTATCCTATTTTTGAAGTAGCTGCAACAACTTCCATATAAAATCTAAGTAGAATATTTTTTTTGTAGAAAAACCACTGTACTTTAAATTTTATCAAAAATAAAAATACGAGATAAATAACCTCAGCAATATCTTAAAAAAAAGTTCGAGGAACTCAAATTTTTGATTGAAAATTTTTCAATATTTTAAAAAAGAAAATTTAGCACTCTAGGGAGTTTAATTTTTTAAATTATACAAACCAATATAATAAGTATAAAGTTACTAAAAATTATTATATTCACAAGACTTGATACTAGAATCCGCTAACAAACGATATGGAATAAAAATATAGGATTCTCTCTATATACAGTTACAAGACAATGAATGGGAATAATAATTAACAGAAGATTTTAATATAATAGTTATTTCTTATATCTTAAAGTAACACAATTAGTAAAAAGGAAGTATTAATAATCTTAAGGTAAGATTTTATATCTTTTCAGGAATTCTGTTGATCGTTAATATATTACATAATAAGGATATGTTTGAAAAGAAACTACCTCAGACAAAAATTGCATGAATCGTATATATATTAAAATATTCTATTATTTCAATTATATCATAGGTTTATCAATAAGTTAGAATTTTACTTAAACAAAATTGTTGCATAGAAACAAGTGTTTGTTTATCAACGTAGAGCATATCACAAATAATCTTTATGCACTACTGTTATTTGAAATGTGAGGATTAACAAAGTAGAATTAAGTTTTTATTTACTCTTAACTCTGAAAGTTTTTGAAAGAAAAAATTGAAACTTATTGCTTTGATGACTGTTATTTCATTTTACAATTTTAAATGAAATTTTAATTTTCCTGAGAATTTTGAAACTTTTATGATATTTTATGTATCACTGACCTACAAATCTCTATAAAAAGTTTTTGAAAAAATAAGTAGTAAAATGCATCTATATAAAAATAAAGGACTTTTAAAATTACATAAGCAGCTTTGAAAATTGCATAAGTAAATTTTAATCACATAACTTTTAAAATTACGTTATATAAGACAGAAGTAAAGGAAAATATACATATATTTACCTCAGTCTTTATCTTATCTCAAGAATTTTTAGTTATCAAATTCCGTTTCAGCTTTCATTACATAGAGAAATTTGTGCCTGATAAAAAAACCCCACTAAATTAGATATGATTTTGCTACATAAATTGAAACCTCTTTCAGAAGATATAAGCAATCTGTAGAGAATATTTAAAGAAACTCAACTAGCAATACATGAAGAAAACCAATAAAAAAAGTTCGAAGAATATCTAATATAGGTCATAAGTTATAACAGAATTAATATAACTTTGCTTTCAATAATCTAAAAATATTATACATAAGAATATGTATTATAATTAGAAATTATACGAGAATGTTTTTAAAAGAATGATCTGACATGATTTATTCTCACGACTTATGTATTAAGTGAACTATACTTCACTAATTTATGAAAAAGAAGTGTGTTAATTAGTCAATATGTTTCAATGCAGTGTTCAGTATATAACTTATGTGGATAGGGATCACTTCTATGTACCAAAATTTCTGCACTTAGAGTTATAATACCCATTTATAATAATTTTTTATAATAATCAGATTCAGTCACGTTCAGCTATGAGAAATTCAGTAGATTAATAAATATTGAGATTACTTCATTGAATGTGGCTAATCAAACTGGGGTAAATAACTTGGTTTTTTTCTAGCAGGTATATATTTTACCTCCCATAAGGAGGGAAATGTGACACGTGGAGGAAACGGGACTCACTCCCGTGACCCACTTCTCACACTTCTTTTATACTAAGGGGTAGAAAGGGTTGAATACACGTACACACACGCATCCATGTATGTTTAAAAAAGCTAAGCGGCAAGCAGCTTGACGATATGGCCTTCGTGAGAATTCCAACACATACGGGGAAACAATTTTTAAAAAAAGAAAACTGCCATCGAATGTTTCGACTTCTATCTTCAATTCAAAAATGCTTTTGTTCGAGATTGAAAGCAGTATTCGTGTCTTAGATATGGATCAGAATATTAAACCGTTAAAACAGACATGGAAAAAAGTTAATTATTATTTTCGCACTAAATCTTTAGTAGCTCTGACCTTGAGACGAAATTTAGCACTGAATAATAATAATCAGATAGATAATACTAAACTTAATGAAATGTTTCCCTCTTTGCATAATGCCCTCTTTTTCCCGTGAAAATTAATGCACATTTATTACTTATTTCGTTGCTATTTTCCTTTTTTTAAAAAATTTTAACTAGCGTTATTTCTTAGAAATATTTACTAACAAACTGGTATTTAAGATATATTTTTGGAAAAATAAAATTGTCATTTTCATTTTCATATTTTTTGTCCTTGAAACGATATCCACGACCATACAGAGCTTTTAGCTTAGAATTTTTAGTGTAGGAAAAATGACTGCTATTAATTTTTAAGTTATTTTCCCTCTTAAAAAAAAGTTGCATAATTTTTTTATTAAATTTTGCTGATTTATTTTAATATTGCAATAATTGAGAAGCGTTTTTGTTCTGCATAATTCTGCCAAATTTTTACGTTTGTTATGAGTGGTTTTTAACACTCCATATCAGGTGAAGGGAACCTATAGCAAGTGCAGCAATTCTCACATTGACACTATAACCTAGTCTACAAAGTTAAATTGCTCTGTCTCTCCTCTCGCATTTTTATTTAAAGGTTATTTCTTACTCTCAATTCCGTGTCAAAACGGTTCTACAGAATTCACTTGCGTGCAGTTTGTGTGCTTTATGTAAGGACCCTCCCCCCACATCTACATAAATGGGGTTTATTCTTAGAGTTAAATTTTAAAAGGAAATCAAAACGATTGTGTAATACTTGTAAAATGAAGCGTCACTCGTTGCTGCATTGTGAAAAAAGTAAAGTAGCTTATCAGTTAAGTGGGCAACTTGTGGCCCGCCTTGTATAATTTTGTTGCCCGCAAGATTCTTTACAACTTTACAAAATATGATTATTTTGTGCTATATTTTTATTTTTAGTGCAGTGTTTTGTAACACACACACGAAAATAAATCCCATAACTGTTTTATAACGTTGCTTCTGTTTTTATACATACTTAGAAGTGGGCAGTATTGCATTGCAGCGATACTCCCCACGCTTGATTCCTGTAACTTTTTTCAACTTACACCTGCAAATCGTTCCTTTCGAAAACGAAATTTATCAAATATAAACCACATTTAAACTTATCGGACGAAAACCTGTAATATCAATTACAATGTGCAAATGCACGCATTGAGATCGAGTTACAAAAACTAAGTGAAAGAATTGAGAAACAAATATTTCAATATTGAAAATAAATTAAAAATTATTTGGTCATTGTTTTTTAATTATTTTACTATCTATGTTTGTATGCATGAAAAATAATTAAACCAATAGTTCATTCTGTTTTAAATTTTCACTCCAATAAATTTTTCTAATGGGTCCGAATCTTATATAAAAGTATATATATATATACGGCCTGCGAGATTATAATGTTTTTCTGAAGTGGCCCGCTAGGTTATTTTGGATGACCACCCCTAAGTTATAGACTATGTTTTATATAATGCCTTTCTCGTTGTCCTTCTCTCACCTAAGGCTTTAGCACCGACGGTAAGAGAGAAAAACAAATGTCTTAGGAATTAATAGAAAATCTGCTTTACAAACGTTTTGCTGCGGAAATATTGTAAAAAAGTAGTTATTCTATCAACATGTATTTTTAATTTGATCAGAAAATAAATTAGGTGAAAAAATCCTTGCTCGTCGGGCGATATTAGATACGAGAAGTTATTTTGATTTCGTAACCAATACCTCTTTAAATATATTGGGTTTAAAGAAATGTGAAACTGATATCACTATTTCTGAAAATAATACAACTGTTACAACCAGAACAAGACCGATATTGATTTATTCGAAATATAAAAGGTAAAAAAATATTCATTAAAAGAAGGGAGTTTTAGCTGTAAGTTTCGCTCTCAATAAAATCTTTAAATTACTTTAATCTCGAGTTTTAAATCTCAATCAGTTTTATAGTTTCCAATATTTTTCTAAAAGGACTCAAGAAAAGTTATCAGCAAGAAAGAAGATAAAAGCAACTTGAACAAGAAACTCTTGAATAATTTCAACAACGAAAAAAAAAAGGAAAAAAAAAAAAACTTTAAAATAAAAAATATGTATTTAAGCAAATTTAATCAAAAGGCTATTTCTAATAGCTGGAGACGCACTAAAACGGATGAAATAAAAGGGTTATATTACTTCTTGAGCACATTACTCAAAAAGTTGTAATTGCTCTTAATATTTTTTATATTTATGTTAATTCTAAAGTAGACCCAGATTAAAATTTTGAGGGAAGAAATCGGCGGTATTGTAAAAGCTATTCGCACTAAGTTTTATACCACCTATTTCTTCTTAGATAAGTAAATAAGTACTGAGTTTGAGCTCAATATAACAAGGGTCAGTTCCTGAAGAATATATTCAAACAGGATTATATAAACTAGTATGAGATAAATTGAACCTTCGATCCAAATGATAAATCTCTATTCATAGTAAACAGGGAATATGGTGAATTATTAAAATTCTCTTTGATACAGCTTAACAAGATGTCGGATTGAAGGAAATTAACTCTTCACTAAATATTTTTTTATTGTGTGAGATTCGACGGCTGCAGAATTTTCCTTGTTTCTCAGAAACATAGAATGGTAAAGAAATAAAATTCTATAAAAAGCGCAAACGTTAGAAAGTCAATTTAATAGAAAGTTTAAATATATTTACAGATCTATTTTTATGTAGAAGATATAGGATTAATTTTTATGGTGATGCATATAACTTAACAAATCCTTCTTTAGTGTTGTTCTTCTATGTTTTAATATAATTGAATTAATTTTAGCTTTTTTTACTGTGAGAAAAGACTACACCTCTTCCTTAGTTCTCTCAGTTTTGGGAAAACAAATCTTTATTTTTGTTTTTTGATTTTTGGGTTTTTATTTTAAAGTAATGGCATAAATGTCATAGGTCTGATGAAAGAGCTTAGAGCATTTTCCCTTTAGAATTTAGGGTTTAGTTAAATCTTTTGGAAAGGGAAAAATATTGTTTTATCAGTTATTTAGTTCGCATAGTAGTTCTTCATATAAATGAGTCTAATTATATGCGTTTGTGTCTCATTTGTAATTTTGTCTGATTGTCTCAGGGAGATAAATTTTTTTTTTCCAGAATTTTAAAAACATATCTATACGGAAAAGATATTCTCTGGTTTATAAATGAAAGGAAAAATAAAACAAAAGAATTAATTTTCATGTTAAGTACTGCTACAAGGGGAATGAAGTTTAGTCATTTGAGTCTTTTTTATGGTTGAAAAATAAAAGTAACTTTTGTTACAGAAAAATTGTCATTTTAGCAATTTTTATCACTTTTTGAAATAAAAGGATACCTACTAAATAGTTGTAAGAAAAAACATACCAGGTACATTTAACAGAGCTTCTTTACAATTGATTTAAAAAAAAACGTACTGTGTCGAAATTACAATGCACGATAAAGCAGAAAATGGAAAAAACTTGGATTGGACTGACTCGTTGGTGAGGGAGTTAAAGGAAATGCTGCCATATTATACTCTATACTACTCACTACTCATCAATCAGTATTCACTATTTAGGACTCACTTATCAATTAAAACTGCTTTTGGTTATTATATTAAAGAAAAATAATTTTATTTTGATTCTAAATCATCAAACCAAAATTAAGTCTTTTCCCTTTTTTTTCAAAAATTCAACCTCTTTGAGGCAATATTAAATTTTGAAATTATTTTTTTAATTATTTTTCTCCTAATCTTTATGCCATGAAATATATTTTCTTCATAGGCAGGTTTCGATTAATAATAGTTTATTTTGATATAACTGTTATCAACCCGATATGAGTAAACATATTGCATTAGAAATAAAGTATGTAGAATAACAACAACAACAACAAAAAGCTTCTACCACGCTGTAATGTTATCCAGTATTTAATTAAAGGGTAGATTGTGATTTTTTTATGAACTTAAGTAGAAATAGGTTTGTAAACTAGGTTTGAGAACGCAATTTGTTTTTATGATACAAATTAAAATATACTGACTCTTAATAATTAAACGGACAATGATTCCGGATACATACTTACAAGGTTCGTTCTTAATTTTTGTATTATATTTTCAAAGGTATTTTATACTGCTATATTAATTCTTTTTCCAAAAAATTCAAGGATAATTTCCTGTTATTCATGAAAGTATGATACCATATAAAGTGACCTGTTGTTTTGTAGCATTATAAACATGTAAATTCAAAATATTTATTATTCGGGCAGAAAACTCGAAAAACACACTTTTTTTGTAAGATCAACGATATTTCTTGTTATTATTTCCTTTTATTATTTTTATTTTTAATAAGCAGAACTTATTAAACAATAAATATAGTTTACATTTGGAATATTTTAACTCTATTTGTGGACCTATGCAATCAGAACTCTTACTTGATCAGAGATTCCATAACGATCACTACTCAATGACGTTTTTAGAATGATCAATGGATATGTTTAACTTGGGATATGAAGAAAAGGAAAAAAATTAAAATCTGTAAGTTGAGAGTATTTATTTTTAGTGCAAGAACCTCAAAAATACAGTTTTTTTTTTGAAAATTAGCAATATTTAGAAATTTTGTTCAAATTTTTGTAATTTTTTCAAGTTACTCGGATTCAGATTTAAAAAAAAAGTATTTTCTGTCACATCTAAACTTTTTAATATAGAACCTTTTTTAAAAGTATGTGGTGTTGAACGAAAAGACGGCATCAACAGGATGTCTCATTTTTGTTAAGACGAATACTCGATTTTTTTTCTCAGAAAAATGACGTTAAAGTATATTATTTTAATCATTATTTTAATACAAATATTGGATAATTTTTTATACTATGCTTAGTTACAAATCCATATATAGTGTTAAAATATTCGAAATGTAAATTATATTTATAATTTATTAAGTTTGATTCTTTAAAAATAATAAAATAAAGTCGAATAATAATATAAAATACTGCTGATTTTTTTCCTGGGCCTCGTTCAGGTGGTATTAGCAACAACAACTGCTGATTTTACAGAAAAAAAATGTGTTTTTCAATTTTTCTGTGTGAGTGAATATTAACGTCGCATTATTCAGCTTCTAGAGGCTTTTTTGTGACGGACCTCCGAATTTTGAACTATGGTCAAGAGACGAGGACGACACCTGAACTGGCGACAGATTTAATGTTAATTCTTTTAATGTGAAGGCAAATATATAATTTATAGAATAACAGTGAAGAAGAATAAATTTTTCTGAATTGAAACATTTTTGCGTTGCTGTTCAGTGAATGCTTTCAACGGAATATTTGTACTTATCTACCTTTTTGTTTTGAGGAATTGTTAATGCAAAGTCCTCTAGAAGATGGTAAACACAATATTAATGTATATCTCAAAACAAAAAGCCTTAAGAAAAGCTTTCGTCAACGTGGATCTAATATGGAAAATTTAGTTAGAAAATTTAGTTTATAAAAGAGATGCAGTAGTACAAAATAAGTACCTGGTTTCTAGCTTTTTCGATATTTGGGAAGCTTATGTTTGAGCATGGATGAGGGTATTTTTGTGGGTATTTACAGTTTTTATTGATGAGCATCTTGCCAGTTTTTACTAAAAAAGTTTAGAAAACAGATGTTTTAGACCAGGGGGACACCTCGCGGGCCCCATGCGGCCCACGAGATTCTTGACAACTTTACAAGATACGATTATTTTGTGCAATATTTTTGTTTTCATTGTAGTGTTTTGTAATAAATAAATCCCATAATTGTTTCTATTTTATATTATCATGTTGCTTCTGTTTTTATAGATACTTATAGGTGGTAGTATTGCAGTGCAATGATACCCCGCAACATCAAGCTTGATTCATGTGCCTTTTTTTTTCAACTTACACCAGCGATAATCGTTCTTTTCGTAAACGAAATTTATCAAACATAAATCGCGTTCAAATTTATCGGACGATAACCTGTAACATCAATTACGATGCGCAAATACACGCATTGAGATCGACTTTCAAGAACAAAGTGAAAGAGTTTTGAAACACACACACACACACACACACACACACACACACACACACACACACACACACACACACACACACACACACACACACACACACACACACACACACACACACACACACCTCATTATTAAAATAAATTAAACATTATTTGATCATTTCATTATAATTATTATACTATCTACGTTTGTATACATGAAAAATAATGAAAACAATGTAATATAAAAATTTTTCACTCCAATAAATGCTTGTAATTGGTCCAAATCTAATATAAAGATATATATTTTTATATGCAACCCACGGGATTATAATCTTTTTCCGAAGTGGCCCCCGCCAAGTCATTTGGTTTGCCCACCCTTGTTTTAGACCAGTGATTCCCAAAGTGGTCTATGACGATTTGCAAAGGGTCTACGTCAGTGAAAAAATAATTTAGGGGTCCATGAGGTGTAAATGGGGTCTACGATAGAGGTTGTCATTAAACCACACCGTGATTTTAATTTTTAAAGAAAATGTAATCAAGGGGAAACCAGATTTTATTTAATTAACAGATTTATGTACTAAATTTAATAAGGTTAATTTTCACAATTACAAGGTGACAGCACATATTTAATTAAAAACAAGGAGCATCATTTCACAGTTTTTCTTGCCAGAATTAAGCTAAAGGAGAATAATATTGGACACCTTAAATTTTCCCAGTTTCTCATTTTGTCACACATATTCTGCCAGGATTATGTTTTTTGAACCTACCTTCATTTAAAAATGTCCTCTATTCAGATTTCAGATCTAGATTTGAGAATGCTTTGAATGTGGTAGACAAAAAAAAAAAAAAAAAAAAAAAAAAAAAAAAAAAAAAGACTGGACACTCTATATATTAACCGAAGAAATTTAAGGTTAAACTCGACAAGATTGATGCCAAATGTTAAAAATTTGTTACTGAAGCGCCAGATTCACTTTGTTTGTTGCTCAATTATTTTATATATTGCTAAATTTAAATCTAAGATTAATTAACATGTTTTTCTTAAGTTTTAAACATTATACTTCACTACAGTTAAAAATTTTAATCTTTTAAAGTAAGTAGCTCTATACCAGCTGTCAAAAAGACATTTAAGTTGATCATTGTGCAAAAACTTTAATATTAGGTAAGCAGGGGTCTACTTAAAGTCGAAAAACATGGCAAGGGGTCTATGAGTCAGAAAAGTTTGGGAACCTCGGTTTTAGACTGAGGTTTGGCTCTACATGATCTAATGTTTCTTATCCAAGAAGAAGGGGAAGGGAAGTGTTTTGAATGTCACAATTTTCAAATAAAATTATAAAAATAATTTTCATTATAAAAATTGATACTGTCATTTACATCCTATCACAACTTGCATTGGGTTTTGTATATATGGAAAACCTTCCAAATATCATGCACAGGAAATGAAAGGAATATTATCAAAAAACAAGTTTAATAGGCAGCAAATAAAATTAGAAATTGGACAAATGAAAAGGATTTCGGCTTTTCTTTGAGAAAAATTGTATGTGCATTTCTGTAAACAAGGAATTCAACCGGATATCCTAACATTTTTTGCAATATTCGATTAATTAATTGGAGTAATTGGCTAAATTAGATTTTCAGGCTTAATTTTTAACAAAAATAAATAAATAAATAACGTTTTGATCTTGTATTTCACAGCTTCGTAAACGTTCCGAGAAGAAAATGAGCGTTTTATAAGTTCTATTGCATATTTCATGGGGTTCAGACCATATTTGTTTGTCACGTGTGTACAATATACTCAATCGAACAAAATGACATATTGTGTGAGTGTTGATGGTTCAACTAAAAAATCTGTTTTTCCCAGCTTGGATTTCGTCTTTTTCAGAAGTATTTCGAAAATTTCCTAATTTATATGTCAAATTTTTAGTACCATTTTTATACTTCAGATGACAACTTCTATCCTTTCAATATTCTTTTACAATACCATAATCACCAATTATTCTTTAATTCACCTTCAAACATTTGTTTTAAAAAATACTATATCATTCAAGGAAATCAGCCATAATACTTTTTCATAAAAGATTCCGACTTACCTATTTTTTTTCTCTATATGTGCATTAAAAATGGTTATGGATAAAATATGCAATATTTCAGTGTTAAAAAGAACTGAAGATTTTCAACCTTTTGGTACAATCACACATTTAATTTCAAACATTCTTTAAAATTTTTTACAAAAGTTGACATATTTACAAACAACTTTTTAATAATTTTATTTACCAGTTTTCTGATTTTACCGTATCTACACTGTTGGTTACAAATCAATGAATCATACCTTTTTCCTCATAGACCACTCACTTGACGCCTTTCAGCTTCATTCTGCAGGTCCTTCTAATTTTACCTCTGAGATATCTATCTTCCATTAAGAAAGCTTCCATTAAGAATGTTTCATATCGAAGTATTGAAAATCCTGTTTTTAGATTCCTTGAGTATCTTGGAGTCCTTGCGTTATCACTCTTGTTCATGTTGTCCATTGAATATTGAAGCTTTGAAAATGATACATGTCTTAACATTTCAAAGCATAGTATTATTTTTTTTGTTGGATTCCCTCTTACAGTGGATTTAATTTGATTTGATTTTTTTTATTAGCGGTGCACTTTGATGCTACCCAAGTGTTATTGAAGATGCCATTTTGAACCATGGTCAAGTGATGAAGATAACAGCTAAGTTGGCACTCCCTCTCTAAACTTCCACTCCACGTTAATGTGAGTAATTCTTGTCAGATTTAGCGCGCATAAGCCCCTTTACACGTTGGATCGTGAACGGCACCAGGACTCAAACGCATGATTCGACAACATCGTCCGTCTTCACTTTCGGCACTACTCTACGTTCATGTCTCTTCACTTGACTATGTTCCATTGCTAAAATAAAATCGAGTGTATATAATATCCCTTATCAATTATTATAGCGATATTAAAAGGTGTATTAAATCACATGTACACGTCCATGGTAAGATCAATGGAATCTTCAGATTCATAACAAACTATTGAACGTAAAGCCTGCCATTTCTTATTGGAAATTATTTTCATCCAGAAAAGAACACGTTATTTTGACACCTTAAGAGAAAGAGAGAGAATTGGTCATAGAGAACTACACAAAAATTTTTTTTTCTGAGAGAGGATCCCTTACGCGTAATAATCGTGTCTGCCTACCGTAAGGCTCTTTTTAATTGAAGGTTTCGCTTCTACTTTTATTTACTTCAAACATTTTAAATCTTACATCTTAACATTGATTGTCTTGGATGTAATAAATCTTCAATCACAAATTTTTAATTTTTTGCATATGACATCGAGTTTTCTCCTCACGATTAACTTTAAATAAATAGTTTGTAGACATAATATAAAAAAAGTTAGGTTTTGTACAATTTTAATTTATTAATTCAGTGATTTTTAAATCACGCGTTTGGCACAATATGTCTCAAAAGGACTAGATGTTTCAAATTTAAACCAACCAGCCAACCTGCGGAATATGAAACATACATATTTTGCTTTTTCTTATATGTCTTAGGGATTATACCTATCTTAAAGTCACTTTGAAAAATTAATATAAAAGAGTTCCGTAAGCAGTCCTGAAAAATGTTAATTATTTACAACTATAAATCACTTTCATTTTAAACTATAGTAATTTTTTACGTAAGGGATTAGATATTTATTATTTTTTAAAAGGCCAAAAGAATTTTCACAAAAATCAATTAGTAATCCAAAATTGATTGGAGATTTTGACTAAGATTTTGAGATAAGGTAATACATTTTAGTGTTAGAATCATTAAACATTCAAACAGAATATCAGGATTGCTTGTAGTTTATGAATTGGATATCTTGGAGTTATCTCTTGCAGTGGCGTATACAAGGGGAGGGATTGGGGGTTCAACCCCGTCATAGACTAACAGATATTTAATTTTCCCCATAGAGATTACCCCTTCACACTTACGTCTATATATATTTTAGAATGTACCCCCCTCCCTTAAGAGAGGTCTGAGTACGCCACTGACCTCATGGATAATATTTTTGGTAATTCTGTAAATCTGTAAAATTCATATGTTTAGTCAAAATTATGGCTATAATAATTCACCAAGTCTTGAAGAGTACACATGCTATCACAGAGAACTTTCGCATTTTCACCAGGTATAGGTTTTGGAGGCATATTGTCATTATTTATAACGGTGGAGAGATAATTGGATCATAAGATGGAACCTAAAAAGAAAGATGAAAGAACATTTAGTGAAAATAAGTAAATAGTTTTTATATATAAATAAGAACAGTTGAAATTTCTTTCATTACAGACTTGATATATTTTAAATACAGTCAGACCTCTAATGATTATTCGTTACAGGAAAATTCGTTATATAGTTAATCTATTAGTATACTTTATATACCACATAATAAAAATTTTAAATTCATAAACACTATATATTAAAAAAGTAATTATTTAGACCTTTTTGTAAATTAATACTTATGTATTTTATATATCTTACCCATCAAAAAGAAAGAAAGAAATCTGCAAGGAAAACAAGAAAAAGAATATCGAGGAATGTATTGCATTTTCAACATGAAGAAAATAATTTTAAAATAAATTTAATGAATTTTAAGGACATTTTCTAATTTAAAGCATACAAGTAATTTTAAACATACATAATTTTATAACTAGAGATTCTAAACATGCGTTATTATATGCATCCTTAAACTTAATTTCTCATAAAATCTGTTAATTTTTTTTTGATTGGAAAAATGTTTGTTTCATAATACGTCTCACATCTTTGCAATGCATCAAATCTCCCTTTATGAACACCATAAAAAGTGTTAAAAGAGAGAATAACCTGAAATGCCCAGAAATACTTAAAACATAGGGAGAAAAAAAATTGAATCACACACACACACCCTCAGGGGCTCACTTCTTTAGTGAGTACGGTGTCACAATCCGAGTGCCTAGTGATCTTTTCCTTTTTCACGGGTTTACTGTCTTTGTAAACACGGCTTCACGAACCCGGGTACCCTAGTGATCCTTCTCTATTTTCGACCTCTTTCTTGTCATTCATTCATTTTTCTATCTCTTCCGTCTAGACACAGATATTAAAACAAATGTTTGCGCAGTATAGCTGAAATCGGCTCTTGCGCAATAAACCCCAAAATCACTCACTCACTCACACACACACACAAGAAAAAAGTTCGTTATATAGAAAATGCACTTCGCTATTGGTAGGTTATTTTACGAAGAAAATCGTGAAATGTTCTTGGTTCCGGGAAAAGTTCACTATATAGAAAAATTCGCAATATAAAGGCTCGTTATTAGGAGGTTCGACTGTATATAATTGCATTGATAAACGAGAAATAAATATGCATGATTGAGATTTTCAGAATGGTTTACTTCATACTCTTTTAATAACCTAAACCAGGGGTTGATAACTTTTTTACCATCAGAAGCCACATATTAATTTTGTAGTAATAAAAGGAGGTCGCTTTCATTTCATACATTCACTTAGAAAATAAATACATAAAGATGCCTGTTGATGATTCTTTTCATTTTTCGATTTTTGAAACACGGCTTATCGAAATTAACCTTCTAAACGGAAGAATTTGCGTTCTGTAAGTGTCAAATAATGTTTATTTTCATTACGTTTTTATAACCGTGTTTCTCAACAAGCAATTTTACTTTTCACAAAAGGGAAGAAAAAATCTGATATCCACTCTGTATTTAATATGTTCTATTTCATCAATCCTCTGATTAGAGGCTGATGCATGTTAAATCTGTCGAAACTCATAGGTGTGGTATGAAAGTTTGGAGAGGAGGTTTCAACTATAGGTCTCGTCTTGTCACTTTACCTTGGCTCAAAATTATGAAGTCCGTCTCTAATAGCCTTCGATTTTCTTCCAGTGCGACGCAAATTAAAATCAAATCAAATATATTTTCTTCGTTTAATTTTATTTTCTTGCAATTTTATACTGGAGAAACGGGTAAAAAAATATTAAATAATCATTTTAAAACGTGTATACTTGCTATAAATACAATAACACTGTGTTATAGAAAAATCACAGAATAATATCGCATAGAACAATAATAGCGCTGTAACTACTAGCAAGGTACAAATGTGACATGATGTCTTTTTACGAACAATAATAGTAAAATAATTTTTGTGGGGAGGTCAGAGATAGCATGTCTGGCAGTGTTCCCGTTATATGTACTGGCGGTGTTCAGTCATTTGAAATATATAATTGATAACGAACACCAGTTAACACTGAAACTTATATTTATTTAATTCTATCAATTTCCAAATTATCGTTTTCTAAATAAGTGAATATCAATTAATACAAGATCTAGCTTCTATGAAGACCACACAAATCACTCACGGATTTCGTATGCGGCCTTATGGTGGAACTTTCCTCGCCTATGATCTAAGCTTTATGTTTATACATGTACAATTTTTTGCTTTTTGTCTAAAAGCTAAATTGTTGTCCTTATTTACTTCGAATATGTGTTCTTAAATAACACTTTAACAATATTAATTTTATAAAAGTCTAAAATAACATAAAATTTCAAAAACAGTTGATTGAAAATTAAATGTAGAAAACATACGCAAAATTTAATAAACTTAAGTTTAAAATATGATCAACTTTGTATACTTTATTCGATCTGATATGATTGATTTTTCCCCTCTATCTGGAAAAAAATCTATTTTTATATATAATAAAGTATTCTCTAAGACATATTTTTTTAAATATCATTTTAATTGTATTTTGTTAATTCTCGCCATTTCCAACTCTTATAGATAGATATTATGTCTTACTGGTTTAAATTTAAAAGCAATTTTTCAAAGACATATTAATTTATATTTTATAAGAAAGTATGAAGAAAGTATAAGTTTTTTAAAGGATGCAAATATAATCAGATGTAATTATTAAAAAAATACTTAGTATACTCTTTCCTCCAGTATTTTCTAGCTAAATGTATTATAAAATTTGGGTAAACATAAATACATAGGACCACAGAGATTTTTATAAGGAGATATTACTAACAAAGAAAACAAAGGATGATTAGGCTTAAATTCAGAAACAAGAGAAAAAAATATAAATTAAATAGAGGTTAAAATTTTAATAACATTTAAATTTAATAATACTACAATAGTCTTAATGGAATAAGTTATGATACAAATATTTTAAAAATTACCATAGCCACAAATACATTTTCATGAAAAATATTTCTAATCGAAGTAATATATTGGTTAAATCCTTGATATTCGGAAATCAATTTTATTTTCTATACGATCAATATAAACAAAGTATAATTTGAAAAGCTTCAAAGCATGGCAGGATTGTAATATTTTAAATTATAATTTTTATGTAGCAAAATAATAATAAAAAATATTTTTAAGTAAGAAATTAACTTTTAATGCAAGTAGTACACTGTTTACATTTTAATAAATCACTTAAGTTCACGCATATGTATACGCATACACAAGCAAAGAGAAAGACAGCTACTAGTTCTTAAATTTTACACAATAACTATTTTTAATAATTTATGTAAGAAATATCTCTTTACGGTTTTTGCTATATTAATTCAATTACTTTTCTCAAATATTGGATTTTTTTTCTATGTAGAATTTCTTTACTTAAGTTATTTTTAATTAATTATTTTTTTTTCAGAATTTCAAGTTATTTAAATCCAGTCTTATTTAGTGCATCATGTTCATACACTTAAACTTTTGCAAGCCATTCAGCGTTTGGTTGATATAAAAATCAAAGTATTATTTTTATTTCCTCATTCTCGTTCTTTTATCCTCTAATTCTTATTTTTATAGTCCTTTGTGTAGAAGGAAAATAATTAATCCAATTCATTTCGATATACTTTTGTAAAATCACAGCATTATTTTCTCGTGAGGAACCTCATAACAGATTTAAATTCCTGAAAAAAAGCACCTCCAATTTTTTTTAAACGTAATAGAATTATAAGGTCAGATCTTTTTCCAAAGTTGTGAATCCATTTTCTACAGCATAAGTTTTATATCCTTTTATTTTAGGAATATTCATTTCCCTTTTAATATTTCTTGCTTAAATGTGTCTTCCAAATTTGTAATCTCATAATGCTTTCACTCTCAATTATAAAATTTTATAAGAAAATGCAATATTCTACATACTTTGTTTTATATAAATATTCACAAGTTTATATAAGCCAATGTAACATTTATACATTCAATTTTAGAAGCTTTAAAAAAATAAGTGAAAATATTGTGTGCTTTTAATGAACTTAGCACATGCATTTTCATTGTTATTTTCTATGATTATTTACATTTTACACAGATTAATGACATAACTCATACTCTTTTTTATTTACCACTCTGAATAAAAAAAAAAGCAAAGAACTATAAAAAGAGAAAAATAAAATTTCATTTGTAAATACTTATCTTCATTCAAGATCATTTTCAAAATAATAAATTTATAAAAATAATATTGTAAAAAAATATATTTGGAGAACATTCAGTTCCACAGAACAGAGAATTTCATTTTTCAAATGTCAGGAGTTCATCAATAATAAACTGGCCACAACTACGGTGAAATAAGAATTTCAAAAGGATATAAAACAAGAGGGAAATAAAGTTTAAATGTTAAATAAAGAACAGAAAATTAAAATTTTGTTTGAAATAAATGATTTAAAAGCATACATCTTAAACTTGCAAAAATAAATAAATAAATAAATATTTCTACTTTATTTTTTTTTCGAAAACTGAGTAAAATGACTTTTTTCCATTGAAAGAAAAATGCTTGAATTGAGATTAATATTTGTTTTAAAGAAACCACTAGAATATAAAATGAATAAAATTTTAATACATGCCTTTAAATGTAGGGTTGTATCAATGTTTAGCAGGACAGACTAACAGATAACTAGGAATTTTTCTATTACCTCTTATAATCATATTAAATAAGAAATAAAGGGAAAAAAAGATTATTGGCAGCCATTTTATATTCATGTGAGCCGTAGCATTTATTCTTATGTATGTTTTAAAGAAAATGAAGTTAATATTTATAAATATTAGTCTCTAAATACCTTTTAAAATACTATAGTTATTAATTCAAGTACGTCGCGTAGAAGAGCTGCTGCATGCTAAATCTTTTGAGACAATAAGTGCTTGCGTTGCCATGATGTGAAAGTTTGGAGAGTGAGGTGTTGTCCTGCTCAATTATTGTCCTTGCCATTTGACCATGGTTAAAATTACCATCACCAATAACTTTCATGTTGCTTTCAATCAACAATTAATTTAAGGAATAATTTGATAAATTAACGTCTTCTTGAAGAAATTTTTCATCATTAAAAACTCACAAGTGTTCATTTTTGTTAATATTTTATATTTTTATAAACAGATTGTGGAAACTTCTAAATATGCCAATAAATTTAAACAGTTTCTTCAAATTGTTATATTATTTCGGTATGAGAAAAAGAATTAAAACATTATTTCCAATTAACTTTGTATTATAGTCCAGTGTGTCTTGGTCAAAACAATTTTTAAATAGTTATAACTTATTACCTAAAATTATGTTTTTTTTTATTTAAAAAAAACTCATTTATAACATAATATGAAAAACCTTAATAGATTAAGGGGAAAAAATGGAGTAAATCAATAAGCATTCATTCAGAATACTTTTTTGCTACTATCATTATTATTAGCTTCACACATAAAATTTCTTTTTTATTTCATTTATTTGACTTGAAATTTGGTGATGAGTATGATTTTGTTTTTATATTTTGATTCAAGCATGAAACAGTAATTGAGTTACTTTAATAAATCTCAGATATTTTTTTATAGGAACTGAAGGATTTTTAAAATAAATACTGAACAAAATATTTATAAAAGGTAATTAGAGTAATCGAAATTTTTTGCTGCTACTTACACATTTTAACTCTCCATTACTTTTTTGTGGCAAAAGGTTTACAAAAAGTTTATCATTATGTTATTAAAATGTTACAGGAATTAGGGAAAATCATAAACATGCGAGAAAAATGTAATTAATTTGTACAAGAAATATAATTAAAAAATGATTTTACGCACGCATTTAAAAGTAGTTTATTATTCCTTTTTTCGTGATTACTATGGTATAAACCTGTCTTTTGCCTTAATTTATTCCATATAAACTTTTATTCAATATTCCAATTTTTCAAAGTTATTCATAACTTTTATTTAAGTTTTTTTAAAAATTTTAATCTAAACTTCAACATTGAGTTGAAGTTTTATTCATTAGAGTAGTGATTTTTTTATTTTCGTTAAATTTCATTCCATGACATTTCAAGAGAGAAAAAAAATAGGAATTTTGCTTTGATGCTTTAAAAAAAAAGGCGAAGAAAATTTCGACAACCCTTAAAATTAATATATATTAATATGACTATTTTCAACTTTATTATAAGAAATCCAATATTTCATCTTTGATTATGATTATAAAGGCCCTATATTATAACAGCGGTTATGGTTGCAGTATCTTGAATCTGAAAATGGAGTTGAGTCTTATCTTTGAGTTTTACTTTTATTAAAAACGACATTAGAAACAAATTGATTATCAAAAATGAATCAAAATGCTATATATATATATAGTTAAAAAATTAACATTAATTCATTAGGAGAATCTATGTTTAAATATTATTTTAAAAGTAAAAGTTAAAATTTTGAGAAAATTTCTTTTAATTTTTTATTAAATTTCTGGAACAAATTCATACCTTGAATCTTGTTCTATTGCACCAGGGCCTTTTGTTTTATGTAGGCTTTATAATTCGAAGCAGACCATAAGAAATTGTTTAAAATTAAAAGATAAAAAACTCTGCAAAAACAATATGTTTCAAAATATAAAAACAGAGTTTTTATAATACGAAATTGGTGTGAGTATCTCTGAGAATTTTTAAAGAAAAAAAAATCTACACTTTAGGCAGCATTTTTGTCTAAATTTTCTTTAACCATAGGTTTAGATAGTATTCTTTGCACTTCGTTTTGTTAGAAAATTTGTGTATTTTTTCATATAAATACTCTTAAGTTATAGTAAAAGGGGATATTATAATTATATTTAAGAATTTTATTTTAAATTTGAATATTATTTATTGATATACATAATTCGTAAACGAAAAAGATTAAATTGTAAATAAAAAAGTTGGCTACTGAGCACTTTATGCATTTTTTATAAAAGAGCTAGCCTCTTAAAAGTAATAAGGGGAAGAAATTAAAAACAAATTCATATTGTTTTAAAGATTTTTTCAAAATTTAGAAACAAAAACAAAAAAACTGTCTTGTATATATTGAAACAGATTTCACTAGTTTTTTAGAACTGAATGCTGCTTCATTAAAGTTCTTTTAACTGCACTTCTTGTCCAGTCATGAATATTTTTCAGTTACGCCCACACTAAAATTATTTTAAACTTAGAGGTTTATAATTTTTGTTTCGAACATTGTTTTAACGTTCTTTTATTTTTCCGATTAATTTAATCAAATATTGTTCTTATATTTGTCTTAGTAAGGCTGAAGAACAATTAACTAAGTATAGTTGTAGAAAGAATTTTTCAAGTCCGAGAAAAATTTTAAGCACTTTGACCTGTATGATGCAATTCATAAAAATGTCTTATTTTGATATCTAGTGCAATCTAAATCAGAATATACATAAAAAATTGTTTTAAGAACAATATTAAAATAAAAAAAATATTTAAGTGTAAATTTTTTGGCAATAAATGAAAAAAGAATGACATATTTTGAAAAATTTTCTTTTATGAAAAATGCTTCTATAATAATATTTTGCCAATATAGAGCTAAGACTTCTGTATAGAGCCTGAACGAAGATTTTTGAAACATATAATTTCGAAGGGGATTTATTCACATTTTAATACATCAGAGAAATTTTAGCAAAAAACACTGGTTGTTATTTCAATTCATATAATTGTGAAAATAATATGATTTTTTCAAAAAATCCTTGTTAGGCTCTGGAGAAGAACGAAATCTTATTATAAAAGCCTTTTTTATAAAAGGAGAATGTTTTTAAAATATGTCATTTTTTCTTCATTTTTTACCAAAAATTGCATTTAAGCAATTTTAATTGTAATATATAGTATTATTGAAATAAATATTATATGTATATTCTAATTAAAATAATACTAAATATCAAACAAATTATTAATTTATACGTTTCTGCAAATTAATGGTTCAGAGCATACTCACCTTATTTGAACATTCCCATTGAAACTGTAAATAAAGTTGATAATTATTACAATTACTTTATATGGATTACTGTTTCAGGACAATTTTGGAACGCAGTATGAAAGTGTTTGCTTTGAAAAAGAGATCACCTAATTTTTTTCCCAAACGTTCAAAATTTTCATTGTCGACATATCCCTTTAAGGCCCAACCCGCACGATTGTGCCGGTTAGACATTTTTGTCACCTTTAAGACCCGAAATATTTTTATCTTTAAATATTACATTCTTCTGGTTATTATCACTTTACTGACACCTATGATACTGGAAAAAATAATAAAAAAATTTTGCTGCCCCCTGGAATGGGGAGTTTTTCAACATGAACGAGTGGGTTGGGTCTTAAATTGATAAAAAGAATATTTAGAGTTCAGTATAGAGATGAAAGTTTGTAGTTTCATTTTATTTTCAAGTTTCATACTTTATTTTTAAACAACAGTAAGACGTTTATAGAAAAAATAATCATTTTTATTTCAAATGATGTAAAATTTTGATGTTGGTTTTAGTCAACCATTCATACTACAAGCTGTGAAACGAATGTTGGCGACAGACTTATCAATTTGAAACTAGTCAAGTAAAAGGACAACATCTTAGCTGGTTCGTTTACCCTCCTAACCCCCTTTCACACTAAGAGGATTTTCAGACTCAGTTCCACTTAACGTGTAGTGCTCCCATTTTATCCCTCTGCTCAAGTGACTGCGATCAAAATGAAAAATCTTATTACACTAACTTAATTTTTCGGCTTGAGGAAGTTGTGGTGTATTATTAGGTCTCAGATACTGAGGGATTGATTAATAATTTAAAAATAGTTTTACTTCTTCATGCAGGTTGTTAATTAAACTAATATTCATATTATTTTAATGTATCTTTTAAAAAAGTAGAAATATAAGCCGTTTTTTAAAATTAGAAGTACCTGTTTTTACTCTTTCCACATGTTTCATTTAAAGAGAAAGTTACTTAGATACTTTTACTAAGGCGAGAATCAATAGTTTATAAATTTTGTTTGTTTTCTGTAAATTAAATCGGAGATTTTATTTTTATTTACTTATGAATGACACACCATTCTTAGGGAATTGCTGTTGAACATTGCAATTTTAAGAATTTTTGAAAAATGGCAAAAATTAGCAATCTTGAATACCGATGAAAAGGAACTTTATGGAAATGATTATTTTTTTTTAAAACACTTTTCGCATTAGATTTGGTTTATTTTTTGAAATATGATTTAGGTAATAAAATCTTTTACATTCCTTTATTACTTTTACAAAATATTAAGTTAGTTTTTTTTCTGAATAAAAAAATATCTCTGAATAAAGTTATTAACATTTAGTTATTACTCTTTTGATTTCCAAATCATCTGAAATATTTTCCAAAACTTTGAAAATGCTCTTCAGTTCTCTCTTTCTCTCTCTACCACCCACACACATGCACATGACACTGGTTAAAACACTAGGACTGGATTAAAAAAATTAAATAACTGGCAAATCTTCTATAACCCCCCTCCCCCAATTTATTTCAATTCGTTGTGTCATAACAAATTTTCTGAAAAAAACTGATACTAAAATATATTTTGAGCAATTTCGTGTTTGTGTTTACTTTGTATTCATTTTTAAATAATTTCGAGCTTCTTAAAAAGTATGTATAGAAATAAATAAATGCTACAAACCAGTTTCAGAATACATACTGAATAAAATAAATTTAAACCATTCATTATATAAGAGTTTTGTTATTTAATCATAAAGCCATCCTTTGAAGTTTTCCTAATCATTCACATTTTATGTTATTATGTGCATTAAATATTAACATAACAGAAGTAAGCTTTTAAAAATCTAAGAAAATTTGTTTTTTTCCCTGTTATATTCTTTTTTAAAAAATTTTGATGGCAGAGAAATTAAATTAATCTTTTGATATATATATATATATATATATATATATATGCTTATTGTTTACTTTCCCTCCTAAAAACCTTGTTTAATTTATGAAGATAATAGTATTACTTAATCGAAAAAAAATTAAAAGTTAATTTTTATTTAACTCGTAAATCAAGTAAGCATAATTACTATTTCTATCATAAGTAAATCAATCTTATGATAGAAATAGTAAAATTTTTGTTCCCCAATGGGATTTTAAAATAATATTTTACAACTCTGAAGGTGTATTTCTTAAGTTCGGAGATCAAATGGAAGTTAATAATTTATAGATAGTTTCTTCACAATATATTAATTCATCATTTTCACGATGAGAAAAGTCTTGAATTTTTAATTCCCAAGGCGTTGTCTTTTGCATTTTTAATACATTCATATAAAAAATATTGCTATAATATTGCCAATTTTGTATATGCTAGTCATTTTGTTTGATATTACAATAAGTATTCTTCATTTTCTTGCTGTTCAAGCAGAATGTGCCACGCTACTATTTAATACTTTGTATAGTAATAAATGGCTTTTATTCATCTGACGCTTTCAAGAAAAAAAACCAGACATCTTTTGCTAATATTTAAGCCTGTTAATGTTACATTGGAGCATTTCATATCGGAAATATTTTTATCAATGATAAATTTTCTCCAATAGGTCAATTGAAAATAACAGCTAAATTTCTTATGTAAATATTTTATTGGTAGATAGATGTATTTTCTAATTTTTAAATTATTTAAAAAAATTTATTGATCAATTTTACTTTAGGTACTACAAATTTATTGTATTCAACTGAAGAAGCAATAAATAATTTTAAATAGTATGTGAGAGACTCATTGATACAATAATTATCGTCACGTATAAAAAAGTTATTTCTTTTGCTTCTGTTTTTTTGAGTGGGGTATTCTTTTTTTCCCTTCAAGATGAGGAATTTTATCTATATATATATATATATCTTTTTCCAAAGATAATGACGTGAATGCATGTTATTTTGATGTTGTATATTATTATGTTATTTTGATGTTGTTATGCTTGTTTTTATTGTTTGAAGGGGTGAGGGATAAAAATTTATTCGAAAATTTTTGCTCTTCTGTTAGCATTTTAATAGCACTTTCTCTACATGAAGGCATTTTTAAATGATTTATTTAAGATTACCAACTCTTTCTCGCAATCTTAGGATTTTCAATGCCAACTTTTCGTTTTTTATTGTTTGAAAACTCGCAGCACGTACCAGATTTCAAGAAACAAAACAATAAGAATTTTGATAGTAAATTATTAAGAAATCTGCAAATAATCTTTATTGAAATTTTTCTAACCAGATAGGTAAATCAGTAATGCTTTAAAGTTTTGATTTCAGTTTAAATGTATAAGTGAAATTTATTAAAATTGCAAAATATATAAATTCTCAGTTTTCAGCGTCCATATATTTATATACAAATGCAATATGCACACAAAAGGGTTTTTTTTGTGTGCAAATGCTTTTATTTGGTACTTAATATTAGGATAGTTTTATGTTTAGACTCGTTACCTCAAGAAGTACTGAGCAGATTTTAATGAAATTATGCATGCATATATAGTTTGGTATAATACAAAAAAAAATACCATACAACTGTTATGATGGTAGGGAGTACGGCAACATTTTGAAATTATAAAGTTTTCTCAACATGTAACAACATAGTAGACTCTACTATGTTAACAACTTAGTAGAAATGCGACAGTATATGTTTCCTTATGGCAGTTGATCCAACTTCTTCAGCAAGACTGTTATCAAGTTATGAATGGTATTGGGAGAGTGAAGTCGAATTAAAATTGTCCTTCCTAGAATCCCTCCAAATATTTTTTTATCGAGTTATGATATGGAGATCTAGCTGGTCAGTCCATCCGGAGAATGTGGCCTTTGTGGGCAAGTATTGTCATGCTTAAAAATGATATTGGAACCATCAGTACCCCAAAAAAGTGAACACTGGACTCCTAGATTCTAGATTAGATCCAAGATGTTCTTTTCATAACTCACAGCAGTCACAGAGCCTCTGTCAAAGGCGAGAAGTTCTGAGCGTCCTGCCTACCCATACTATGAAATCTCCGCTGCTATACCAGTTTCTTCTTCGGGATGTTGGAGATCCTTAGTGAGCTCCTGGTTCTTTCCATATCAAGGTACGACGAGAATCAGTGGTTGCGCTGAATCTCTTATCACCAGTGAGTATAAAGGTTTTTCTTATGCCATCTCCAGCATCAATTTTCTCTATATCTTGCTAAAGGGGTTCGTTTGCGTTAAAAAGTGATCGGGACGTAAATAATAAATCTTCTTGCAATTAAATTTCTCTTATATAGCTTTCTAGAAACACCAACTCTTGAAAATTGGATTATTGGAACCACATACAGTTCACCAGATATCTGAGAAACAATTGCACTCTGTTATGCCTTGTTGTAATAGACAAATATTATCCTTCATGGCTCTTGGATAACCTTGGCCAGAGTTTTTTGCAGACAGTCTTATTGAACTATTTCCTTAGGTTGCACATAGTGCGGAGAATTGTATTATGAAATCTCCAAGAATCTGCACTTGAGGCTGCCTTACTTCAAGCTTCTCGACGATTCATCCTCTCAATTTATTATCAAAACGTTGTAATTTTTAGTTACTCGTTTTGACAGCATACTTTTGAATTTCCCCGAATACTACGAAGGTAGCTGAGGTGTGTGAATGAATGAAGTGCTGAAAAACTGGCAAGTGCACTTACAAAGCATTCTCTTGTTAAGACACAATCCACACATACGTGTATGCATAAGTATAACTGAAACTAAAAATTTACCTTCTTGTTTGGAAACATTAATTGAACCTTTCGTTTAGTATTTTTTCGAGAAATTCGACTATGTATACAAATTCTCTCGATTTTGAAATCAGTGTATATCAAATTCATCTTACTGTATTCTTCAGTGATAATTTGGCTTAAATAATATCATATTTTCATACGTTTTAATCATGGTTCTGAAAAGGCATTTCATTTTATTGACAGAAATTAATTTAGATAAGGAAACATTTATTTATTTCCATTGCTAAAGTTTAAAAATTCTTGGTTAAACAAATAAAACATCACTCGAAATTAACCCTTAAACGTAAATTTCTTTGAATTACGATTTTGTATTTAAAATAAAAACAACACCTTTCCTTTCAAATCATTCATCTTAAGTTACTTTTCCACTCAATTTTATAATTATGGTATCGTACGCTTGAATAACTTTATGTGTAGAACTCCGCTTTAAGAAGAATCACGCTTATTTATCTTATTGAATTTGATTTTAAGCTAGAATTTCAACGTGTTTAATATATAAATTTCAACTCTTCTAGATTTTACATTCAATGAAAATACTTCTCTGAGTCTTTATTCACTGAAAGAATGTCTTTCCTCCGAATAGATCCATTGAAATAACTTTCGTGTGTTTCCATGAATTACGTGAAAGATGAATCGGAAAGTAGCATTTATTATTAGAAATAGTTGTGTGTTAGGTATATTGCTTGCATCCAACTACTTCCTTGCATCTCTACATCCTTAAGGAAAGATATTGCAATCAATTATGGTTAAATTATTTTAGTTTGTTAAAAAGTAGGAGTGTGATGAACTAATAGTTGTTGATAACTGTTTTGGATTCAATGGCTGATATTCGGAAAACTATTGAGACTTAAATATTGAAATGATTTGTGATAGTTGTGAAAAAATGCATATCTCGATTATTTTTTTACTTCAATTTAGTCCCCTTTTTTGAATAAAGACCATTCTTATTTAAATCAATCTTTTAAAAAAACCATGTAATGCATTTTCATCTTAAAAAGTGACGAATAAGAGTAATGAAAACAAATATTTTACAATAAGCATTGGAATTTAAATCATAAAGATGTATTTGAGTAAAAGTCAAGAAAATTATAATAGACTGTTTAAAGATAAAATACATTTTAGGAGAATTTTTGGAAGTCCTTTATGTTGTTAAGAATTTTACGATAACTTTTTTAAAAATTAAATATGCATAATTTCGTACTTTTGGACATCAATCTTCTTGAGATTCTTGAAAAAATTTAGTATTATTGGTGTTCACATAGACTTAAGCAAGGTAATTGAATTTGATTCTGAAAGTTTGTTAGTCAGACTTGTGTAAAGATAATTTTATAAAGTAACTTAAATAAATGTATACTTGAAAAGTATAATATTGCATTTCAAATGATTTACTGATTTTTTTCTTTTGGGCATTATTAAGAAGTTGTAGAATCAAGTGAAGAATGACTTTATTTTATTTGATAAAATGTTTCTTACAATGCGCTTGCTTTGAGTTATTATAGTTAAAAACTATATGTCATATGAGTGAATAATGCTAAATGTATTTCAGAATGAAAAATTACAAAACTATTACCTTTTCACCAAGACAAAACTAATTTTTCTTTTGCATAAATATGATTAATTTGAACCAAAAATTTTGTGTTATTTATGTTTGTTTTTGAAGTCCTCCTTTCTTATATTTTAATATTCATACTCATAGATTCTCTAATCACGAATTTTAAACTGACGACTATTTTTGTACTACAAGATTATATTTTGGTATTTTTGAAGTTTGAATAATACTAATACCTATTAAGGAAAGTATTATTTTGACTGAAATCAATTTGTATATGAATTTGTTTCATAAGGATATATGAAAAAGATCGAAGAAATGAAAGGATGGGAAACAATGATTTTCAAATTTCGCTTCAAAAATACTAAAAATTAGGATTCGTAAAATAATTAACGGCTCTCTTTGTCTGTAAAAAACACTCAAACTTAAAATCTTTGCATCGAAATGAAAGCATAAAAGAATAATTAACTGAAGATCATTTATCTTTTAGAATAAAATTTAAAAATAGAGTGACTGGTTTTATATTTCTTAAAAAAATAAGCTTATATAGTAATACAATCAAGTTGGATTGCATGTACCTTTAACTGATTGCTTATTAATATCGCACTTATAGAAGTAACAAGGATGTTTTTGGCAATGATCCTAGTAATTTTGAACGGTAATCAAAAGACGAAAATAACAATTGAGTTAGTATTTCCCCTTCAAACTTCCACATAACACCAAGATGAGAACTTTGAGCAGCTACAGTTTTAACGTGCATCAGTTCTGACACAGTGAATCTCTTATAGAATCAGGGCTTGAACTCATGATTCTCTACTGTTATAACACTGCCTGTGAGCATGTGATTGTAACCAACTGGCAACATTTACTTAAATTTACAACATTTACTTATTATTCCCCCCCCCCTTAAATTTCAAAAGTCTGCATAACAGACTAAGGAACAATACCTTTTTAAGACTGTGTTTGGTGGTAATGACATTTAATTCTTTTTTTAATTATTTTTTTCTGTAAGACATCTACTGTTTCAAATTTACGTTTATTATGAAAATGTTCAAATTATATTTGAAATCTTAAGACTCTCTCTATATATATTGTCATCTAGAAGAGAGGACATTAAAAAAGTACTAGAAAGAAATATAATATATATATGTGTGTGTTGTGGGTGTATTTTTTTTGAAAAAGGATTAATATTTTTTTGTTAAATTTTATAGTTAAATAATTATTTTTCCAAAATGTTGAATTGGTTTTAATTTTTCCTCGTTCTAACTTATAGTTGCAGGGCCAATGTCTAAACATTATAAAAAATTTGCTAAATGTTTAATTTGACATTTTACTCCAGTTTTTAAATTCTTTCTTTCAACCTATGATGGCAAAAATTGATTGTGTTTCTATACAGTTGCTTCATCAGTGCCAAAATTCTTAAATTGTACGTAATTCATTATACATTTATAACCACTAAGCAAATGTTTTAATACGAGATTTTGCAGAGTGTTGTGTTCTCTATCCAAAGACAGGGAATTTTAAAGTTTTTCTAAAAAGATTTATGTATTAATCTATAACGTCATCTGTAACGTTATTGCAAAATTATCCGGAAATAAAACAATTTTGGTTTAAGTTGGTTTATTTTTTGTATAAGACGAAACTCTTGGAACAAGAGTTGAATACATTTGTTGATCAACTAACTTACCGTGTTATTTTTCTAGACAAATATCATTAATTGGACATCCTTCTTTATTACTTTTAAAACTCTTATTTTACATTAATAACTTTAAATTTTAAGGTTTTTAGCACCAGTTGCATTTGTAGAACATAAATTTTCTTTATGGAAAAGAATATGTGTATATTTTTAATACTAAATTTTTTAATATTATTGTTTGTTTTAATTCGAAGGCTTTCATTGTAGCAAAAAAAAGTATAACAGTCGATAAATTATATTTTTACCATAACTTTTTTATTGAATTTTAATTTTCTTATTTTCTTTGTTAAAAAAGTCCCATGCCAATAATTTTACCCTAAAATTCTAGGATGATTGTTATTTAGCTGAATAAAGCTAATGTGTGCTCTTTCCTCGTTTACTTACGAACAATGTTATTCGAATCATTAACAAATATCATTTATCATTCATTCATTCTTATCCCTTAAAAATAGTTTTGGCACATAAGAAATTTCTATAATTGAGTAAAGAGAAATGTTTTTAGAAAATTTTTAGTGCACAGTTTTTCTCTTAACTTAGTAATATTGTAAGAGATTATAAAATATAGTGAAAACTTTAAGAGTTGTTCCATTTAATTATATACGTTATCCTTCAAACTTTTTTCAAACATTAATTTTTAACTATACAATTTCTTAACGATTTATCAAAAATATTTCGTTTTATTAATTCTATTTTGAAAAAAAAAACTAAGTAGAATACTAATATATAGCTAATTTTACTAAATCAGAAACGTGACAGTAGTTTTAATTTCAAAAAAATTATTAAAAAATATTTATTTTTATGAAACGGATAGAATTTTTATTGCAAAAACGCTAAATCTCTCTCTTTTTTAAATTCATGTATTAAATTGCAGAAACTAAAGGATTCAGGTAGACAAACAATTATTAGCCAAATGATTAAACTGAGAAATTTAATTTCAAAACTTAAAAAATAGATATTTGTAGTCGATTTTCATAGATTTTCTTTTTTAAAAATGCATCTAAATAGTTGTTCTTCCTATTTTTCAAATAAGTGGCAAAACTGTCATTATATGTTTATTTTTTCCTCAAACAAGCAACGTAACATTCTGTTGTAATAACAATGTAATAAATTAAGAACGAATACATCTTGTTACAAATTACGATTCATTTCCCTTAAAATAGAAACTGCATGTTTTTTAATTGTTATAAAAGCTACATCGGAATTTTAATTGATGTTTTAGTAATTAAAAATAAACACGAAGACCAATTACAGCTATTAACATTTTTTCTAATAGCTTATAATTTTGTCCATTTGGTAAAATGAATGTTTAATTTCAAGTTATGCCCATCAATCTCTTGATTTAAATTGCCATACATTCTAAAAATGGTTTTTGAGTAAAATAGTGTCTGTCGGAAAGTATAAAGTATAAGTGTAATATTAATGGCATATAAAGTATAGGTGTAATATTAATGGCATTTAATTAAATTTGCTGAGAATAAAAAGAAGCATGCAAAACAATCTGTAAATCCTAGAAACGTTTCGTTTGGAAAATATTTTAGTTTATTCTTTTTTATAAAATTTAAAACTAATGCAACAAAGAAGTTATGCTAGTGTTGTACTTTAAAATGAAGCAGTAAAATATTTTTAAAACTTAATTTATAAGTGAATATTTCAAAGTTTTTAAGGCATAGATTAAAGTAATTTTTGAATTTATGTTAACTAAATGAATTTTTCATAGTTTTTAAAATAACACGTTTATCAAGCTTTGATATTATAATAAATGTATTTACTTTGAAGTATTAATATGTGTAAATGGCACTTTTTTAAAGTCAGACAGAAAAAGTTATTTTTCTCGATATATTTAATACTTAAAAATTCCCTAAGCAGACACATTTCATAATTCTTTCTGTAATACAAAGAACGTGCATTTTTTCAATGTAATACGTTAAAAATATGTTCCACATTTTAAAATCTTCATTTAAAACATAATTATCTTTTATAAAATATAATTTAACTCAAAATTCAAATTTCTTGACTTAAATTGAGATTCACTCAAAATAAAAAGATCTTCAAAGAAATGTAGATATATGTGATAAGTCAAATGGAACTTTATGAAAAGATAAGAAATTTTGAGGAAATCACGGAGGAAATTTCCAGGAAATATAATTTGTTTCTCAAGAACGTCAGTTGCCTAGGGGCATTATATAAAGATTCGTTAGCATCATCCTTTCTCCTTCCATCTGTTGTAATCCCAGCGATTATCATTTCTAATATCCAATTAAAATATAGCTTACTGACAGAAACTTTGCTCTGACAACCAGGGGAACCAACGATGATGAATATTCACATTTATTAAGTAGATAGTCGCAGAAGTATTTGTAAATAATTTTAAAATTAGAAAATTGTTGATAAAAAAAAGAGAACAATTGAATAATTATCTGTTTTAATGGGAGAATTTGGTTTTGGACATTGCTTCGTTAAAATATTTAATGAATTTTAAGAGGATTATTAATTTTAGAAAAATGTATCTCGCAAATTTGGAGATAATATCAGAAAAGGAAGCATTTTACCCACCTGAATGTATTTAATACAGTTACAGTATTCATTATCTTTAATTGCAATAAAATGAGATAAATATAATGATTAAATAAATGCAACAGCAAGTGATAACATGATTATTTAACATTGCATATTATAATTTTTTAAAATTAATATTTTAAAGTAAATCAATATATCAAATGTAAACTTCTGCTGCAGTAATTAATATAAAGTATGTAACTCTATTTTTATGAAAAGTAGAAAATTTCGTCTGGCTACTGATTCTGGTGTCGTCCTCGTCACTTGGCTTTGGCTCAAAATTACGATGTCCGTCGCCATTAGTTTTCACATTTCTAGGAAATGCAAGGTTATTTAATAATAAATCAAGTGAAACTACATTTAATTTACTGAAATAACACTAAAAGGGTTCCTCATTAAAATATTCTTTGTAGTCTTCAGAAAAATCCATTCATTTCTGAACAGTTTTCTACACTAGTGTAAAAATTGCAAATTTCTAATTTGGCGAAAACAAAATTTTTTCCCCCGAAGGAATATCAGAATACTTATTCTGGGAATTTCTTTTGGAAAATTTCGTTCGAATATTTCTAAGTATTTAATATTAATACATTTCATGTGAATTGATTGCGTGATAAACTTTGAGACTTCCGAAAATATTTTAACCTTAGAATGTAATAAAAAGTTCCTGAAATAACATATAATTACCGGTATTTATAAATTCTTGTAATTGTAATTAATGGAAGTTCCATGAATATGGTTAATACATACTTTGCGAGTCATTTGTTTTGGAAAAAGAATGTGTATGGTTATTTATGGTACATTGCATTAGACTGTAGGCTTTTCTCTGAAAAAGGGATTAAAGTTTTATTCTGCATGGGAAATTGTTATTGAAATATAACTAAATTAAATATTTACTGTATATTGACTTATAAGCTGATTAATAATGCTTTTTTTCTGTTTATTTTCTGGACTTGTGATTTAAATATGAAACAAGTAATATTTTAAGTGTTTATTTGAACATGAATTTTAGTCAAATGTTTGTTAAAACACAATATCGTACAATACAGAAAAAAGTATAATGTTATTCCATTAATAAAATCTCATATTACTATTGTCATTTATATACAATTTTTCAGAAAAAAATACAAGTAAAATCACTTTATTTCCTTTAGCTTTTTGATTGCTCAAATAATTAAATATTAAACCCGATTGAAGGACGAATAAGTTATTTCTAGACGATAGTATATAAGCGTAATACATAATTTTGGTTTTGTTTTTTGTAATAACAAATATTAGTAAAGTTCTATAGATTAGTATTATATAGATCTTATGAAATTAAAATATTTAATTCATTTGTAGACTTAACTTTCATAAGTAATGAAAAGTAGACTAAAATTCCTAATAATTTTCAACAACGACAGCAATATCTGGAAATGATTATCTTTCTTCGTTTACTTAAAACAAATTTTAAATGAGGAACAATATATGGTATTTTAACACTTAGAGAATTACGGACAATTATATATTCTTTTCTTTTGTTTATAATTACATAAAATTAAAGGAGTATTTTCATGAGCTGAAATTCTGTGCAAATTATTTTTGAATAAAGTGTTGTACTGTGCATACAACTTATATTGCATTAAATATATATATTTGTGTTTTGTAGTTTTTTGTTAAAACCCCTTCCCTTTCATTAAAAAAACCCATTTGCTTAGTTATGTTTGTCAAGATTTTGAATTTTTTAAAATAGCAGGAAATTATTTCAAGAAATTAAAATCTGAGCTTTATTATCATTTAAATCTCAAGAAAAAGATTTAAATGAAATAATAAGGTAATCTACTTTTTAAAAAGTCTAAATCTTTAAAATGACTTTTTTCCAATCACATAAGCAAGTTCGTCTTTCTTTTGTGAATGCTGTTATTATTATCGATAAGAAAAAATGGCAAACTTCAAATTAAATCTCTTTAAAATAAGAAATTTTTACTATGTACCTTAATGTCTTTAGTTGTTTTGTATGCAGTAAAAATGTACTCATCCTTTTAAAATCAAGAAAACTTGAAACCTATATTAACTTGCGCAAAAAAGAAAAAAAAAGAAAGAAAAAAGGGAAATTTATATAATCACAAGATTTTAAGTAAAGCTGTTCAGAAAAAATGCTATATAATTAAAAAATCCAAAGGAATTCTTATTCCTTCCTTGAAATAGTTTTAAACAAGGGGAAAATAAGAGTAACAAACTTTATATTGAAAAAAAAACTTTTCTTTGAAAATCTAATTCTAATTTTTTTAAAAAAAAAGACAAATCAACATATAAATATATAAAATTTATTGACAAAATTCAGCACGCGTCATAGTTGAAAGCGTTGAGCAAGTATTTAACACACATATATATACATAAGTAAAATATTAAATAAGTAATCATGCACTACAAAATATATGTAACAGATAATATATAGAGAAGAATATATATTCCTGAAAGTGGACACATTATTAGAATATTTTCCAGTTAGATATTTTAGTGGATTGAAAACCTATGAAGCAAACATTTTTTCTTTAAAAAAATACCTCTAGAGTGAAAAGATTTTCTGTAATAATGTTTGAAAAGAAAGTACAAAATAGGAAGATATTTAATCCACAAATCCGAAAAACTGCTTTTAATTTGTGACTTCATAAAACATACATTCATTTGTCTAATAAATAGCTTCTGGAGTGCTGTCAATTTCAATAAGTTTTAATATTAATATTGATCAAATATATTACATTAGCTTATCAGGAATTAAAGTACTAAACATATAAAGCATAAAAAATTCTTTATAATGATTTTTTTATGCATTATATGTTTGATATGCATGATATTGTTGATACATGTGAAAAAGTCACATGTACTAGATATTTCTTTATTTCAAAGCATCATCTCATGTACCAAGATTGATATAAATTGTTTACACAGTAAATGATATGAAACGAATATCGAAAAGAAAATTACATGAAATTTGAGGGTTCTGGATATATTCACAAATATTCGAATAAGAAATTACTACTGTTAATTTTTGCATTGTTCATTGGCTTAAGAAATTTATCAAAGTAATTTTTTTTTCATTTTCCAATTTCTTACACTGCGATTTTACTCATTGCGGCTCATCTCAAACTATTTCTTTAAATAATAAATAATTTGAAAGAAAATTTGCACTTACAGATTTTTCTTATAATGAAAGATACCTCTTCCCGAATTTTATGGAGGATAACAAAAATTTTTTAAAAGTTCACATAAAGAAAGGATGAAAAAAATATTGGTCCAAAAATTGTTGCTATTTTTTTAAGCCTCTTTATTTTGTAGGGCTTCATTATTTGAGGTAAGAACGGCATGTTCTTTCAATGCATCAGATAGTGATGGTATAATGTGATGAGTTTTATTTAAACAACTGTGAGTTTAACAATTATTGTGTGGAACACGTATAAATATCTTACAATTATAAAGAAAAATAATTAAAATATTTGGCATTTTAACCATCGAAGATAGTAATTTGGTTTCGTGATTTTTTACTATATTTAATATTTTCAATCAAACAGGATTATTCTTTAGCTTACTGAATAATAATCTATATTCAAATTCAGTTGTAGTATTCATCCATCTTTTAATTAGAATTATTTCAAATTGAAAATTGATTTAAGCTTTATGAATGAAAATGTAATATATAGCTCAATATTTACAATGTAAGGAAAAAAAATCAAAGAGTAAAAAGTGATGAAAAATATAAAATTTTTATTGTTAAAAGAACTAGTTTCCGTTCCAAAAGATAAATTTTTAGCTCACACTGGCTACAATAAATAAGATTTTATAAATTTGAATCCCACACACAATACCAATGCTTCATGAATCAATAACTGATGAAATGGGGTTAGTAAAATATATTCTGATAAAAAATGATTCAAAATTAATATAAATTTAAATAATTGGAATTTTTTGGAATTGCTTAGCAGAAATGAATTTTTAAAAAAAACATAGACTATATTTTAAAATTTTTTGATAAAGTATAAAAATAGAAATGTGTGTGTTGTGTGATAACTCTTATATATTTATCTTCTAAACATTCTAAGCTCTTGAGGTGGTGATATGTATCTTATGAAAGTTCTTTATCTGCATTTAGGAGATTTTAAAAATCCTTAATAAAAAATTATATTATTAAAATACATGATTTGTAATCCTCATATAATAAGTAGATTATTAAATATCTGTTACAATTATTTTTTTAAATGTTTAATATTGAAGTTAAGATTTCAAGAATGATTATTAACCACAAAACCCCCCTTTCAGATTCTATCTGAAGATCACAAGTTAGTTTTTATTTATTATTTTTTGTTCCTTTCTTCCGATTGATTTATTTTTCCTTATACATTAATCATTTATTCTTCTCGTTCCCTGATTCCAAATACAAAATTGGAATGCTTCTAGAAGAAGAAAATATTTCGTGGATGAAATGTAACATTTTTATTTATCATAAGTTTAAAATATTTAATTATTTGGAAACATAATGCTTAAAGATTTGTATATTTGAAGTCAATTATTTTTAAATTAATATCAGTTAGAATTTTAACTGCAAAAAGCTGCTCTTAAAATATCTCATCTAACCCTTATCTCTCTTCTTTATTTCAAGGACTTTTAAAATGGTTTTTCTAAATGTGAGCTGTAGAACTGCAAAATATCTAGATCATTCTGTTTCATGACGATTAAGGCTCAGCCCTAGTCTTAGTAAAGGGTGAACCGTTTTGATTGTGGCAGCAGTTTGTTTTGTATTGAAGACTAATTTTGCACTATGAAATCTCTCTTCAAGGCAGAGGCTACTTCATCTTCTATTCATTGGGGCTTATGTTTATGGGATTTGACCGAATATTTGCATTCGCCGATCATTACCACCATCATCTCCAAGACCCTTCCGTCCAGATGATTACTCTGCTAAAATATTCAGCATCGATTGAGATTGGCGGTCCTGGATGTGATTTTTGCAGCCATTCGATAGTGATTTGTAGCTTATAATTTTAGACCCCTTGCAACGACGTACTTAACATGGTTCGCTTCTTCTTTTGTTGATTTGTTTTGAAGCTCTGCCCCATCTGAAATTGAAATTCGGGTGAATAGCAGCAATTTGCCAAGAGCCAACCAGCGACAAAGGAGATCGCAACGGACACCGAAAGAAGGGGGACCGGCCGATTCAGTAGCCCCGGAGCTCATTAACATAGTGCAGGGGAATTTTTGTTCGTATAGATGTCCTCCTACCGTACACTTGAAGATGCCTCCGAGATCTCAAGACACACAGGAAGAAAGGAGTGGCCAAAACGGCTAGGGTGGGGGTGCTTCTCATTCGAAGCACTAATACAGTGAGCTGCAGTTTGTAGATCCCACCCACTTTCGCTTCTTCAGCTTAGCCCCTGATTGGTTCGCGGCCATCGATCTTGCGAATTTCTCTTCCCCCCGATCTTCCACGCCCTGATCACAAGTTGCGCAAAAATATTTCTTAACGGTACGCACCGATGGTTTTCTTTTCTGGAAAAATGCGATTTAACGCGCAACTTGCTATTTTGGCGGAAGTGAACAGCTGAAATTTCTCACCGTTTTAAATCGAGCGTTGCCTCTCGTTTAAAAATTCACTGAGGAACTGCGGAAAAATTCGGAATTTTTTCTCAAAAAAAAAATAATAAATTAGAAAGACAAATAAAAGAACAAGAAAGCCTTTCCCCAAAACTTGTATAGATCACAAAAATATGAGTAGAATTATCGTATTACTGCATGAAATTAGATGTGGTTGAAAACTTTTAACAAGAATGAAATTATCAGATTTCATGATACATAAAAAAAGATGATTATAAATACAAAAAAAAAATGACCAACACTCTCTTTTCCAACTCAAAGATGCTGATACATATCATAGAAGAAAGCACACACAGAGAATTAAAAAAAAAAAAAAATCTGAGGTTTTTTTTCTGGTATAAACCAGATTCTTTACATGCCTTAAATTTTCATTCGCAATTTAATGTTTTTAATTCAAAAGTAAATGTTGCCTATTTTTACATTAAAAGTAAACTATTGAATCTCTACGCATACTTTTACTAAATTTAAAAACTTAGAGACAACTAATATATATTTATTACTATACTTTTAACAACATATAAAGACTGAATAAAAGTAATATATATATATATATATATATATTTAGCCCCATGGGGTTTAAGCCATGAGGTTTAATGAACTAATTAAAATTTTTATTTACATGTATGAATAGAGGAAAATTAAAAGTCCACTATTTATTTTGTGTTGTGAAAATTACTTGCAAAAATCTTAGTTAATTTAATTTACTTTTAATTTCATGTAATTCAGTAAAAAAGCTTATATCAAGCAAATTTGTTATAATTTGATGATTAATTGTTAAATCGTTTGGAATAAATCGATTATAAATTGAGAAATATCCATTCTTAAGATGTAAGTATTTCAAAAATTGGAAATAATTTAAAATATAATCACACGCATCAATATGAATAGATAATTAAATGTCTGTAAATAATACTATATAAAGAAACAATTTACATTTTTTAAAGGATTACACAACAGTTCATTCAAATTAAAATGAATAAATTATTTTTAAAAAAAGTAAAAAGACTTTTAAATTTGAAAATACTTTATTTTGGATTATTTTTTTTAAAGAAGGATTTTTTTTAAAAAAAAAAAAAACTAAGCATTACATTTAACTTAGCTACATCCTATAGCCTAGATACTTTAAAAAATACAGTAGTATAATTTTTACTCATGAAATTCTTATTTTTCGTCACTCTTCGAGTGAAAAGGTTCTTCAATAAAATAAGGCTACTTTAACAATAAGAAATCAGGTATTTCTCTTATTCGTTAACATTCATCTTATAACTAAAGCTCAGAAAAACTTATTCACATATCTAGAAAAATTTTACAATTTAGTTTTCAACTTGAAATATCCTGTAATAAGTATTTAGAGGAAAATGAAACGCGGGTGATAAGTTAAAAAGAGTGTAAATTAACACCTCAATGCTTAATACTAAATTTTTATGAAATAACTGCACCAGTAGATGAAACTGACGAATAAAAATAACAAGCAATTTTTTGCTTTCTAAAATTTCTGAGATTTCATGTGTGAGATTCTATGGTTAGGGTTGTTGTCTTTGGTTGAAGGTAAGGTATTTATGATTATGAACTTAAAAAGACTAAAACACAATGTTATCAGTTGTTAAATTTAATAAATAAGAATCATATTTGTTTCTCATCCATATCAAAAAAATTCCTATGATATAAAAAAAATTATATTTGGAAGGAAGTTAAGAAGCAAAGATGATATATTATTTTAAAAGTATTTTGAAAATGAAACATTTTAACTAAACAACTGCAGAAATAATAACTAATATAAAGTATACAAATATATACATATAAACTTTCATTTTTGAATGTACATTTAATTTGTGCATTCTAAAAAAGGATGCACTTAAAAAAGCTAATCAAATAACGACTTAATTACAACTAAACTATTTTAACACATACTATTTTACATATACTTACTGACATATAGACTTTCTTACGAAAGTGCTCTAGCACTACATTTTGTTAGCTACAATAAGAAGAAACAATTACACGATCGACGACTATTTTCACACATCATATCTCACCTTAACAGTTTCAGTTCCAAATATACAAAATAATCAGAAATGCAGAAAAGGAGCCGTCTCTCCCAAGACAGAGATTATTTTCTCAGTATTTGAGCACACACTATCTACCTCAAGAATACTGCATAAACTTCAATAACTTCTTGAGTTTTCATTGGTTGTGCATGATACAAAGTAAATTCTTAAAGATAGCGGAAGAGGAGGTGAAATACGCGCGGATTCTCTTGTTCCCCAAAGTCAACTTTTTTCTGGATCTGGTGTTACCTTTTTTCCCCAAACAGATGTCAACCCGAATAGCAATGAGGGCTTCCTGACCTACTTTGAGGCCTATTGCCCTACAGAATTTTTTGCACCCCTTTTAATAGGACACGAGTGAAAAAGGGAGAGGGGAGGAATGACGTCCGCTTCACTCGCTGCCGGAGTAACACCGGAAGAAGTGTACAATCATAAAATGGTGCCAATAACTTATTCACGAAGAATGTTTATAAAATACACCAAGAAAATCTGAGCTTTGAAAAAAGCAAAATACTGAGTTTTGCCAAGTTGTAAATATAGTGAAAATATGTAATTCCTTTGAAATAAATACAAAGAAAAATAAAAGAAAACATTAATTAAACCCCGAATATAACCACCTTTTAATCTAAAATATCTTCGTACTGAAAAATCAGTTTGAATAAATAAATAAATATAATTAAATAAGTAAGATATATTTCTAAGATTTTTAAGTTATTTTCGTAACACTTCAAGTTAAAATCTAAATTCATTCATCATGGCAGAAAAATAAAGGAAATTGATATTATTCTACAGGGTAAGTCAATTAAAAAAGTATAACAAAACTTCAGAAGAGTGAATTTTTTAAAATTATAGGTTATGACACCTTTTCTAAGATATTCGTAGGTGTTGCGCACTTTTTTAAAAATAAAATAATCATTAAGTTACAGCTAGCTAAAAAATAAGTTTTATTTACATATATATTTATGCCAATAAAAAAAAAGCAAAAAATTGGCCTTACTATAAGCTACGTTTTTGTTATATTTTAACTTTCTAAAAAGAGTGGAGTATTAAGTATGCATTTTATAAATCTTAGAAAATTTTATTAGTTTATGTTTCGTACATAGGTTAGATACTTTCATACCTTAACTGCTTATCTACTCGATCTATCTATATAAACTTATGCAATGTATATATAAGTTATGACTTTAGAATAAAAGCTTAGATAGATTAGCGTAGTTTTTCCTTAAAAACTATTAAACTATTAAATAATCCTGAAATTCACAAAAATAAAATGTGAACCGAGATTAGTTTTTAATATGAATAAGGCAGTAAATCAAAAATGAAAACGTGAATGTGAGAATCACTTCTCATTTCTATTCTTCTATTTTTTTTTCTGAAATTCCAAAATAAATATTTAGTATTCTTATTTGCTTAGGATTAAGACATCACACAGGTGAAGGAAGAATGATATTTCAATAAGTAATAGGAGTTTTTTTCTGAAAAATGTGTACATATTTATATTTATAGAATGATATAAATTGCAACTGGTGAAGGAATTTTTTAAAAATTTTATACAACTCGAAGAAAAATATTGTATTAGTTTAATAATATCATAAAACAAAGCAAATTTATTTGAAATTTTCCTATTAAACATTTTTAAAATTAAAAATACTATATTTTTCATTGATTTTTTAAAAAAAATCCTTTACACATTTTCAATCAAACAAAAAGCACATTTTTGAGTCATGTTCTGTTGATTTCAGTGTTAACTTAAATAGGCAAAAATTAACTCTGTGAAAAAAAAGTAATTCACAGTATGTAATGTTTAACTCAATGCAGTTCTATAAATGCTGATAACCCTCAGATGGAAATCAAGTTAATAATAGATAAAAAATTTAATAGTCTTATAATTTTTCCTATTATTATTGCATGCTTTCTCCAACAGTGATGCAGAATATTCTGCTCATGTTTTACATTCTGAGAAGAGGCTTTAAAAAAAGTTATAAAAGAATGCTTCTTTTATTATAGTCAGAAATTTTCTAGAAAAGTGTGCAACAATATCTCATTTAAATTTCTCAATATTTCTATTAGAAAGCTTCATAAGTTTGAATAATTTATACTGTTGCGATTTAATTTTCTACATAGGAAATATATAGTTGTAAAAAGTTCGATCTATTTTTCAATGTAACTTTAAAAGTTTATTAAAATTGAAATTTTAAGATATTGGAAAATAATCTATTTATTTCCAATGAAAATCACATTACTTTCGAAAAAGATACAAATGTACAAATCGTAGAAAGAATGCCTAGTTCAACAAATGTTAATGTTGAGCACCGTGATTGTATCTTGAGAAAAGCGAAAGTATAGCTAAAAATTTTTGAAGTGAAAAAAAAATCCTTTATAGAAATTGTTATTTATTAAAAAATATACATACCTCTCTTTCCCTCAAATGAAGCAAAATACCATATGATGTAAAGTTTCTCTCTCTCTTTCTCTTTGTGTGTGTGGTGGTGTGGTGGGGGTGAATCCTTATATGACGCTTCTAAAACTTTTTTCGATTACCAAAGGGTTTTTGCTCTGGAACTCATTAAACATATTTTGCTTTGATTTCACATTTTTTTTGGTATCACAACCGATGTGAGTTATTAAGTCCCAGAAGAAAGTTTACAACTTATTTTGCTTTTGACTGATATATTCCACGGTATGATAAACGTTAGTATTTTATCCTTATGTTTGAATAATATTATAATTTCCAACAAAATTTTAAGAAAATTAAGTGGATATTTTATATTTTTATTCGACTAAAAGTTATAAGATTTTCATTCCCCTCACCTGATCTGAAGAAAAATATCATCAAACATGAACATCTTTAAGATTCATTGATTTTATTTTTACACAATGCAAAAACTCTATCAATAATTTTTAAATGAATTCTATTTTTGGTTTAAAAATTTAAGGGGAAAAAACTTTTATTTCTGGTTATAGTGCTATTGGACTAACCAAAATTATGGTGAAAATTCTCACTTATAATTCTATAAACAAATGTTCTTTTAAATAGGAAACATAAAAATAATTTTATTTTACTGTAGTATTTAAATTTGTTCAGTTGAAAAAAAAACCTTAAAAATAAAAGAGGTGAAAATAAAAATAGAAAAATAATTTTTTAAATTTTAGATTTCTATTTTTGGCATTTAAATAAGAAAATAATGTGTTTCACATATAAATTTATTCTAGCTGATTTTTCCACTTAATAAAAAACTAAATGGTTACATAAATGCATTCTCTCTGATGATATAAATACAAATGTATTTAAGATTTGATTACTGTTTTGACATTCAAAAATTTTATAAATACCTTTTTTCAGAATATATAATTATAATTTATTTAAGGTTTTAAATTTAGAAAATTTAATGAAAAAAAAGTTGGGTGTCTTGCATTATTATCATTCAATAACTTAATTTCTCATTTGTATTGTTAATATTTTGCTTTTTTTCAAGTATCAGAAAGCATAGTTATAATTTTAGTGTATTTAAACCTATGTTAAATTTATGATATACAAAGAGAATAAGTTTCATATCTTATTGTGTTAAAAACAAATTACATCAGATTAGGATTATTATTTTTACTTATTGTTTAATTCAAAGAAGGTTTCACTGGGGCAGTTAAAACATTCTTAAACTATTACTGCAAATTTTTCATTTTTCTTAATAGATATTAAAGGAAAGTATTGGGAAAAAAGTGTTGTGATGCAAATGAGAAATTTTATTTCTAATGATACAATGGCAGTTGTGTTTTGTCGTAAATTAAAACTGTTGTTCGAATAAGTAAAAAGTGACGAGCAAGCGAAATATTATTTAAACAAAAAGTTTTAAATAAACTCGAACTAAATACTCCGGTGTGTGTTCATTGTAATTTCTTTCAAGCAATACATTTTATTCAGAATTTCAAAGCAAACATTTTTAAACAGTTAGAATTTTATTGTAAATAATTATTTGAAAGAAATTTATTTTACTTCCGCATAGTTTATTCAAATATTTTATGTCTTTTGCACATTAAAAATAAAAACTAGATTGTTTAGGCCAATTAATATGTATACATTATTTTGTCAAGATTTTAAATAATGAAATGAAAACGTTATATGTTTTTCTGTTATTGAGTTTCAATAAAAAAATTCGTAGTAAATATTTTGCAATGTTATAATGTTTAATTTTGAGTTTCATATACAAATTCTACATACTTCAAATTGTGTAAAGACATTAGAATATAGTATATTACAACGCTGAGTAAGAATTGGAGTACAAGGTGAGTGCATAATCTTTTTGATCAGTAATTTTCATATTTTAAATTAACGTATTTTTTAAAAAAAAATATCACAGATTTATGTAAACTTCTGAATTTACTGTATAAATATCTTTCCATTTTTGATTACGGCGATGTGTTTCTTATAAAAGAAATAGATAAAATAAAAAGATGTTACCACAGCTATTCGTTATTTTTTGCAATGATTATATAAAAATGCTCATGGTTCTGGATTAGACAATTTTTATTATGTAAAAACAGAAGAAAAGAGAGTGATATACACATATATTCATACCAATGCCATATTTATGCATATTTTGCATAATATGTGTATGTGTAAATATGGTCTTTGCAAAATTGTATTGTATTACTTAAACAACGATGTTCCTTTTAATAATTCCTCATTTGAAAGGGAAAGATTATGACAAATCATGAATGGATACAGTTAACGTGTCCTGACAAAGAGAGCTTATGCCCCCAGAGGTTGCCGCTATTTCTAAATATTCATAAATTATACGAATCTATTTTGAAAGATACTACAGTCAAATTTAAGCATTAACTGTAAAATTTTTGATGACATTACTTTTCAGATTCTAATTAAAGGCATTAGACCTTAAATTACAATTTCTGATAGATAATTCAATTAAATCTCGATTTGAATACGCATTTTTGAAGTCGCTCAAGAAATCAGTGAAATAAATGTAAACTGACATTTACAAAATTATTGAGAATCTCGATTTTATGTTAATTCAATGCAAAAGTTTTCCATTATTTTCTATTTTTGATTTCTGAAAAGTTACAAATTCATTGTATTGTTAGAATTGCTTTATTCACGCTAGGAAATATTTTAAGATTATTATTTGCATTCCTTTATATTCAAAAGGAGATTCTGTCAAAATTCTAAAGACATTCTTATCATAGAAATATGCTTCGAAAGAAAGTAAAACTTAATTAAAGTTAAACATTCGCAGAAAATCAAGAATTTTTAAAAATAAATGCTATTTAATTAAGCTGTAAAGAATTCGATCTGAAGCTGGAATTTCAAAGCTTGATTTTCCAATAACGATTTTTCATAGCATTATTATTTCAAAAAAATTATTTTATTTAATGCAGTGAGTATTGTTGTTTCAATAAATGAGAACTTCACGGGTAACTGTGAGATACCATGGATTTATTAGAAAGATGTAAAAGAAAGGGGTAAAAAGATATAAGAAAAAGGGTTATGGATAGAAATATAGTTCGACAGAAAGCAAAATTTAATTAAAGTTAACATTCCCTGAAAATTAAGAATTTTCGAAAATGAATTCATTAAGCTGCAAAGAACTCGAAGAGAGGAACTGGGATTTCAAAGCTTGATTTCCTAATAACGAATTTTCATAGCTCTGTTACTTCAAAAAATTCTTTAATTTAATACACTGAGTATTGTTGTTTCAATAAATAAGAGCTTCATGGGTAACTGTGAGTTGACATGGATTCATTTTAAAGATATAAAGTAAAGGGGGGGGGGAGATTATTTCAACCAGCTTCATTTAGTTAAATATATATATATATATATATAAAGTTTTTTTTATAAGTATCAGTCATTATATTATACTATTTAATTTTAAGTTTTTGACTGCTTATTTTAAGCATATATTTATCTTACAGAAAGAAATCTGCAAATTAGAAAAATAAACATCACTTGAAATTTTTTTCTTTGGAATGCGTTTTCAAATATGTTTTTATATGTTTGAAAATATATTTTTATGAATGAAAAAATCATAAAATCAATTTTGTTCTAGAAGTATTTTAGTCAACATTAAAAATTATGTGTATGAAAAAGGGAGGGGTAAATAGTTTAAGTTTTCTAATTATTACATGCAAAAAATTTAACACAATTTGCTTAAGTTACTTTGAATAAGTTTTGAGTAATTTTTAATGGCGTTAATTCAGTAATGTATAAATATACTACTTTTTTTCAATAAATTGTTTTAATACAGAAACATTGTTATAGATTTTGATATCACATAGTTGATTTTTTCGCTTATTATAATAACATATTCTAAAGTAGACATAAATTACTTTTGTATTATCAGAATACTTTTGATCGCAGAATGAAAAATTTCTCACAATATGAAACAGTAATAGAAAAATATTAATTGATATGAAATAAGTTTTATTAGCTGTTATGCTAATAATCTGAATAGCTAAAATACAAAAAAAGACCGAGCAATGTAAAAGGCTGAAAGCTGGATTAAAAAACAAGAAAAATTGTACTTATCTGCATTTTATATATAATATGCATTTTATATATATATATAGATGGATAAAAATTCCTTAGAAAGTAAATTATTTCATAATGTGTGTTATTTGCATAGTGATATTTAAGATTGGAAAGAAATATTCTATAAAATATTTCGACTTAAGATGTTCCATTTGTTCACTTTTTATTACATGCATAACATATAACAATTCAATTTTTATTACATACATAACAAGGGGCAATTCCCTTATTTTACATGTATAACATGTAGAAATTTTTTTTACATGCATAACATGTAACATGAAGCATTTATAACATGTAGGAAGCAATTTATTTCATTATTCTCTTATACGGCACTCATTTACAAGAGAGAGACTCTGCTTCATATTTCTATTAACAAATAGGGAGTTTTTTATCTCCAAATTATTAACTGAGTTAAATTTAAAAAATATTTAAGCAAAATATTAAGAGTAAATAAAGAAGGATATTTAGATGATCTGGAAACTTTTTGAAAACCATTTTCACATTGAAAACACTCAACTCATTTTTATTTGAAATGTATTTTTTTCAATTTAGTTTTGAAAACTAACACGGAAAGAGAATTTTTTAAAAAAAAATCAATTTATTATAATTAGCATAAATAAAAGAAAAATACTTAAAATTTTTTAACATTTATAAAATCCAAAGAATATTTCCTAATAGATGATTTCTTGAGTGTAGAAATCTGTACAAATTTTTGCCTTTCTTTTATTTTGCTTACATAGAAAAATATTTTTTATTTTAAATTAAAATACGAAATAAAAACAACAACAAGATTGAAATACTCAAGGAGACACAACACGATTCAATTGACAGAAAATAGTCAAAAAACCAAATCAATTTTTTTAGCCTAAATTTTTTATATTTTTATTACAAAATTTGAGATATCTAAATCAAAATAAATCCAGAGTTATGTTAACTTTTTGATTCGTTTTTATTCCATCCCAATACTAAATAAAAACTAACCAATTTAAAAAAAAACTAATTTATTTCAGAAGGAAAAAAATCAGTAGTTATTCTACATTCCAAATGCTAAAGCTTTTTTCTATTGTGCCAAATGCTTTGATATTTTTTCCAATTATTGCTATTAATGCATGTAACAATTTTAATTCGAAGTAATGCTTATTTTTTTAAAAAAAATAGTTGAATTTAGAATTTATGCATTTTTGAAGGAATTTTCACAATAAGCATTCATAAAAAGAAAGTATTGTAGTTTTCACAAAACCCATAACAACTTTTGTTACACGTAGTTTGACATACTTGTAAATCAAATTCTATGCGTATACATCAGCTATTGTAGAAGCATTTTAAAATTACTTAATGAATCACTTAGATCACTTAATGAATTTTTAAACATTTCTGCAAAAAATTAAATAGCTAGCTTTTTGTGGTATTTTGAGCACGAGAACTATTTTGAATAATACATCTAAAGCAGTGGCGCTCACAGGAATTTTTCAAGGGGGGAGATCCAGGGTGGAAAGTCTACCATTTTTGTATCATACCCCAATACGCCGCCAAACTTATTCTTTTGATTTTGTCGATTGCCGCGAACAAAAAATAGTAAAAAATAAATTGTTGAATAAATAATTATCATTAACTAGGAAAATTAATTACTGATAACAAGTACTTATTAAATTTAACGTACTGTACACATAGGATAATCATCAATCGAAAAAAATCAAGGGCTATGGGGGCTATCTACCCCTTTGTGTGCACCACTGATAGGAGGAAATCAAAAAATTTGTGAAAACCATTAAATCAGATTTTTTTTTAAATATCGTACTATGTTCCCTTAATGCAAGATTTGAAATCGTTTTCTCATCGAACATGAATATATTCATCCCTCCCCAACCAATTGAAATGAGTAAATGGCTGATTTTCTATTTTTATAAATTGTTTAAAGTGCTTCGGGCTAAAATTAAATAATTTTGCTTGAAGTTTACAGAATAATATATTGAAATTTTTTTCACATTCTCTATAATTACGTGCACTTTGAGGAATAGAGAGAGTATGCCTCAAAAATTTAATTTATCAATATATTAATGTAAAAATATGTAACCATTCTGATTTATGTATAAGTCAATTTATTAGGTCTTTTCCTCTGTATAAAGTTTTGATGTATTTAAAACACATTTCAAACTGATTTCATTATAAATACAGTAATTCAATAAAAAAGCAATATTTTTAAAAATTTGAAAATTAGCATTTACAAGTAAGAAACCTTATTCAAATTGAAAGTTAGAATATTTTAGAAAAAGAGACCTAGTAGAAAAATCAAGAAATTAGCTGAATTAGAAAAACGAAGAAAATAGAAATTTCTGAAAGAGTTTTTTCTTGGAAAAAGATTTCACATTCTTGATTGAATGTGTTAAAACATTAGAAAGGAGTACAGCTTATTCATTTCGTGCCATATGTATTGGGAGAGCATGGTATAAGATGTTTATGCATATTAATTTCTATCATTTCCCAAATCGAAACTTCATTTTGTATTTATACATAATTTACAGTTTATATGTAAATTTGCACATGAAAAAAAAAAACCCGATTATTGAAGCATCTCAACAATACAAATACAAAAGATAAGGAAGAATAATTAGTTTTTGAGTATATAATGCACTGAATTTTTTCAATTTTCATATGTGCTTGAAAAATTTATTCAAAGAAATTGACTTAGTATATATAACAATTATGGAAAATATTTCTAAGCCATCATTATAATTTGTGGTTCAATTTTCAATTTTATACCCTTATCTATTCTCGTCAGTAGCTATTGTGTAATGAAATAATGGAAAGTGTATGTGTTAACAGGGGAAAATATTTTTCATTTTCAGGCATTTGTTAAAGAATTTATTATTTGAAAATTTATAAGTGGTTTTAGGGTGTGAGTTTTTAACACTAATGTGGTTTAGGGTGGAAGAATATGAAAAGAAAATACATTTGAATTTTTTTAATTCCATGTTTTTACTTCAAAATATTTTTCTCTTTATTTCAGTATTTGAATTATCTACAATCACATTTTTTGTATTTTTTTATTGTTTTTTTTTGTTTTAGGAATGTTACATTATCTCATGCATATGTTATTGATGATTACAAACATTTCAACTTAGTTTCTTATATTTTTTATAGAAATTAGTAGCAATATAACAAAAATATTATCAATTTAAAAAATAAAATAATATTTCGACAAGGCATTAAGCTTCAAATCACTTTGATACATTTCAATAATAAATTAATGTTGAGAATATTTTCTGCATTCAGAGAGCATAAGAGCTTTTGTAATGCTTGAGTAAATGTTCAACTGAATGATAAAGAATCGCAACAAACTATTTATTATAATGTCACATACACTCATATATTCAATCAATTATTAATTACTCACTTGTATTAAATGTTATAAAAATGTATAAAGTAAGTTTTGAATTATATTGATTGTATATTAGATTTGTTATGAAATATTTTTTCTAAAGTATATTTCCTTCCTAGATTTATATTTTTTTGTTGCCCTGTTTCAGGTTTACAATTAAGTTTTAAATCTTTTGATCTGGATACTAATCAATCCTCAAATTTTAATCTCACTTTGGGTTTGGAACAACATTTTGTACCACAAAAGATTTTTTCCCGAACTTCTTTACAAATTTTGATAGTAAAAAAAATATTTAGGTAAATTAAAAAAAATGAACATAATAAAGAAATAATGTTTTAAAAACTAAAGAACAATTTGAGATAGAAATTAATAATGATATTATAATTAATTTTTCCTTAAATAACTATTTTCTGATCGAAATGTTTTGAAAACAGTATATCCGCATCAATATTACTAAAATGCTACTATGAATGATTATTATATTTATAATTTTTGTAATTTTAAATGTATTCAATTTGGAATGAAGATGATTATATTATTAAAAATAGAAAAGCACTATAATGTATTGTAATTTATTAGCATTTAAAAAAGGATAATGTACATAAGATCATTAGATATTATGTGTATGGAAGTATATAATTTAGTTTCTGTAAAATGCTTGATGATAGAAAAAGAAGTTGAATCTATAAATAAAATTATTATCAACTTCTTTTTAATGATTTTTCAAAAAAAAATAATTTTTGGGGAATTAAACATTTTTTTATTCCATTATAAAAATAAATCAAAAAATTCTAGTAAAGCTGAAAAGTACTTAAACGATGGAAAATATTTGGAAGTTAAATGGAGGTACTTTGAAAATAAAAGCGGTCAAATTGTCTTTAAACAGTGCCTACATACTTAAAATGCAAACATAGAAATCCAAGCTTAATGAAAAAAGTACCATGCATTTGTATTCAAAAATTATTTCAGAAGCAAAGAGTTTGCTTTTACAATTTTCTGGTAACGAGATTTTTGCTTTGTGTTCCATCAGAAATACGTCTCCTACTCGTATTTACATTCTTGTCGTTCACCCTAAAAGACGGAATGGGAATGCTTTTGCGATAACTTCATTACATGAACTAAAGGCAAAGCGAGTCGTCGTCCATAGACCATAAACATAAAAATGAATGACATTGTCCCCAATCGCCTTCTCGTATTTCAATGTTTAAATGAGAGCAAACATTTGTCTTTAAAAGCATACGCTTTTAACGTGGCATGAAAAATGCTTTTGAAATTTATATAGCACAGCACGCCGCATTTACAAAGGTTTAAAATGCACTTCTAGTTGAAAGTGTCTATTATACTTAGATGCCAGTACGTGAAAAGCTCGGACTTGAAAAATGGTGTTAAATCTATCAGAGTGCAGAACTGCATTAAAAACGTAATATTTTAAAATGCAGTATTGTACAAGTTACTTCAAAACAAATAATGATCATTAACTATGAGTGACAGAGAAATGATTTTACTCCATGCACTTTTAAAAATAATCTCATTTAAACTGCGGACTCTTTGTATATAGAGAACTAAACTCAAACTCAAATTAGTTTGAAAAGGATTCTTTATTTCGATATTTAACCATTTGGAAAATTTCTCCCTTTTCAAATATGAAACGAGGCTCTCTAGTAGCTCCTTACAATTTGTCTCCAGAATGAATAAAATATTAAAGCAATTTGATTGAGCTGCAAGCATCCATGTGTTTTGTTGTTAATGTTTTAACATACTAGAAATATTAAAATAGTTTTTACTCAGAGATATCAAAATAATCTTGATTTAAATATACAATGATAAAATCATTTCTCAACAAAAACTTATTATTTGCAATTCCTTTAGATCAGACTATTAAAAAGATATTATTAAAGTTTCAATTTAAGTGAAAATTTGAAGTTTCAGTTAAGTAATATCACTTTAACCCCTTAAATGGTTTGCCCGTACACAGTACGGGAACTGATATTTTCTTCTTTCTATCTTTGATTTGCACATATCTTAAACTTTTATAGTGAGATTATTAGTGCTAGTGTGTTTTTAAGAAATGCAGTTTGTCCATGGTATTGAAGTGCTTCGAATCCGGGATTTTATTTGTGGTGAAGGTGAAACTTTTTCATAGAAGGCAGGAATTTAAATTTTGGAAAATATTCGGTAAATAACAGGTCAATGTACAATTTGTTGCTTAAGAAGAAATGAAATGGAAAGATAATTCAAAAAAGGTCGATATTATTACTATCCTCATTGCAATGTAAGATTTAGTGTTTTACACCATGTTTTAAATTGTGTGTGCTCATACTAAATATGCACACGCACAAAAGATCCTCAACCGTTTGAAAAAGAGGTACACACACGAAATTTTTGTAAATATGAGAGAAATTCTTTTAAAATATGTGAAATACTCTTCATAGCATACAGAGTATACTAATAAAAAGCAAACATTTAGGAGTTTTTTGTGTGTGTTCCACACAATTATAAAAATTATTAAAAATAGTGTGAAATTGAAAATTAAAATAAAGTTCTTCCATTTTTTTCGCATTTTGTTAAGTATTTTACTTAGTTATATGCAATAAAAAATGTGCCTTTTTTGGAACATTTTGGGCGAAAAATTGACTGCTTAAGGGTTTAATAATAATAGCATTTAAATTTAGGTGATTTAAGATATTGCGTTAGAATGATTGTATGATTCTCATACTCAGTTAAAAACTAACATCCGAGCGAGGATATGAAAGAGTATAAAATAACCATCGAGAAAATTCATATATTTCAAAATAAGCGCATCATAAGCTAAATAAGAATGAAATACAAGTCATAGGGAAATATAGTTAATGATACCATATTTTAAAATATCTCTACTTTAATTTCACATAAATAGTTCTTTTTTTTATCTAAAACATTTATGGAAAAAAAAGAGATAATTTATATTCCCAAAAATTAACAAATAGTTTTTTACAAGTTACCTTCAAAATAAATGTTCTTAAGAGATTTTACAGAAAAAAATCTTTGAATCTCGTGGGTTTATCGAGCTATTAAGTTATAAACCACATAAGGATCCAGATATTATTTTTCTAATGAAAATGCGTGTGTGTTTGCGTATTAAATATAAAATAATTCAACAAATGTTGTCCAAGTGTTGTAGATGCTCTCTTTAAATGTGAAATATTTGCATTAAAAGCATTCTAACTGATGAATAAATTTGGAATACATCTGCGAGAAAAATTTAAGCATTATGGGGATTATTTTCTAATGACATATAGTTAATTGAAACACCCAAAAGACATTAATAAAGGGAGAATATCACAAATGAAAATTATATTCACAATCTAAAACTGTTTTAAGTATCACAGATTGTTGAGAACCAGGGTAAACATTTTCTACTTCATGTTATTGGACGTCATTTTTCAGATCAAGTTTCACAGTTCTCATTTCTTCGTCCTCATTTTTAAAGTTTGAATTCAGAGTTTAATGCAGCTTATTCATTTGTCAAAATGTGTAAGTTCTTGCAGATCTTTTTGATTTGAAAATTTGAAGGATTATAAAATATATCTGCAGTTATTCTATTTAAAAGATTACAATTTAAAAGAACATGTAGTAAATTGTGATTTTCAAACCGTTCAGAAAGTCTTCAGGGTCTAATTTAAATGATATAGGGATTATAAATTGAAAATCCAGGCCTAAATCAAGATCTAAAGTGACCTGGGATTGTTTGTTTTACAATTCAGTCTTCAAGAAATCATTCCTACATCAGCATATCTACATAAAATTTAATGTACGCGTTTTTATTTTTTGATAACTGCTTGATTTTGATGTAGTTATCTTAAGGACTTAAATTATTACAACTGGTTTTTTTTTGTACAAATTCATATTTTAAATATGCCTTACGAAATTACGAATTCTTTAGGCGCCAGATCAAATGTAGATATATATAGATCATTATATAGAGATATACTGCTATATATATATATATATATATATATATAAAAGTGACGCACACAGGAATTTTTCAAGGGGGGGGTCCAGGGTTGAAAGTCCACCATTCTCGTATTATGCTCCAATAGATATATATGCCCAACGTATTCTTTTGATTTTGTTGATTTTCGGGAAAAACAGTAACAAATTAATTATTGAATAAATAGTTATCATTAATTACTAAAATTAGTTACTAAAACAAATACTTAATTACATTTTTCTTAATATATTCAATGGATTAATTGGATAAATGAATGGCTATGGGAGGGTCCGGACCCAGGACCCCCCTTTTGTGCACCACTGATTTATATACATATATATATATACATATATATATTTCCAAATATAAGCCGATCCGTGTATAAGGTGAAAGTACCTTTATCTTAAAAATTTACCCAAAATCCGAAACCCATATATAAGCCGAATGAAACAAGTTCCCATAATTGTCAAATTGTTGCCAAGCAGTAAAACGGGTGGAATATTTTCCAAATCTTATTGATGTTAAGTAGTACGGCCATTGAAGATATTTTATTTCTGGTAGCTATCAAAAGCTAACGAATTTTTTCTTCATTTGTTAATTTATACAATATCTCAGATGTGTTCATACTTTCCACACTGTTTTTTTACTTGAAAAATGAGTGGGAATATAGAAATTTGTATGCGACACGTGACTGTTAACCTATGTTTCATACCTTGGAGGAAAACTTGCTGCATGATCATCATATGCATTCAGGCAACTACATTTGAACCTGTATTTTGTGATCTTTTTCCTGGAACCAAGAACATTTTACAATTTTTTTCGTAAAATAATCTACAAATAGCGAAGTGTATTTTCTATTTAACGAACATTTCCTCTTGTGATTCCCTTCAAGACATTTTTCAAGTTATTCTCTCTTTTAGCACATTTTATGGTGTTCATTGAGCTTGAACTGGTTTTACTGGGTATCTAACTTACATAGAGCAATAAAATTGCCGTAATTTTCAAACAAAAAACTCAAATATAGTTAACAAATTTTATCAGTAATTAAATTTAAGGACACATGTGGTAGTGTATGCTTAAAATTCTTGGTTATAAATTGGTTTAAAATTACTTGCAGGTGTAAAATTAAAAAATGTCATTAAAAAATTCATTAATTTTAATATAAAATTATTTTTTAAAGTTTCAAGTACAGTGGAAAATGTTTTTTTCTTGTTTTCTTTGGAGATTTCCTTTTCATGGGTAAGATATGTAAAATAAATAAAACTTAATTTACAAAAAATGTGTGAATAATTACTTTTTTGAATAATGTATATTGTTTACGAATTTAAAATATTTCTTTTATGTGATTTATCAAGTATTTTGAAAGATGAATCTCTATTTAGGAATTTTACACATAACGAACTTTTTTTGGGGATTTAACGACTTCGTTAAACAGAGATTCTGACTTGGATATTTATATGCTTTTTTTCTTCTTTTAGAAGAAAAATTCCATTCAAAACACCCAAAAAGTTAAAAAATTAAAACATGCATGACTATTAGAAAATACTGAAAAAACCGTTTTTAATGAACTCCATTTTTCCGAAAATAACAGATTCGAACATAAATCGACGCCCTTACTTTCAGTTTAAAAAAAGGAACCAAAAATTCTCGGTTTATACACGGAAATATATGGAAGCGAAACTCAAAATCCTTTAAAATAACATTCATGAAGCAGGATTGAAAACTTTTATTACAAGAAATTCTCTCTTGAACTTCTTAGCACTGAAATTCAGAATCTCTCTGTGGTATGGGGGTTATTTCTTATTTATGTTTTTAATTCTGTTAATAATATTTTATTACTGTAATGTTTCATTTATTTAGAATAAATATATTTTATATTCAGCTAAGGAACAGTTGATTTCTGATGAATTAGATTTATTTCCTTAATCAATATGATTGATTTGGGTTGTATTGAAACAAAATTTTGTTACGTTATGATCAACAGACACTTTGTTATAAATTGTGAATGGCCATAAAACGATTAAAAATAACTGAAAATGAGTTTTCGTTAGTTTTATAGTAGTTAACTATCGGGAAATGAAAAAAGAATTTCACCTGTGTTTTTACCAATTGATTAATTGTTCATTTTTATTTCCTTGGACTTAAGTGAAATTCCAAAACTAATTTTCACATTAAAACTGAACATTTAAAAAAAAATGAGAGAGTATATTAGAAAGATTAGAATATTCCTCCACTGTGTGTGATCTAAGGCACTATATTTACCGCTAATGAATATATGATGTGAATTGACCACATGCAGAATAATATGGTGTTAAAATCTAAAATAAAAATGGAATACTGCAACACTATGATTGAATATTTCGTCTTTTTCTGAAAAAGTCCTAGTTTAAGTTTTAAACATTTTGTTACTTGGTTGGAAAAATATATAATTACTTTATTTTCTATTCTTTTCTATATTTTCCCTCAGAATTATCATGAAATTTTCTTACATGCATGAAATACTAAAGTAACAAGAAAGTTATAAGCATTCAGTTACATGATTAACACACACACATATGTATATGCGTTTTGCGTGTATATATTTATATGTTCATATCATTTATACAAATAAGGTACTATACTGTTTGAATTAATTGGGATAAACATGTTTTTCTTGTCTATGTTGACATGTGATTATAAGTGATGTTCCGAACCGCCTCAAAACAGTTAGATCTACATAGAGGTAGTGTGACGGATCGACCTTGACTATAATTTACTCGTTTGACTGGTTTTAGTTCATCAGTAGTTCAGTTGTGAACTTTTTAGTGTGGCAGCTGGTGGTTATAATTTAGCATTCTATGTATTACGTTTTACTTTTGCTTGTTCAAAGATGGATATTTCTCTGAGAAAGCTTTCTAAAATAATCACTTTTAATGAACACACTTCTATGAGTGTGAGATATATAGCTACAGCGGTTGTGTGGTGTGGGCAAATCAAGTGTTTCAAGTATTTTAAGAGCATTTCCAGATAACTGGATCATTGTCTCCAAAAATAAAAAGAAAATGTAGGCGCAAATGGAAAACTACACCAACAACTGATAAAACTCTAATAAGAAATATCAAAACAAATCCAAGAAAGACAAATATAGATCTTTGAAACGATTTATTGGATTAAGGTGTTGAAATGAGTACCTCACCTTTAACGAAAAGACTTCTGGAAGTTGGCCGTAAGGTAACAACACGGAGGAAAAAACAATTTCTAACTCAGAAAATGATGAAAAAACGTCTAGCGGGGACCAGAAAATACCAATCATGGACTTTTAACAACTGGAAGAGGGTGAGAATTTCAGAGATGAAATATATTTATTTGCGCTGGGATACTTAGCAAAAGTAGTCAGACGAAATGAAGTAGACCCTCATCGACCAGATCATATCCAGCAGACTGTAAAATACCCATCTAAACAGATGCTTCGGGGTTTTTTCAGAACAAATGGCACTGGAAACTTAATTACACTTAAAAGCATGTTAAATTCCGCCCAATACGTAGAAATATTACGCAGCAGGATTGTTCCATTCATGGAAACATTTGACGGAACATTTGAACATGACTTGGCCCCTTGTCACAACTCGAAATTGATCTAGAGTTTTATGTGGGGAATAAAATAAAAGTACTTTATTGGCTAGACCTAAATGCTGTTGAGAACTTATGGCATATTTTCAAGAATCGCTTAGCTGATATCAATCGCAAGACAACAGAATAAATGATAAAACGTGTTATGCAAGTGTGGTTTCACAACGATAAAGTCATGAACATGTACTCTACACTAGTGGAGTCAATGCTAATACGTGTTGAAGAGGTCATTTCTGTTAAAGGAGGACATACTTCATACTAATATAGAGATTTAATATGTCTACATAAGGTATAAAATGATTAAAATCTAAGGTATTAGAAAGAATAGTTTTTTTTTCCATTAGTATCAATTAATTCGAACAGTATAGTACGTATTATTAAGTAAGTGGAGGTATGTACTCTTAGAAGGTTATGGATATACTTCTATAAGAAATTCAATATTTTTTTAGTCTAGATTAATTTTATGGATATATCTCATGCTTAAAATATCATATATTAAGAGAAAAAAAAACTTGTATACGAACTAGATATAATGCTTAAAACAAGATTTCATTGTAAATTTTTTGAAAAAAATCACGATCAAAATGTTTTTGATGTTAATATCTTTGGATGTATATTAGCAATAAAAAAACATTAAATTTACTTATTTTCTTTTGCATTTTTATGCATAAGTACCCAATGTTGTTCACAAACTGCCATTAATTAGATACGAGAGTGCAATTTTCGAGTCTTATTGCTTGCATATAGTATACCCAATTATCTCCTCCCCATTAATTTTAATTAGAATAATTCAGTTACATAATTCTTATAACGTTTAATTATATTATTTTAAATGTAAAAAAGTGTATATTAAAAATTACATTTGTTTCATAGTAATAGTAGTTTTGTACTTAATGTGTATCACATTGCGAAAAAGAAGATAATGATGGTGTACAAAACTACAAATGCTTACAGAATGAAATGGATAATTTTACTAATAGCAAATTCATTAGAAAAAAAATTTGCAATTTTTTTAAAAAATTGTAGTAGGATGCTGAAAAAGGATAAAGAATGTATAAGAAACATAAAATTCAAGTAAATAAAAATTGCTTTTTAAATTCAGAGAATAAATTTTGAGCAATCGGTTCATTTTCTGTTAAAGTGATTAATATTCTTAGAATAATCCTTCAGATAATTTTCCATTTAATTGGATTCATGGTTAACATTCATTGTGAGAAGGTGTTATTTTTCTCTAACTGGTTTTAAAACTTTGTGATTTTTGAAAAATTGACCGGCATAATCAGTTATAGTAGCTTAAGAAATTTAACATCCAACAATATATTGTTATTCATAATAGTTAAACAACACACTTGGAGCTCTCTTTTCAAGCTGGTTCGAGGATAAGTTTCTTTTAAGTAAAATTCATTCTAAAATCATTGAAGATAAAAATTGGAGATAATATAATAATGAGACAAAGAAAATATTAATAAACCTGATCACAAAGTGAAAAGAAAAGAGTAGCCTTTGATTTCAGAAAATGAGTATTTTTGTTAAATAATATAGATATGCCTCAATATTTGATTAAATGAGTCAATTTATATATATATATATATATATATATATATATATATATATATATATATATATATATATACTGTTTTGCTAATCAAAATATTGGATACTTAAAGTAAAAATACAAACTTTATTCATGAATTTGGTTCTTCAAAGATAATAACATTAAAAATGTATAGTAAAATATATTAAAATCCTATGACACTCTCTCTCTTTCTTATATGAAGCATCATGTATATTTTTTATTGCATTTTTATAGCAACTTGGAGATTTTCTGTTCTGTCCTAGAAGTTTGAAACAATAGAGAAAACGAGGAAAAATAGCTGAAAATGAAGATTATGTAAATAAATAAAATTTAGAAAAATAATTTATGTGTTGATGGTATGATAATAATTTACTATTTAGCTATAATCATATCCAAAAATTAGCGGTGAATTTTAATGGTTATATTATTTGTAGGATGAAAAAGTATACTGATTTTTCCCAAATAATCTTTTGAGATAAGAAGAATACAGCAAAAAATACAAAATTAGGAATTCAGAGTAAAGATCTAACAAAAAAGCTTAGGAAATCAAACAGTCATAAAGTGTCTGGTTGCATAGTTTAGAAAAACTTTGTGTGGTTGTGTTCTTTATCATTCTTTTAACATAAAAAAAAGAGCGAATTCTGTTTCCTCGAGACTATTCTTTCTCTGTTTTTTATAATCATCCATTTTGTGTAAAATGAAAATAACCAACGATTCTAAAAATTAAAACATATGAATTTTTTAAAAATAAAACACACTTTTAAGCAAACCATACTAAACAATTATTTTTTTAAAAAACATTTCTGTTTCATTGTGGTAGCAGTGCCTTCCGAAACATTTTGTTCAGAGTTTCAAAAAGCTGTATACATACGTTGTGCAGGTATCTGTATAAGAGTTTATCTAGCTCTTTTATGAAGTGTTTTAAGTCGTTATCAAGAATGTACCGTAAATTAGAATGGTATTTGACTGTCTGGAGCCGGAGCCCAGCGGTATCTCCTTCGATCGTTCCTCTACCGCACAGAACAGTAAAATGGTGAAATAATGGGGGCCGGACAATGCATTAAATGGATGACCACGGCAAAATGTAGCTTTCAAATGATCCGAGGAAGGGTTTCTACTGCAGGACACGAAAATTAAGTGGACGGGGAGTAATTTATAACCGCTGCAATGTTTACTTTTGCCTGCTCTTAACAGGAGTGTGTGTTTAGCATCTAGTAATAGTTAGACGTTAGTTTTGTGATATTACGATGCAAAGTGATGATTTACAAGATGCAGTCTCCACCTCCCCAGGTGCTCTAATAATCGCATTTGTCCCGCCCCTGCAAGTTCGCCCCTGCCCTTCCCATTGGAGGCTTCAGCTGTGTCAGGCCATACATTAGCGCTGCTGCTGGACACTGTCCAGTGGTCATTACAATGTCCTGTTTTGCAAATTACAACCATTTCCAACGGGCAAGGCATTAAATACAGCTCCTCCGTCCTTCATAAAAATAAGAGCCGCCTAGGCTGAGGGGTCGGACGGCGGGAGGAACGAGTGACCAGTGGGGCAGGCGAATAAATAGGTGGTCAGTTCAGGCTGAATTCAATTACTTCATGCAGATTGGATAAAGAGATGCCGCGCACGCGAAGATGCAGGAGACCTTGCATTTTGTGCTTCTAAAGTAATCAACGTTGCTTGATTAGAAGATTCATAATATACGAGAGAAGGGGCTGGACATTAACAACTGATTATTGATTTTCCTAGCCTATAGAGGTTTTAACTGACCATTTTCTAAAAAGATAGAATAGAAATAGAATGCATTTTAAGCAGAAAACAATATGGAAAGCGTTTGAAGTATTTTTATCTAATGAATGCCTCATTTCACTTAAAAAGAAAGCTAAAAATTAAATACAATTTATTGTTTTAGTAACAAACTTTGATGTATGTTATGTTGCTTTAGAAAGATAATATTTTACATGTCTGAGTAGAAAATAACTACATATCACTTAATGGATTCCTCTGAAATTCTGATATCACATGCGAACTGATTGTTATTTGAATGTATGGTTATGTATAGGAGAGTTTGGTGAACCTCCGCAATATAGTACCATTACTACTGTATATTGATGTAGGGGATTATTCAACATGTTTATTGTACTCTGTTCTCAATTCCCCCCATAACTTGACAAAATATTAAAAATTGGTTAGAAAATTTCTTAAAAAAATGTTTGCATTTTTTTCTTTATTTATAATTCAATATTTAATTTGTTGGCTTTCAAAATTTTCCCTCTCTGTTTTGTGGATGAATACAATCTGAATATGAAAAACAATTGTGAATTTTACTATCATAACTCTAAAGTGCAAAATAGCATGAATAATTTTTAACAGACAAAACTATATCTTTTTGGTATATATTTGTAATAACCTTGATATTTTTTTGTACAAATTTTTTTGTATGTCTCAACATTTAAAACTTAAAGTCAAGCAGATCTATTTTCAATTTTAGCCATCAAGAAATGACCCATATATCTGGTTAATATTGTAATCCAAAGGAAGGCTAAGCTAATTGAAGAACGCATGGTTCTTTTAATTGAATATATATGATATTTTTTGATTTGTTTGTATTGATATCAAACTTCTATTTATGAAATAATTGAAGGTGGAAAATTAAGCAATCTGACTTAAAATCGAAAGCATTTTTTTCGAGAAAAGAATTCATAGTTTTAGAACATTGTGAGATCCTTTAATTACTACTCTGAAAAATATGCATGTTTGTTTTCTTTAAACCTTAAAAGATAAAAATGTAATTTTTCTAACATGAAAAGCCACATAAATATACTTTATTAAAATATGAATTCTGGTTTATGTGAAATATTTATAAAACTTGAGAGGTCAAAAGACTCAACATAAATTTTTAAGAGAATGAAAGAGGATATTTCAGGTTTCTAGAAGCTGACAAATTTTCAAAGATTTCCTTTTTTGTATTGCTAAATCCCACAGAACTCAAAATTTTAATACAACAAACCTATCATATGAAAACAGAGGTGGAAAGTTCGACTTATATACTAATTTAAGATAGTATTGATTGAAATATTTAAAATTTCCTAATGTTGATAGCTGATATATAGTAGCATTATTATTATAATTTCAAAAAGCTTTATTTCTGGCGTTGTAGTAGGTTTTTATCATTAGACAATAGCCTGTTAAATGAATTTCGTATGTTTTACAAAACTAAATGGAATAAATTAATTATTGAATTCAAATAAGAAACGGTTGAAAAAGGCTTTTGAAATATTATTACATTTGACACAGTTTAGAATAGTCTTGATTTTCCATATCACAATAGTATCTCCAGAAGTCTAACAGAAAAATTATATGTATCATAAAAATATTTTTTTTAAAAATAAAACCCCTTTTCTGACTTCTTATAGTTATTTTAACATTAGTTCCAAAGTTCTTCCCGTTTTATGACAAGGAATAAAGAAAAAAAAAGGGTGAAAAATATGGACAGCTAAGAGTTTTGCATAATTGAGATTTTTGATTTTCCAATATACACGTAAAGAACAAGAAACGTGTTAAAAAGCAGACTTCTTTGAATTCGAAAGTCTTGAAGTTAATTTCTTCTTTAAGTCTCAACATTCTCTCTTTTTTTTCTATATATACATGCACTCACGCAACACACAATACACTTTATAACATAAAATCGATGCAAAGAAAAGTTATTGTTGTAATGGTCGAAAGATGAACATACCTTATGATAGAATAAGAAAATCATTAGTTTTTGACAGCTAATGGCTCTCTAGCTGGAGCTCCAACACAATGCAAATAGTTTCCGGATGGTGTATAAAACAAACGACTTCCATGCAAATGTGCCTAGGTCAATCCACGTGAGCTCAAAAGGATTCATGAAGAATATGATCAGATTTCACCAGTTTAGGAAGGACGTGCAATTGGACTAAAGGAAGTCGGGTGGTGAAATCGCAGAATCGTTTTACATTCGGGCCGGAGCAATGCTACCATTCGACGATGTTGGCAAGAATGAGTGAATCATGGCCAGACAGAGCTTCAAGAAGGTAGAAATCGACTGAGAGAGATTACAGAATATGGGAATAGAATGATCATCCGATATACACTCACAATCTCTGATACGCCTATATCAATGATTCGACGTTAGATGGGACACCAATAACTAAAACTATAATCTTTGGCAACTCAGTGAACAGGGGTTAAGTTGAAGTAGGCTGTAGCACAAACTTCCCCTAAACGTTGCATATTGCCAAGCGCGCCTACACTGGTGTTGGGTGCATTCAACCTCGAATTCCAAGGATAGAAGATGAATTGCTTTCAGCTGCAAGTTCCTCTTCGAAATGAGTTCTTTGCGAAGACGTTGTTGTTTGGTTGCGTCTGTAAACGTCTTGGGTAGCAGTGGGATATTCATCTGACTGTCATCTGCCACACAGACTGACAGCCAGAAGCTAGGGGATAGGGTGTCATTTCATTTTATAGTTGGACTCTTTTGGTTCTCATGCATTTTCTCTTCATAGCACTGCAGTATGTCAAAAAAATTCTACGTACCAAAGTGTTTCGTCTCCTTTCACGGACTCCTGGCCCTATATTTCAACAGGATAATAACCTGTCGCACATGGCACACTTTTTGCTGTTTGTCTTTGTACTTTTCTGACACTTTTTAGCCAACAACAAATATATATCTTTCCAACAGAACACGTTTAGGTTTCAATGAACAAGCATCTAGGGGAATTCTTGGATCACCCAATCTAATACGCCTATTAAAATGTGTAATGCAAGCAATGACGCAGGAGAATAAAAGGTCGGCGAATCAGTGCCAAAATGGATTACAGTTTTCATTAGGGTAAGAGACTGGCTAACGCATTTTTGATTGTTTTTTGTCTTTTGTACTTTTATTTCCCGAATAAAACATTAAATCCCTTTGATACGGTTACGTTTCATTTTCCATACACGTGCATCGTATCTTCAGATTTTCGTATCATTTAAATAACTCCTTGACGTGTTGCTTTTTATTTGTGCGTATATATAAATACACAAGAGTGGGTTCATAAAACATAGGATAAAAATATAGAATGATATGAGGAGAGCTATATATTAAAGCTCATATGCTTGTATGAAAACAAATTACATGAATAATTTACAATATAATTTTTTTGAAGTTCATTATGAATTTATAAGCTTTTTACAAAATCTAAAACTATTAACATGTGTGATTTATATTTTAAAATAAATTGTGAATCATAAATGTGATATAATAGAATGGAAAAAGGGCATTTTGTTTTTGGGCAAGAGAATAGACATAGCTTATAAAAGAAGCAGCAGATTTGATTGTAGTACCTTCTTTCACAATCAGTAATGTCCATTTACTATGGAAAAGTTTGGATACAACAAATCTCAATGGAGGGACGGTAGGCGAAGATCATTCAGGACAGCTAGAAACCCCAGAGGTATAGGACTTATAGCAATTACAAATCACTACGAAATACGTCAAGAAATGCTTCACTTGTACAATACTGGACCCAGTCAATCCATTTCGGAAAGAACTTTGAGGCGAGGACTGCATGGATTGGAAATATTTAACCGTGTATCCAGCAAATGTTCCAAGTTAACAACCACGCAAAAAATTGTCTAAAATAGGCACAAAAAACCCATCACAACTAAACTTTTGAGTAATGAAAGTGGATAACATGATATGATGAATCCAATTTCTGTTTAAATTCCAATGATAATTTCTCTAGAGTCATGAACAGTGCTGATGAAGATTCAATCTCAAATGTATCTAAAGTGTTGTGAAAAAAGGGGAGATGAATGGGATTTGGTTCCAGTGCTGGAATTGTACCTTCCGTTGACATTCTCCGAACTGTTTGACATTGTTAGACAACATGCCATGTGAATGGTGCCATATTTTCTATTATCAAAAGACAAAATGTGAATTATGGATCTGAAGTTCAAAATGATAATTGTCTTGTTCATCGCCCTAAAATTGTACAAAATTGGCTTGATGAAGTTTAATTGCCCATAATTTCCTCAGGTTTCAATGTAATTGAAAAAATTTGGGACGTGGTGGTTTGTAGTACGTAAAAAGGAAGAATGAACGCCCAACAAATCGGTTTCTTTGAAAGATCCTTTAATTATGGGGTGAGATAAACTTGATACGGATCTGACCCTAAATGATATTGATAATATTCCGAAGGAAATTAAAGCTGCCGTTGAATCAAAGGTAAAATGTAATAGCATTTTATTGATTAAAAAAGAGAATTGTGAACATTTATTTCCGGGTATATTTATGAGTGTTTTTTTAAACTGTACTTTATTTCACAACGTTACAGATTCATAAGAGAGATATCTCCTTTTAATATCTCAATGTATTAATTAACAGATACTGTATATTATAAATATATATAAGTATGGCATTTGTCAAGTATGTAAAACAGAATGAAATGATATTTGACTTTATTGAGCTTTTTATTAAATGAAAGTAGGAAGAAATTAAGCTGTCTTTAGTGTGTTTTCAGTAGCTCATAAACACCTATATAACATATGCATAGCAGTGGTGTACCCAAGAAGGGGTCCTCGGGTCCGGACCCCCCTACCTTCAAAGCCCTTGATTTTCCCCCGATTGATTATGATCCTATGTATATAGTACGTTAAAGTTTAATTAAGTATTGATTATTAATAATTGATTTTATTAATGAATGCTAATTATTCATTCAATAATTAACTTTTTTCTGATTTTTGTTCTCGAAAATCGACAAAATCAAAAGAAAATGTTGGGTGGTGTATTGGAGCATATGACGAGAATAGTGGACTTTCGCCCTGGACAATTCCTGCATGCGCTGCTGGCATACTATAATTAAGTCTGCTTTATTTATTTAAGAATTCGAAATTTTCAATAGAAACTTTTGTAGCAACTCATTTGTTACGTTTATTCATTAGGAGAATAATCTGAAATTTTAACATGTCTTTTTACGTAGCACACATATATGTTCTCCAATTCATAAGTCAAATGTATAAAATAAGTAAAAATATGCAGGAATTAATAAAAGACTTAAATAAAGATCTAGGTTTACTAGCATTTTCATTCCTTCCATGATTAGAATGTAATTCTTTATATAAGCATATATAGCGAACTTTTTCCTGGAACCAAGAAAATGTTACTATTTTCTTCGTAAAGTAGCCCTCAAATAGCGAAATCCATTTTTCATTTAACGAACTTTTTCTCTTGGGAATAGATTTTTTCCCCTCCCTAATTTTAAAATGTTTCCGACAATTCAGATTACTCTCTCTTTTAACACATTTTATGGTTATCAATGACGTTGAACTGGCTTTACTAAGTGCTTAACTCACCAAAAGCAATAAAATTACCGTAATTTTTTGACAAAAAATTTAAAAAAAACTAACAGATTTTATCAGTAATTATATTTAAGGACGCATGTGTGAGTGGATATGGATGCTTAAAATTACTGGGTATAAGAAAATGTGCGTTTAAAATTACTTTGTAGGCTTAAAATTAAAAAAGTGTCATTAAACTTCATTAATTTTAATATAAAATTGTTTTTTCTTAAGTTAAAAATACAGTGTAGTTCTGGACAATGTTTTTTTCCCAAGTTTTCTTTGGAGATTTATTTTTGATAAGTAAGATATATGAAGTAAATAGATATTAATTTACAAAAAAATGTGAATATATAATTACTTTTTTTTATGAATACGTAGTTTTATGAATTTAAAATTTGTTTTATGTGTTTTACAAATTATATTAAAAGATGAATCCCTATTTAACGAATCTTTCATATAATGAACTTTTTGGGGGGGATTTAGTGACTTCGTTAAATAGAGATCCGACTATACATAAGTACAAAAAAGATTCGGTAAGCGCACATGCTCATTTACAAACTAATACTTTCTGCACTGAATAATTAATAAAAGGAAATTTAGTAAAAACTTTCTCGCGAATAAACTTACAAAAATATTAAAAATGATAATGAAATTTTGTAATATTTTTAAATTAAGCTTCCAATCATATTAAACTCTATAAATGCATTAAATAAATCAAAGATATATTTTTGAAAGACTAATTGATAAAATGTTAACAGCTAGCATGCATTGTAAGTATTAATAGACTAACTTTAAGATTGCATAGTTTAGAATGCAATAAAATATTTTTAGTTTTTTTTTAAAACTTTAAATCAAGTATATTATAGAACATATAAAAAAGTAGCTCCTTTTCCAGAATGTAATGTCTAAACTGGCTTAACATTCCCAAAACATTTCTTTGAAATAAGAAGTAGAATTTAGTTTTCTGCATATTTCTTTTCGAACTCTTGAAGCGATATTCACAGAAATAATTCCTCACAACAAAATACTTTTTTAGAATATTTCCTACTTTTAAGTTTTATTTTTTGAAAATAAATTATTTTTTACCAAACTGAAAAATGTGTTAGAAAACTATTTACATGAAGTCTATAATCTACAAGAGGCACATTACATTTTATGACCATCTACAAAGATCCATATTAATGAAAGATGAGGTTTTTGGAAAACTTAATACTGTTTTAATTAAAATTTTTCAATAAAAATCATTGAGGATAGGAGCATTTATATTGAAATAAATTTTTAAAAGGTTTTTATATCAATATCAAACGCAAAATATCATGTTTGTTTCCGCATTTGGCCAATTGTCTTTGACTAATAAAATTGGATAAAAAAAATACATGAACGAGTTTTAGTAGTAAACTCACGGATGATGCTGAATTTGAACACAGTGATTTTTGTTTGAAAAGCTAAGTAATACCAACTCTCTAGCATTGAATTTTCATGCATATTTTACCTATAAAAACGTTTATTTTGTAGGTTTGAAAAATTATTTTTTCTTAAGAAAATTGAAATCCGTGTCTTTTAATCCCTTTCAAAGATCTTCGAATTTAAACTAAAAATATTTAGTGAAATATATTTGGTTTTGGACTGTTATTGATAACACATTATTTATTCCACATTGTTTTCTTAGAACCTTTCCTTTTTAGGTGTTTGGAGCTTAGTATACACTCTAAGTGTTAACTTTCAGGTTTCATCGATTTAATTGTCATTGAATTTAAAATGAAAATTAAAAGCAAACCTTATTTTTCCCACAGGAAGAGTCGATTGAATGCTCTGTGAATACAATTTAGAACACATTAGTTATTTATAAATATTTTATCTTAAACAAAACATACCTTTTTTTGGAATGCCAAAGTTGAAATATGTTGTGGTAGGAGGCTGACTTTTATGAAAATTCTTACGTTTGCGTCAAGAGAGAAAGATAAAAACTCTTTTTTCAAATGTTTTCCAAATTATTGAAATATGCGAAAGCATTAAAAATTATTTAGCTTACAAGTTTTGGGTGGGACATTTTTTAACAAGAGCATTCTTGGAGGAGATAATATTATTAATAATCAGAGTCCTAAGAAGCACAGTTACAATCTCGAGAAATTACTTCAGAAAATAATATTCCCGAATGTTTTGTTCTTCTTAGTCAAAACAATTGTTAGAATTGTTTGGATAAAAAGTTATTATTTTGTAATTTAAACGCTTTTTAATTTAAATTTTAAGAATGAATTGCATTTTATTTTGCATAGCTTATATTAGTATGAGCTAAATTACATGTTCATATTTGGAAGAATACAGTATAACAAGTATCCTTAAATTATTCGGTAATTATATTTGTAAAGTGTATTAACTCTTTCGATTGCAGATTTTAATTATTTTATCACACTTCGTCTTAAAACAGGGCATATTTCTTACAAATTATCTTAGCAATTACTTTTTAAGACATATTGTGAATAGTTAGTCTACTTAACGTAATCTGAACTTTAAACATAAAGTTTTCTCTCTAGTCAAATTGAATTACATTATTTTAATAAATATGAAAAAAAGTACCAATATATATTACATGTAAGCTTAAATATAAATTAAAAATCTTGGTATTATGCAAATGCGAGTTAAAAGAATAAAGTTAAACGTTTTCTTAAAATCTTATTTTAGAATAACAAGATGGAGCTGTATGTCATTTTAAAAATTGTGATCACCGAAAAAGTACAGAGTATTAAAAAAGAGAGGTAAATAAAGTAAATAAATATTAATAATAATAAATAAATAAATAATGATAAGAGAGAATAATCTTGAAAAATACAATGCAGTTTCAATAAAAATTGCTTAAAATAAAGCAAGTCCTTCTAATTTTTGTTCGCATGTCTTATATTACTATTTACTATTTAACTTTATTAAATCCTGTTTTTTCGATGAATCGGAATAATGTAAAACTGATGAATAGCTTGATAATAAGCTGAGTTAAGAAGAGATGCCAGAGAAAAATTATAAGATATAAAAAATAAGCAAATTTTTTATTTTATAAGAAAAGCATGGAGTGCTTTAAGTAAGAAATAATATTTACTAAATATTATAATAATACTAAAAATATTTCCTTTGAGATGTTCATTTCTATCCGTAATTCATAAGACTATTTCAAAACTGATTTTCGAAAGATTTTTCTTTGTTCATTTCAAAGTTTATCATTTCAAATAGATCAGTGGTCTTCAAACTGTGTTCCACGGAACCCTACGGTCCCACAAGACATACCCAGGGGTACCACAAGTCACAATAAAAAATCGAAAAGAAAATTACTAATGTGTATTCAAAATGGATTCATGATCTCTCTATGAAGTTTATATAACCGCAAGTATATCTAAAACTCATCCGAGTCATTGAAAAGGAAAATTTAATTTATATATAATAGCTTTACTTTGTAACACTATAATTTTATATAACTTTTACTATAACATTATAAAATAATACTAAAACGTTTTTTCTTTATATGTACTACCTAATAGATTCTAAATAATCTTTTGTTACTGTCTCGGGCTTACCATCCTTTTTTCATTTGTGGAAAATAAACGTCTATTAATTCCATTCAGAACAATGTATTTAAATAAAAAAATATTTTTCAAAGTGAGTGGCCACAAAAACAGAATATTAAAGCAAATTAAACGAAGAATATGAAATATAACTACAAATAATTTCAAAAGACCTAGACTTCCCCATTTTGTGTAAAAAATTTACAAGCACATATCCCAATTATTAAATACAACGCATGGATAGGAGACATTTGGATCACAAATTAATATTATTGAGTAAAACATTAAAAAAACTGTTTAAAATTTTTTAATAGAAAATACAATATGTTTTTTTAATTGTCTTTACGTAAAGTACTTAACTGTTGATATATTTTAATTATTTTAGGACATATTTTTCATATTTAGGACATATGTCCCCTGAAACATTTTATAGTTCTAAGGATTCCGTGAGTCAAAAAAGTATGAAAACCACTGAGATAGATATCATTGCTAAAAAATAAGGCTTGAAATTCTTAGTTTTTTAGTGGTAGAGCACAGTATTAGATAGTTCTTACTAAGAATTTCAGCAGAAAACTGTTCTTTATGAATATTAAGCTTTTGGAATTACTGAACGGACGGAGTGAAATACTAAAATCCTTTTTAGAGGAATTTCATCATCTACGATAAATATTGCCGAATTTGTTGGAAGATTTGAATATTTTTATGTGTATTATATTATTAGAATTCCATATCAACATTTCTTTACTAATAAAATACGCTTTTTTTAATATTTTGTCTTATAAAGGTGGCATCTTCCAAAAGAAGGAAGAGTATTAGTTAGCATATGAATAAGTGCCCATATTCTTAGTTATTTTACGAATATTATCTCTATTTTCTACTAAATATCTCAAGTACAATAATTTTCTGACTATTTTTTTACGTATCTAATTTATTATTTTTGAAAAGATTTTAATTTTTTTTTCCAGTTTCTATTTGTTTTCTAACTTTTTTCTAGAAGTTATGCTTATAGAACATCTAAAAGATTAAAATTTATTTACCTTTATTAAAAGTGTATTCTCTTGCTTCTTATTAGAGTTTTTATTCTGTTTTTAAGAATAAGTTATACTTTTGTGAATATGCGATTAAAAAGGACTTTATGGTAATTCGATTTATTTGTTTCTACCAAAGAATAATTTTTTTCTTCCTATTTTACAAAAGCAATCAAATCCGGTTATTACATATATGCTAAATTAAGTTATATTTAATGGAATTATAATCTTATTTCATATATTCACCATTGAGTTAAGATGTTTAACGTATACTCTACTCCATCACACCCTAGCAGTGCATTCACTATCTGTAGAGATATCTACTCCGGGTTTTGTTAGGCATGACTAACACATTTCGTCTTATACTATCAGCAGTAACGTAGTTCACACTTGGGTTAAATACAAATCATATCTCCAGAATTCCACAATGAGTAATCAAGCAGTTAAAAATTATAGTACAAGAGCATCCTTTCTTGTGTAAAACTGTGAAATAACATTTTTTGGTAGAGTTATAATTTTAGAATTTCCAAAATGATACATCCAATGGAGTTTTGCTAAGTGTTAATGAAATTTCGAAAATTGTGAAAGCAAAAACTGATGAAATTTAGATTATAGTTTTACTAGCGATACGTTTTTCTCTGATTTTCTTTATTTAAAAATTAATATTTATGAAAATGATACAATAAACATTTTAACTTTCACGAGGTAAATTCCATTTTTTAAAAATATTTTTCTGAATTCTTATTTAACTGCATAAGCATAATTTGAAGAAAACGTACGCATAATAAAATGTATAATCATTGGTTAAAAGAATTAGTATACAAAAAGACAGTTATCAGATTTTTTCGAAAATTATTACAAGAATCCAAAGAAAGAAGTCTTGGTACTTTTTCAAAGATTATTTTGCGTTATTTTAATTCGTAATTGTACCAGTTTGTATCAGTTCTTACACATTCTAGCAGACTTGACAGATAATTTAAGATTAAAGTATAGTTATAAATAGGTAGCATAATATTGTTCCAAGGTAATTTTCAGATGTCTTAGTTTATTTTTACATTTTAATATATTCATCCTTTCATAATTTCAAAACTACTAACACACTGTATAAGGATTTTATCTTAATTATTAAAAATATTTTTTCAGATTAAGATACATGCAAATGAAAGAAATTTTATTTTACTTTAAACTCATAAAAACAAGGCTAGTACAGTCATTTTTTTAAGTAAAATTTTTTACTTATTTTATTGACAGAAAATAATGAACATTTTTTAAAAATGCAAAGAGTTTTTAATGATATTTCAAATGTTATTGGCCTTCGAGTATTAAGGATAGGAATGAAAGTTAGATTCTGCGAAGGTCTTAAAACTCGGAAACAATACTTTTGTTCTTTAATCGATTAGAAATTTTAATCCTATATTTTTAATAGAACTGCAGTTAAAAAATTTAAGAGATTCACAAAACTTTGCTAGAGTATTATTAATTTACTTTTGCTTTCTCTTAAGTCTAAATAGAAAAATTTTATACTTCAAATTAGAGGTTTAATTCTCTAGCCTATGAAACAGTTTTATATCTTAAATTAATATGATTTAGGAAATCATTTCAAAGAAAGCTGAAACTTGAAATAGAAAATACAAGTTCAATGATAAAATGAAATGATAAAGACAAATGTGTTTAAAATATTTTAAATAACTTCTTATTTTTCCTAAATGTAGTTTTATAATAAGTAATATTTATAGCTAACATGTTACTTCTAAGTATTCGCGAAAGTTTAATTAACAATAAAACAACTAATGATGGGTAATATATGTAATTTTCGAAACCAAGTTTTAGGTGTTTTAAATAAGGTAATTTCTCTATTTTTCTTATAATTTTCATATCACAAGAAAAGTAGAGAAATTACCTTCTTTTATATATAAAAGTATGTTTCTTTTCATAAATCTTTTATTTCCATGACAACATTTTTCACTAATTGAAATTCTATTCATTTTCCTAGATCAGTTTACGAATTAGTATTTACGAAGAAATCATCTGGAAATGTTTAAAAACACGTAAAACTTCTGATTTAAATCATAGCTTTTAACAGGGTCCACTGATTTCAGGAATCAAAACATGCGTAGAAAGTCCATCAAAAAGTACTTTTAATTTTTAAACTTTATTGTAGAAATTTTTTTAAGAAGTATTGTAAGAAAAAAGCAATTATATATACTGTAAATCGGTGAAATATTAGATTTTATTTATGCAATTAACAAAGAGAAAACATTCACTAGTTTCAGATTGAACAAAACTACTAGAATAAAATAGTACAAAAAGAAATATAAAAATCATCAAGATTATCTTTGATATTACCCGTTAAATGATTTAATTATTAAAAATACTTTTAATAAATTCTGGATATGTTCGGATTTCCTCCATTAAATATTGTCCTTATATTTAGAATTAGATTAAATATAAATAAAAAGAAAAGATAAAAAAATTCGAGCTTTAAAAAAATAAAAATAAAACTGAAAAATTATAATAGTATAAATATGGAAATATTTATTACTGCCCTTTGTACTCTGGCTATAATCTTTTCACGTATTTATTTCCCTTTTTCCCTTCTTTAAGTTTGCATTCTAGATTCAGATTTTATTCCTAACAGTTTATCGCTCATTTTGTTCAGTAAAATACGGCCGGAATATTTAACGGGAAGGAAACGAATATATGAGAACTCTACGCTTTACAGAGACAGAAATCATTATTTTAAGTGAATGTCATATGAAACGACAATTATGTAATTAATGTATGGAACTTAATAATATAATAACTATGATAACTTCATGATTTTTAGTTACTGGTTCAAGATTTCACTACTCTTAAGTCTGCTGCGTAAAGTAATGAAACTGTTAACGTTAAATCTAACTTTTCAATGCTTCAAAATTTCATGAGCTATTTATGGTTTCTGGCAAGTAGCAATAATTATAATTGTGTTTCGGATTTAAAACTTTTTGTTATTATTCAAAGGCAATGCAACTTGATTTGCCTCTTTATGATGAATGAAAAGCATTCAGCAAAAGATTTCACACACAATTGCAGTTTTCTTAATAGTCTAGTTAATGATTTCCCTATATTTACTTTAGAAAATATTTTAGCATCTTCCAATTTTCCGCTCTGTTAGTACTTTTCCCTGAAAAGTCATTGTTTGAAAATAATAAAGATACTTATTTAAAAAAATTGAACCCATTTAAAATTTAGTCACAAAAGCGTTTTATTAATTTAAAAGTATTTGGAAAAATAAGTGAGTTACCAAACAAAAAGTAAATAAAATTGCAAAAAAAAAAAGTATTCAAATATTTTCCGAAAGCTATTCAAACAGAATTCTTAAAATATATTCTCCAAACCAATAACTTCTGTTAAATCCGTATAAGAAAAGGGTTGAGGAAGACTCGTGTGAAGGTCTTTCACTTGTAGTAAAGTTACCATTCTCATACTTAAAATTAGGTCAAAAGGGTGAAAAAAAGGTACACTCTCTCCCCTCGTCAGATGCCTTGACGGAAACCCGGCACACCGGTAAAGAACTGGTGCTGAAACTTCTGTCCCATTCCTTCTATTGATCTACTTTTGGGGAAGATCGTGTTTATAAATGTGCAGTTAAAGAAAAAAAAAAAACGTTGTGGTTTCTGATTATTGTAAAATTACGGAATCTCCGAATATCTGACTAAATGCTGCGATAGAAATTATTTAAAATGAAAAGTACAAAACTTTTTAAAGACGTTTGTACCTAAACAATCTTAATTAACTTAATTAAAAAGAACAAAAAATAATGAATATCATGAAAAAACTTGAAAGTAAACACATATTTTTCGATTCTGGATTGGAAACTAAAAAAATTAATACTTCATTTGAGATATTTGAGTTTTATTTATTCCACTCTTACCTTTTCATCTACTTTTGACCATTTCCAGTTAGTATCCCATAAAATTTCCGAGTTTTCATATAATGTTCTGCAAGGTCATTTTATTCTTGAAGCCAAGTAAAAATTATGGGTTGACCAATTAATCTTTAAATTATGTTTAGATAAATAATTCTACCCATAAATAGGAACAGATAAACAAAGACTATGAATATACTGAATTTATACTTACTTAGGATGATATATAATTGTAAATTTTACCAGGAGTACACTATTAGCTACAGCAACTAATTCAAAATTGAGAAATCAAAGCTTTGAATTCTGAATAGTAATTAAATTAATATGGTCTAATGGGTTAATCATTTATATGGCTACAATATTTTTTGCTTAAGGAGATAATTCTTGTGATAATGATGAACGGATTGTTATAACAGCATAACTTCACTAATGTTATTACTTATGTTCATAAATCTTATACTGCAAGCTATACAATGAAAAAAATCAATTAGTCAATAAATAAATCTATCTGTTTGGCCACATCATCCGAACCATCATGGTCGCCATCTCATGGCTGGCGTTGCAACTGCCGAGTCATGAGCTCGAGTCCTGATGCCACCAGGGAACCTTCGTGTAGAAGTTGCTGATACTCGTTAAATATGTCGAGTCTCAGAGTCCTTACGTTGATGTGACATCAAGTGGGATACCAACTCAGACGTCATTTGTGTCACTTGATGGTGGTTCAAAATTACTAAGGTACGTTAGCTAAAGTTCTAGTGTTTCTGCAAATTTTGCAATATATATATATATGGTAATAAAAAACCTCTCTCATACATTATAACAGTTTAGCATATTTTAATGAATATATTTATTTATTTACTTATATCATAGGAAATTGTAATTCAGAAGTATTTTACGAATATATATCATGCGCAATAAAGTACTTTGAAAATTCTAAATTTATTTAAATCCTTGCATATAAATAGTTTTTCTTTGTACAGGATACAATACGTGTGTGCATAGGGACTCCAAGTATAATTATTTTGTTTTGAAACACTAGATATTAATGAAATTGATTTTCCAATAATAACAGATGTAAAATATATTAAAAATACAAAGCACTGTCATCTAATTATAATTTTGGAATTAAAGATATTTGATGAGTATTTTGAAAGCATTTTCTACCAAACGCAGTTCTTTGAAAACAAGCCAGTAAGTATACATTTTTAAAAAAAAGTTTTTAAAAATGAATATGTAAGAAATTAAAGTGTAGAGATATAATAAAGAAAATTCAATATTTAGCTGATTAAATAACAAACAATATTGGTTCTCAATTGAAGTGAGCTAAAGAAAAAATGCATAAAAGTTTTTAAATATGATATATATGCTACAAGAATATTTCATTTGGGAGTATTTAAAAAGACTTTCAATAATAATTCATTGCTAAAAATAAATAAAACACATGTTTTTTTCATTAAGTATGCTGTTCAAATTTTTTGATGAAGAGTTTATATGATATGTTACGTTATAGATTTAAGATATATGAAAATGTTAAGTTATGTTAAAATGATAAGTTACAACAACAATATTTTTTTAAAACAACAACACCTTAAAGCCCACATATTTTTTTTATAAACTTATAAATCCTTAGAATTTAATTTTTTCTCCTGAAAATTCGTAGGCTTCAGTATAATTGGATTTTCTACTGTTTGTTCATAGCCAATTGAATTGAATTTTCTTTTCAGACATGTATCATCTATGGTTACTAATAAAATACAATTATAGAATGAAGGAAAAATGCAGAAAAATTAAAAATGTCAATTCATTTGCGTAGCAAAACTGTTTGACCTTCCAGATAACAAACAACAGAAGTTGCACTTCAAGCAAAATAATTAGTTACAGATAATTAGAAAAAGAACGAATATGAATCCAAAATACCTACTTTTCTCTGAATAAGTATAAAATGGTATAAATTTTCTCATATTCAATCATGTCTCTTCAGAATGTTTCAGACACATGTATTTATAAGTAATAACGCTACTATTAGATATCAAATATATATCTTTTTAGTTATTATATCTCTATATTTTATAACAATAAAAGTATAGCGTTGCATAAATTTGATACGTAAGATATAAACTTTTGCAAGCCCCCCCCCCAAAAGGAACTTTTCCCTCCTAAACCCTTAAGAAAGTATAGGAAAATGAGATAAAAATAGTTTTTTTAGCCATAATTAGCTATATCTTAATGGCTTTTCAAACCATAAATATTTCTTGAAAGTTTTCATACACCATAGTAACAGGCGACATAAAAGTATTCCTCTCACACATACATATATAACACTAAGGTAATGGTTTCTTCAAACCGTATTATAAAGAGTTAGTAAGAAATGTACTGGTTATGAACATGTAAAGGATCAAATATTAAAATTAGCCGAAAGAGATATTTTTCAAAAAAACATGCGAAAAAGCCTTGATTAATCTTCAAGGATATAATTGTTACAAAGACAAAATAAGTAAGTATACTATTAATAAAAAAAGGTAAATAAATAAATCAAGATATCTTTGAAATGAATAAAAAGGAAGCTATAATATATATATATATATATATATATATCAAAGATCTTAAAAAGAGAAGGTTTTTAAATAAGAAAGAATAAACTAAATTTTCACGCCCAATATACCCTTTTAATATACCGTTAACATAATACATACACAGTAATTATAAAACTGAAACAATACAATGTAACAAAAAGACTGCATATTCATTCAACAAGAAATTTATATCAAAATTCTACTTGTGAATTAAAGGAGCTTTTTTATGTTTATATTTAAAAAAACATTTCATTAACGAAACTTGTATGAAACATTTTATTAATCAGATAACTTCTATGTCTGATAAATTGAGGAAAATTATAATATACTTGATAAAGTTTTGCCATTGTTCTCAATATTTATCTACAAACTAAATCAAGTAAAAAAATATTAATTATTATTAATCCATACATAATGTTATTAAGATAATGTACGAAATTAATAGAAAAGAAATTATATAGAATTTTGTAAAAAAGAAAAAATTCCTCTCAGTACACTTGAGTTTGAGGAAAAGTTTAATATCAGGCCTTCTTTTTTTTTTTTGTTGATAAATTTATATTTGTTTTATTAAGTTACATTATTTATAAAGTCAACAGATGAATTTAAAATGGTTCCTAAATACATTTCAGAGTTTCTTTCCTTTTTGACGCAATTATTGTATAAAATACTATGAATAATTTATCATCGTTCGGATAATGTTAATGAAGAACTATAAATATTTTAAAGAAGAATTTATTCTCACGTTTTCTCTCACTGAATGAAAATTACCTCTCTGTCTCATAAAATTTTCATTTATTTTAAGCACTTTATTTTGAACGCTTAACAAAATTAGATAAATGATTCAGAATAAAAAATATAGTTTATTAAACTGGAAATGCATTCCACAAAATGATTATATATTGGAAAGCTTTATTAAATATAGTGTATAGGGTGAAGAGAGATTTTCAAAATATTCAGAAAAACAAAATAATTTTAAGAAACTGCCTGTAATATTGCTTGTAACACTAAAACTAAAAAAAAACATATTTCCAAATTTGCTTTTTATAATTATCTGGAAAAGCTATATGCTTGCATAAACGTACTTTTGTAATGCAGAAATTATATCAGTTTTCTTTTCTCAATTTCTTGCTATGTTTCTTGAAATAGGACGATCGATTAAAATACATGATTTTTCTTTATTATTTTTAGCTGTTTTTCTTGTCCAATATTTCAAGAAAAACCACACTTTCTCTTTTTCTAGAGCTTTTGTTGTATTCGTTCGTATTTACTTTTAACAGCTAACACTTAGTCATAAAGCTCTTCATCTATGGTAAAAAGTAAAAAAAAAATCTTATATAATGGATTTTACAAACTGCAATGAATGTGTAGAGAAGTAATATTATCTACTTCAAAAACTTATAAAAAGGAAATCTTGTCATTATATGTTGCAAATTTGACTCGTTTATACTATTCTTCAAATAACTTTTTAAAGAATATATACATATATGAAGAATTCAAAGTATAAATACAAATGCATAACTGGGGTGGTTTGTATAAAGAACTATTTAATTGAAAAAAAAGTGGAATTAGGTTATACATGTGTAATTCCTAATAATTGTTGTAATGATTAAGAAAGTTACTTTCATGAATAAAACTCGAGAATTTGTAATGATACCATATTTAAGGTATGCCACTACTTGCAACAACTTTAAAAAATGGAAATAGGGGGAATTTTTTGTGGTTTTTAGATTTATTTAGTGCATTTTAATAAAAATATGCTAAAATTAAGAAGAGAAAAACAAATTATTATTACTAAAATGGGAAAAACTGGTAAAAATGTACAAAAAATGACATAAACGGGCCCATTCTGTACAAACAGTTTATGAACAAATTCTCAATTTTGATGTGTTGCTTTGCTGTTCATTTTTGAAATGACCTTCGGGATAAGAAAAATTTTAACTTTTACAAAAACTAGAGCACTTTATCAAAGTTATAATATAAAATTGCTAAAAAAACCAGGGATTATATTCACATAAGGGACTGTAAATTTTGTAATAAAACAGTGATTGATAAATCTGTGTGAAGGTTAAAACACTTCTAGTATTATACAAAACATAATCGAAAAATTTCAGATAATTGTTTTCAAAGCTTTTTGAGCAATCACTGTTCCCACTTGAACATTCCCCCCCCCAAAAAACACATTTCAAGTAAAACGCATTTTAAAGTATGACATATCTTGCTTAAAGTAGTGGCATCTGACTTTACTAAAACACTTGCAGTTTTTGTTCTAGTGATGGGAAAATAATAAACTTGGTACTTTTATTAAGCTAATAAGATGATCTATAATTTCATGTACTTTGATCTTATGTTACTGTCGATCAGGTGGCATAAGCAACAACAACAACCTATAAAATAAAATTATAAAAAATGTCAATTTTTGGTAACATTCACTATTTTAGGGTAATCGGATACCTTAAGAAGATTTATAAGTTGTTGCTTTGGTTTCAACATATATAGGAATTACCATTTCATATTATGTTGTTAAAAAAGAAATGGAAGAATAATTTGAAATGGGAATTCCTATATATTTCAAATTTGTATTTCTTTCTGAAATATTATTTTATTTCAATCCTCTTTTATTGATTTATTAAATGTTTCATCAAATCCCTATTTCAGAAATCGCCACCAATTTTAAGTTTCTTGAAGCACTTCTAAGAGAAATTTTCTCACTGTTCATTTATTCTAATTTTGAACTGAGCTGTTAATAGTTCCGTGTTATTTTCGGTCTTTTAACTTGTTCTATCCCTTCAACTTGACAGTTTTCCGATCAGGGTCTAAAAGGAAGCCAGATAATCGAAAGTCGATAATCGACATTCTGACGGACTGGCTTCCTTTTTGCTGATTCTGTATTTCCCAATCAACGGGGACTGACTCATTAGCGTTCAATTTTTAATGTTCTCGAATATTGAAAATACCGATTGGGATAACATAAAAGTTCTCGAAAAATATATGAATTTAGATATTTTTCATGACAAAAATTATTTGAACCTAAGACCTCGCATTAGGCGCGTCTTTCAATTTATCATAAAGGTTTCATTCTTCGCTGACGTCAACTGGTTTACGTCCAGTGGTCTTTAACAAATGGTGTTGCTTTTATTTGAAATTCATTCATCGTTACGGGTTGCAATGACTGTTAAATGTCCTTTTGTAGGACTTGGCTTAGCTTCCTTTCTTTTCGGATCCTTTTCCTTTCTTTCACGCCTTCATTTCCCCTTTCGGGGAGGGTCTCTGTTCTCCCATATTCTTTGGCAGGCAATGAAAAGGGGTGCAGAAACAATGGGGGATTCTATGCAGGGAAAAATTAACATAATGAGTAATTATGCGTTTTAAAATTAAGAATTTGATGGAAATATCGTAATGGGCAAATGTACACCTGTGTGTTACGGCCTTTCGTCCAAAGTTTCGTAATCCGTAATTATTCACTACTGTTTTGAAATGAAGCTTTAATGGTTTATGCTCTAACAAATTTCTTTTCAACCATTGCACACAAAATGCTCGAACCCTTAATGCTTACGCCGTTAAGTATGAAATTTCAGGAATTAAGGGAAGAGATTTAAGTATCTATTTAGCGAGAATATTTTTCCTTTGAGGCCATTTGTTTGACAATCAATTCGAAAAGCGAATTTTCGCAGGTTAGGGTAACTCCTGCATTAGTAGTCTTTGAAATCCAATACAAAACCCAAAAATTGAATTCAAGTGGAAAATATAAAAACTACTTTTAAACGAAACGAAACAAAAGCATTTGGAGAATCGCTTTTTTCCGAGATATAATTTTATCAATATTTTCAACTAAATTATTTACATTACGAATAAATCAATATATTACATACATACCTTTTGTCCTATTTTTCATACACTTATTGTGTTGTGAAATTTAAGATTTTATGTATGATTCTTTTCTTCTCTTACACATGCTAAACGTTTGATCATGGGGCATGCAAATTAATCTTTCTACCTTGCTAAAAGAATTACATTTTGCTTGCATGGGTCTATTAGACTGTTTGATTTATATTTATTCTAGGACAAGACATTTTTATATAGATTTATTTTTGTGTTTATCATGTGTGTGAAAAACATTTATTATACCTTTTATAGCCCCCCCCCCATTTATTTTCTTGCTTCCCTCCTTCTCCTTCGTTAAACATCTAGTTTGTATATATATAAGCGGTGCTAAGAATTTGAAATCTTGGGGAATGATAGGAGGTTTAAATTATAAATTTATTATGCATTACATCCACTATTTATATTTACTGCATCATTATTATTATTTTTTTTTGGAAAAACAAGAATTACTGTACACAGATTTACACTATTTTGGGCAAGGAAAATCTAAGCAGGAAGTACTTCCAGTTTACTTTTTTCGATTTCTGTGTCTGGATTATACTCGTATTCTTTACACCTTATTATTTTTATAAGTGGATCTGATATATATATATATATATATATATATATATATATATATATATATATATATATATATATATATTTTGTTTTTCAGCTATTGCAATTGTTAATTTTTTCTTTGTTATTTTTGGGATACATTTTTTCATCCCAACATTTCTTCGAAGTTAAGTAAGATATTTTCCAAGTTATTTAGAGAAAGGCTTCTTTTGTGTAGTTTGTTTTGAGTATAAGAAAGATTTACAAGTATAAAATCAATCGCATTTTTATTGCCAGAACTAAGTAATTTATATTGTAGAACAAACAGCATGTCCACATCTCTTTGTTCTCTTTTTCCATGCGTGTGGGCTCAGGTGTCACCCTCGTCACTTGACAATGGTTCAAAATTACGATGTCCGTCACCAAAAGCCCTCGAGTACCTGAACAGTACGACGTTAATATTCAATCAATCCATGCGTGTGTGGCAGAAAATATATCACTGGCATTTACTCTATTTCTAATTTCATTATGATACAAAATTATAATTGATCTCTTATCTTCTCGAATTGAAAATTTTGGCTCATGGTGCATAAGTTGAAAGAAGAGAGAGAGAGAGAGAGAGAGGATTACATATTTAGTATTTATTCAACACTTATGGAGTAAAAATCATACCAGTTTAAAATAAAAAAATGAGGAACATGTGTCTCAATCAGGTGATGATCAAACTTAAGAAGAAATTACTGGTTTCCTTCTTATGAGAGTTCAAACAACAGCTAATTACTTATTCAATATTCTTTAGAAAGAATATAATACGTAAGGAAATTATAGGTTTCTATGCATGGTTAGTGATATGGGGGTCAATTAGATCAAGTCAATTAAAGTATAACTTTTGTTTTCGTACGGAAAAAATTCAGTTCAACAAATTTGAAAATTTACGAACTAAAGAAATTTATTAATTTTAGGAATAATTAAGGAACAAAGCATCATAATTAAAACCATGACAGCTGTCATAAAAATAATTGTAAGAATGAGTCAATTAGACTCATTCAGGTAAGAATCTAATTAATATAAATGCCTTAAAATTTTTGCATTCGCACAAAAAGAGGAAGAAAAGAACCAAAATGAAGCAATTGTACTGATTTTAACAAAGTGAAAGATTTTAATTCCTTATAATTATAAGGATCATTTTTGAATTTTTTCTGAAATATTTGGATTAACCACGAATATACAAAATTTCCTTTGTTGCACCATACATATATTACTCCATTGAAATTAAATACTAATATTTTTTATTTCAAGATTATAAATAGCTTAAGGCGCTAATAAGAAATTTTTTAAACGTTAACAATGTTCGATTAAAAGCTGTAAAGAACAACTAAAATTTACGATGCAGGATTAAATACAAAATAATATTTTGAAAAACAAGTTTAGGAACTCTATGTACACATTTTTTAAAAATAAATTTAAATTTTAAAAAATAGACAACACCGACTCTCGGAATGTTTATTTGTTTCAAAACTGTACTCTCAAAATATACAAGTACTGTCTTGTACATTAATGTTATCATCCCTGATATTTGAGAACAGTTGCAGTTATTTTTAATGAAAGTAATGTTGTAACTTTATAAATCACCTTCAAATATTTTAAGACTAAAAATTTATTTTCGAGCTTTATTATGTAAAGAAAAATAAATAGCTATTTTTAAATAAAAGGAATATTATTTTTTTTGGTTAAAAAAAGAATTGATCCATAGTTTATGCGACTATTCTTAAATATTCAGTACCGAAGTTTCAGGAAGCAAAGGTAAAGTTGAAATGAATAAATGTGAGATAGTACTAAGTAAAATATTAAGAAATTTATAACTTCTTTAAGGCCGTCTTCGGTAAATGTTAAGGAATAGGACCCGAATTGGGAATATTTTTCAGATATAAAAGAAATGAAAAATTAATATGATATTCTGGCTTCACTATCCTTTAGAGAGCAGTATTTTTTAAAAATCATATTTAACATTTTAACCGAGTTGATCCATTTTTACTGGTATAAAATGTGTTTCGAATTTTTCCTCCTATACCGTAATGTTAAATGAGCTATCCCTTCATATATTAAAATGAAAAAAGGTATTTATGGAAGAATTTGAAATTTTTAAGGAACACTATACTATTAACAGAGATATGAGTTACAATATTGCAAATTTCCATGGAGATTGAGACATTTTTCCGTCTGAAAATGTGCTTAGCGTTTTACTTCAAGCTCTTGCTGTTTTGCCGAAGTCAGCCTTAAGAAAATTGATATTACGTTATATTTAAATATTTAACACACACACACACACACACTGATTACATGTGTAATACAGAAATAAATATTTACAAATATTAATATATACTATGCTGTGTACTTATCACTAAAAATTTCAGAATTAAAAATTTGTTCTATTACTTGTGAGTAATAATTTTTTTTACTTTATGTCATACAATTTGTTAAACTATAAAGAAATGTACGTTTTGGATTTTACGGAATTTTTTCATGCTTTCAAGATTAGAATTTCAGTAAATAATTATGAAAAGAAAATAGTTTTCAAATTTATTTCTGTACTTTTTTCAATAATGAATCAGATAGAGAAGTTTTATACATCTGTCATTCCTCTGAATATGTTTATACAGTACTGATTCAGTATGCAAAGGTAAGAGGGATGGGAAGAATTTCATCCCTGTTGAGTCGATTAATGTTCGTAACTTTTCAGATGTTCCTTCCTCCTGGCATCAGGTATCACTTCCATCAGTTATTTGGACGAAAAATGAAAAATGGCCTCTAGGATAAGATGGCGGAGAAGTCAATTAATTCTTTTGAAGTAGAAAGTTTTGTAATTAGTTTGCTCCATCGATCCAGCCTAGCGAGCCAAATCAGGAATTCAGTCCTAGTTTAGATGGTAAAAGGAAAATAATCCCTCCAGGTGTATCTTAGGTCTAACGGGGATTTTAAATCCAAAATTATGATATTCAGGGAAAAAGTGAGTCAAACGGAAGCATAATGTCGAACTAATAGCAAGTTAATTTAATTGATACTTCATGAAAATACTGAAAATATCTACGGGAATATAGTTTAATTTTCTTAACAATTGCCTTAAAATCATATTCTTTTACCTAATATTGAAGTAATATAGTTCATAATTTTATTTAACACTAGATTGCCCAAGGCAGTCATTTTGACTGCTTTTAAATTTCAATTAGAGAAACAATTATATATATAATGACATAATTTTTTAGAATTTTTTAGAATATATTGTTTTTCCAAGTGAAGTAAATTTTTTTATTGTTAATATTTACTAATAACTTGTTATTAGCTGTAAATAATATACAAAATATTAAAAATGAATTTTAAACAAATTTTTTTTACACATTATTTATTCTTTCCCAATGCAATCATTTTAACTGCTTTTGGGCAATATAGGTATAGACTAAGTTTCAGTCTTTCTAGTGTTAAAACCGTGTTTGCGAGTATGATTATAATTACCAGTCTACTAATGATAGACAATTCACTGTTTTTATTTGCAAATATTAAATATCTCTTACAACAGTTAAACCTATCAAGATTTTAACAATTTAAATCTTTAAGCAATTTCTTTTATGAAAATTTTCTATTTTAAATATGGCTGCTAGCCTATCAATCTAACTGTCAAAAAAAAAAAGTTTTTGTAAATTGGAAAAAAGTTTCAAAGATTATTAAAATAGTATTTTAACAGGTATTATGTGCTTTCATGAGTTTTTGCTCTTTTCTGAGATGTTGAAAGTAGTAAGAGCCACACGTACAAATGATTCAAATAGATTTCACTATTGCATGTGCAGAACTACTGATTCCTGATTTTTAAAGGGGACTGTTCAATATATTATGGATTTCTGAACTCGGAATTTGAATTCAAATAGACTTATAATTTTTATTTTAAGTTCCCTCTTCTTAATATAAAATCATTAAATAAACTAATATTATATGTATTATAAATTTAAAAAAATGTTTTGAATACACCATAATTTTAAAAGAGTATGTTAGATAAATGTTTCAAACTTTCATCTTGCAGATGAGGTCATTAGTCCTTATATTACACGCTGGATAACGTAAAATTTTAATGTCGTATATTTTAAATCTTGAAGGCATAAAGTTGTCATCAGGAGTTTCAAATAGCAAGTGTAGGGCCTCTTGGGAATATGGGGGCCGATTCGGCATAATCGACGGTAATCGGCTAAGAACGGCCCACATACTCATGATACGTGCAGAATTTGGATGTATCCCGAAGGAAAGATAAAGATGATTACAAGATGAAAACTTTGAGATTATTCAAGAAAATTATATGTTACTCTCTAGGAAAGGAATAAGAATAATTTCTAATAATTTTGTTATATGAGTACAATATTAAAGTTAAATTAACATTTGGTAAAATGTTTAAACGTGTTTTTTATTTATTTTATAAATGTCTTTCGAATTTTCATTTGATTATAATTTTTTCACATTGCCTATTACTTGACGGTACTCAATATCTGAAACATTTTACTTTCTCCTTCATAGTAGCCTTTAGGAATAAATTCAAGTGAAAATCAGTTTGAAAGATAACTATTTGTTTTTTTATCTACCAAAATAATCTGTCCTTATATGCAAAAATAACAGTTAGTTATAGATAATTTAATAAACTACATTAAAAATTTGTGATAGAGGTGATAAACACGATAAAGTATACGTCAAGGAAATTTTTTATTAAAGTAGGTAAATTGGGATAAAGAATAAACCTTATAATACAACAATTTGATAATTTTATTGATAAGAGAAGAGCATTTTATTACTTTTAGCATCAGTTTGTATTCTCAATGATATTACATTTTTATTGTAACTAAGAATTTGTCAGGAATTCACAATACAAGCCCTTTGTAATGAAACTGGGGTTTTAAGATATCCGCCATCGTTCGGAACTGCGATTTTAAAAAAGTGCATAAATGAATGTTTTTTTTAAATATTTGGTGTCACTTTCACAAAAAAAAAAAAAAAAAATCTTAGTATCTTTTTAAGGATTTAAAAAAAAATGTGTGCAATAAATATTTTTAAGAATAAAAGAAAAAAAATGAATGTGTTTAAAGACTTAAACTTTTGGTTGTCCCCCCCCCCCCGAAAATGTCTAAAATTAAAAATGCTTATAATTCCATATCTACGTTTAGTAGCTTAAAAAAAGACAGGTTTAGAAAGCTATAAGATTTCAAATATTTTGTTGAACTAATGAAAAAAAAAGATATTTTTTGCAAAATTGAAGTTTTTAACGTATTAGGATACCTTAAATTTAAAATAGTGTTTTAATTTATTAAGCAGTGTATATACGTAAAAATTAGTTGTGCATTTATTTTTTTAAAATTTTGAATAACTAATTTTGGAAATGAAATACATCATAGTTCAATACTAACTAGAACAATAATAATAGTCTATGAATTTTTAGTATTTCTTTTACACACTATAAATTTTCATTACTAATTAGATTTTAAAAATGATTTTATTTGAACAATGTATTGTATAATGTAGGTAAAATAATAGTCATATACATATAATATCCTCTTTCACAATCTTTCTAATATATTTCTATTTATATTTTAATACTAATTGTTTAACACTAGAAAGACTGAAACTTAGTATATACCTATGTTGCCCCAAAGCAGTCAAAATGACTGCATTGTGAAAGACTAACTAATGTGTAAAGAAATTATTTTAAAATTAATTTTTAATATTTTTTATGTTATTTACAGTCGTACAACAAGTTATTAGTAAATATTAACAATGAAAATTTGCTTCACTTGGAAAAAAATATATTCTAAAAAATTCTAAGAAATTGTGTCGCTATATACGTAATTGTTTTCTAATTGGAATTAAAAAGCAGTCAAAATGACTTCCTTAGGAAATCTAGAGTTAATTTTGATTTACTTTGACATTAGCAATGTCCAGCTTTAATACATTCCATAATTTTACATGTTTTATAAGATCCTTCTTTCTCATTTCTCTAAGAAACTGAAACGACGTTATAATACAGGGCTTATTATTTTAGATAATCTAGTTAATTAAATAAAAATGCTTAATGAAATGTATGTTCTGTAATCGTCTTAAGATAATTTTCCTGATTAAAATTTTGTTGCATTTTGTAATATTCCTGCCTTTAAAAGAACTTCATTATTAAACGTACCAGTAATATGTAATTTGGAACGAATAATTCAATGCAAAACATAAATTTGAATGTAAATAAAAATGAATTTCAATTAAAGGATGGTATATTCATAGCTTGCACTATGTTTATAAAAAGAAATATTACTTTTCAGTAAGCCTATTAAATTATCAGGGAATATTCCAAATCATTGAATTAAGAAAAATACAAACAATTTTTATATAATTGTTTCTTAAAAATAAAAAATGATTCCTCCTATATTAAGTTAATTTTAGTAAATAGATTAAAATGATTTAAGAAAAATATTTTAATTTTATATTCAGAAAATAATCCCAAAATTGCAAAAAAACGTATCTTTAAATAAGATTACATATATTAAGAAAACGTGGAATTCCTTGATTAACTTAATAAAAAAAATGTAAAGTGAAAGAATAAATCAAGGATTATTTCATATATATTTGGTTTCCTGTTTCAAAACAGGTTACGATATTAAAAAAGTACTTTGAATGATTACTTTATAGCTAGCCTAATTACAAAATATAACAGGTCTGAGATTCCACTATACTTTTATTATTTATGTGTCTGTGAGAGAGCTTATAACAAAGTGTTTTAATTGAAGAAGTAGTTTTAAAATGACTTTTATGTATTGTTGCATTTCTTAACATATTTTTAAAAAGCACCTATTTTTGTATATGTTGAACTGTGAACTATACACATGATTATAACTCGCAATATATTACTATTTTGCTAATTTTAGAATCTTTTGTAGTATATTTTATTTTACATGAATTTACATATTAATTTTCTCTATAAATTTTTTTATCTCTGCTGAGTAATATTGACAAAATAAGGAGTAAGGTAAATTCTGTAAAATACTTTGAATTCTGTTAGCTCAGTCCTAAGCTAACAGAGTTGAATTTTGTTTAATTTTACTACGGCTCTTTCAATTTATCTTTTACTTTTTCTCTATATTTCTTCTTCATATAATTATTTTAAGTTAGGGAAGTTTGGTGACTTAAACATTATATCTGTATATATATACTGTTGTCACAATTCTTAAATAAATTTGAAAACGTACTACATAACTTATTAAGGCATTAAATAGTTAGTATGTTTGTATTTCAAAACACTTAGAGAGAACACAAAGGTACATAGTTTTCTAAAAAAAGAACATTTTTTCCCATGTATTGCGTTTCATAAAGAAATGGGTGATTTTTCATCTTAGAAATGGCACAGGTTTTCGAGTCAGAAGTGTATTTTTTTCCCATTTTTATAAGAACCACAAATGTTCAAATTATTCTGTTGTACTAACTTCGCGTAACATTTAATACATTAGGGCTTAAGTTGTAGCACTAAAAGTGTCATTTTTGGTTGTAAAACAAAAAGTGCAAAAATTATTTAAGTTTTGATTTTTATATTTTTGATTTTGTAGACCCTGTTTGTAATTGCTAAGCGTATACATCATTTTTCGAGTTAGTGAAGATTTCTTTTTTCTATCCAAATTTATTTATTAAGCTTAATAATAAAGCTTTGAGTGAAATATAATGATCTATGGACAATCAATTGATACAAAAATTACAGTATCTTAAAAAATGTTTAAAAATCAGCTGAAAATTGGTGAGGAAAATGTACTGAGTTTAGGCGTTAGAAATGCAACAATTTCACCGAGTGAAATAAAAAGTTTTTTTTTCTTTATATATCTAATAAAATAAATTTTTAAATGGAAATTAAGTATAGGAAAAAAAAAAACACTACAATTTTGATCAGTGTCAACTCCAAATAATAGACAATTCTATATCATTAATTTCTGAAATTAGAAAATGTCTTCTAATTTCTTTTCGATAGAGGATTGATAAACATTATAACAGTAAAAAAAATGTCTGATTATTAATAAAATAAGAAGTTTTCCCAGTGACATACACTTTTGTCTGTTTTTTTTTACTTAACCTATTTACATCTATTTGTCTGTCTGTGATTGACATACTTCTGACTCACTTTAAAGATTTATTTTGATCAGATACCAGTTTTTTTTAGAGAATTTGATATTAATTTCATTAAATGTGGCAAACAGTGATATTTTCTCCAAAGCCTGCCTACCTAATGATTTGGTTCAGTTCATTAATGAGAATAATTTTCTAAAAAAATATCCGAATACTTATTATTTTATCCCATTTTTAGGAGGAAGTTATGCATTTTTGAATTTTTAGATCGAGTTCGTATATTTTAATCTAAATTTGGAGGAATATTGCGAAGTCATAGATGAATAAAAATTTCATTTGCTCTGTAACCTTTTATAAAATTGTTACTACATTCAATAGATTAATCTCAATTTTTATGCACATACGCAACTTAAAAGAACATCAATTAGAAACATTTATATCGAAGTAAAAAAATAATATTACCATTAAAGATACAAACTGATACAATTATGTTTAAAAATGATCTGGGTTTGATAATTAAACATTGAGGGGTCACATTACGAATATTGGCAAAAAAATTGATTTTTCAATTCTTTTTGGAAAATAAACTTTAATTTCTTTCGTTTCTAATACAATTAAAATTTTTACTCTAACTAAATTAGAAGCAATTTAGCAATCCAGAATATGATGCTGGTATTCATTAATTAATGGTAAAAGTATTTGATTTAGATAGCAATTTCTCAAATCTGTAAATTCCCAAACGGAATGTTTTTGAAAATTCTTCTCATGTTATAGCTTTGAAACCTTGCACACATATTACTATTGTATAAATAAATATTGTAATGATAGATTTTTGTGTATGTGTCAACGAAGTTGTTTAGAAAAATTTTACGGTTTAAAATATACATGAATTTTCATCGTTAAAAGCTTTTCCCATGTTATTCTACATTTGAATAAAAACTCCTTAAAATTTTTAAAAATGATCTTAATAAAATAATAATAACGATGCAATAAACCCACATAAAAAATAAGGGATTCTACTATCAGTCAGTCTTTGTGAAATATTTCATTAATTTAATCCTTTTTTTAATATTACGGAGATAAGGAAAATTCTACGTGAAGTGATCTCCTTGACAGAAAAACCAAAAACTTTGAGATCCGCATATTAACATCATTAAATATATTTGTTTCATGTACGTGTGTTAGAATATTCTTAAGAAAATCCCTTTGATATTTTTCTTAGATTAGTCTAATAATAAAATCTCTTTCTTCATTACACTTATATTTATCCGTTAATAGCTAAATCCAACACAATTTTTTTGTGTAAATTTTATCTTTATTATCAAGGTTTTATAATACGCATTCAAAGTAATCAGTAGAATAATTTCTAAATTTTACTTGTTGATAATTAGCTTCCTTTTTTTAGCATAGTAAATATATTTCCTCTTGGCATAATGTTTAAAGAATCAACTATTCAGTTGCTAAAGTGAACTTAATGATTAAATTGGCTCAAATATAAAATCATACTTTTACACACACACGCACGTGCACACACACACACACACACACACACACACACACACACACACACACACACACACACACACACACACACACACACACACACACACACACACACACACACACACACACACACACACACACATATATATATGTTTATGTATATATATATATGTTTATGTATGCATATATATGTTTATGTATGTACATATATTTGCTATTGATTATTTTATTAAAAGTGCTCTCGATTTTAATAATCTAATTATATGAATTTGTTGTCCTAGTAATTTAGATAGAAAATACATTTCTTTTATGATACCTTCCAAAATAGCTTATTTTATATTTCATGATGATAAAGTATGAAACTGAAAATAATTAAATAAATGGAAATTCTTAATCAAATAAAAGAAACAATTTGATTGCAAAGATATTGTGTAGTCGTGTAAAAATTACACTTGTAACTTAATAGGATAATTTTTAAATTAAACTTCCTTTTTTCATAATGATTTTGTGTGATTGCTGTATATTAAGTTATATAACTTGCTACAGAACTTTTTATTTTAAATCATATATGCAGTCATTCTTAAACATATTAGTACAGTTTCTCAATAGTTCTCAGCTGCTAATTGAATTCGAAATTGTTTATCATATTACAAACTAATTATTCTTAGCAAATGACGTTTAAGATTGTAATATCTATTAAATTATATATTTTTAGAATAAAGTCTTATTTTTAAATTATTGTTCACATTTAAAGGTACTTATTTATATAACTCATAGCTAGTCATATTACAAATAGTATTTTTTTTCGTAAAAGTACTTTAGAAATTATTTATTCGGATTTACTTTTTCAAATTAAAGATAATTAACTCAGTATCCAAATTCATACAAGACAGTACATATATCCTTTAAGGTTTTAAATAAAGGCTCTCATGTAGGGTCTTATTAAAATTAATTCTGAAAATGCATATATTTTCAAAGTATTATTTTTCGAATTATTTTGAATTGGTTTTAATATGGTATATTTTATTTAATGCTAGTATGTGAAGAATAACCAATAGAAAATAATAAAAGAAAGATCGTTTTCTTAGAAATAAAACAAATTCTTTTCTAGATTTTTCTGATCTGTTATATAAAATATGATATATTAATTAATTCCCCGAATATTGAAATACGATACAGACGTAAAATTTGCCCGAAAATATTTTATTAAAAGCTGTGAGGCTGCCTAAAATCTCAGTAGTCGATATTGCTTTGTAGGCATTTTGATGGTGAATACACTATTTATTTTCGTATATAAATCATGAAATGAAATTACATAAAAAAATTGTACCTTAAATTCACTTATAGCATGATGTAATCAAATGTGTAATTTAAATACTTTTTTCTTTTAAAATAATATAAAAAAGAGAATTATATAGAAGTTTGATTTTTGAAAATGATTGTTGGAATGTATGTTTATGACAAATTTAACTCGTGTCACTTGTATCAATGTTCGGTTTTGAAATTTACAATACATTTTGAGCAAGAAGAAAATATTTTGAAGTAACCAGTGGGTATATCATCAAAATTAGTAGCTTATATATATATATATATATATATATATATATATATATATGTGAATATAACCCACCATGAATCAAATTAATGTGACTAATCAATTTATGAATTATTAATTTTAAGAACCCCTTTTTAAACAGAACCCAGCATTTGGTTTTGTCTAAACGATTTATTGTTTTACTTTTTTCTAAAATTCTTTTCATTTCATTACTTTTTACTCTATTTCATTTGAGAAGATTTTGTGGCTTCGAATAACCACAAAAGTAAAAAAATGCAATGTTCTTCAAAAGTAACCGTCCAATACTAAAAACCTATTATTAGAAAAAGAAATACTCGTATAATGTGATATACTGATATAACTATTAAAGCTTTAACTGTACATTTAACATTTTGTGAATGAAATCGTAAGTCCATAAATTTAACATACTTTTACTTAAAATAAATCATGGCGTAAAATGATAGAAAAAAAAAGAAATAAAATTTGTATAATTAGAGAAAATTTTACTTCTTCCTGTAGTTTATCATGTATTTCACAAACTAAGAAAATTATTCTAAAATTAGATTTTAGCAATAGGGTCTATTGTATTAGAAAAGCAATTCTATTTAAAAGAATGGAACTATACAGAATTGAATATTAATCCAACTATAAAATTCCTTTTTTTACATTAATGAATTCAAGAAATATACCAACTAATATATTCTAGCAGAATGAGAAAATATATTTCCCTCTTGTAATCCTGATATATCATGACAGTGAGTCTCCTTATTATTATACATAGTCTTATATTCAATTAGCTAAGACGAAGCCTGACAAACTTTATGAATGATAAATTTGACCGATGATCAATTTGAAGTGAACGCACTTTGGCGACATTCATTAATTAGTTCTGTGGAAACATTGCTTGTTCATAGAGAAATCATTTTCACTAGAATTAACCGTACCAAAGATGGTCAAATATCGTCTTTCTCTTTGGATTCTCTAATTCTGAACTTCGTGTCCAAGCGATAGCCAGAGTGTGTGACGTAAGAATGCAAAACAGCTTTTTTTTGTTTTTGAGTGCAGTTCAAAAAATAATATTGTGAGCATATGTATCTTGTTAAAATTATAGAAATATAAAAGTGTTGCTGAGTAATAAAAATATAAATGTCGGAAGTAATATAAATTAAAATCCATCGATAAACAATTCAGAAGCTCATATTAACGTGAGACTATACCAATTAGAGTTATGGGAGAAGGTTTTGAAAATCGGTTGTAAAAAGAAATTCTATGCATTATTTTTCCAGTAATATTCGATCTCAATTCCTACTTATATTAATGGATTTATTCATTAATAATCTCTAATTTTATTTAAAATTTTTTCTTTTCTTAGCATTCTGTAAATATATATTACTCAAAGCAAAAGATGCAAAAATATTGACTTAGAAATCTATCTCCTTATAAAACGTATGTAATATTGTAAGAAATTCGTCACTTATATTTACCGAATAACCCTTAAAAACATTTAACACTGATTAATTAATATAGTTTAATGGATTCATGTGTTACACTGAAATAAGATGTTGTTTGAAGATATTTGAAAACAAGAGATTTATTCCAATTACTTTAAACTTAATCTTACTTGAATACAAAAGTTCCAACATAAAAGCGATTATTTTTATGTATACATAAAATACCTTAATAATAATAAATAATTTAATCATAACACAAGCATCACCGTTAAACCATTTCATACATATATTTGTTTCTATATAAGTTAATCAATAAATACTACGTACTTTTTGAAACAGTAAAACTAACATTTAATGAGAATCTATTAGAAGATTGTGTCCAATAAAAAAAAAATATGCTTAAGATTTCCCTATAAATCTCGTGTAAGAATATAACCTCAATCATTTAGTGTATTTCATTTAAAGTATTTTTGAAGGCAGCACTGCTTTTTTGGGGCAGAAATTTTCTGCACGAATTGCTGGATTTTATTTCTTCAAGTACATATTAAAAAAAATTGGAATCATACTTTGCCTTTTTGGTATAATATGTGTGGTGAAAAGGCTAATATAAGACATTTTTATAAATACATAACATGGCTTTTTAATTATTCTTTGAAGTGCTATTTTTGTTTTTTTATGTACTTATTTAAATGGTACTTTCGGAATTACTAATTGTGTATTCTTCTGTCAGTGCTCTGTGGTAACTTCTTACGGGTTTCAGTGTACAAATTTTTACAATTTTTACAGAAATAGATAGCTAACAATTTCAATTTAGTTTTCATGAGTTACTAAAAGTTATAAGGAACAAAATGAGGCAGGAATGAGGGACGAATATTTATTATGAGGTGGTTATTACCTACAAACCAATGAGCAAGAAGTGATAGTTGGCAAGTTCATTATGGGACAAAATTTCTTTTGCTCACTTATTTAATCGTTTCGTTTCAGAGATTCAATCGCTTTATATGAAATATTCAAATCTTGTTAATTTTAAGAATGGTTAACTTCTTGTTTGTATAAAAACCCTTTTACAATACTTTAAATAAAACCTTCAAAACTGTATGATGCCCTGGTGATCCTTTATCTCCAGAGAGCTCTAAGCATTTTATTTAAGTCTATTGTAAACAAATTTTGAGTCATTGCAAGAATATTATAAAACATTTGATAAATATTGCTCCGAGTTTAAAAAGAAATTCAAGTTGATTTCAAACTCATTTTAATTGTTCTTAGCGACACACGTGCAAAACATGCATCCATTTGTTTTCATATTTCGTGAGCTTATTCAAACTACGTTATAAAAATGAAAAAACAATGATCTGAATCGATGCATAGAATAATTTCATAAAGCAGTATTTGTGAGCAATTGTTTCCTGTTCCTCGTCGCATTTTTAACCAACATTTTTCTTTAAGACAATATTTTGGGTAATTCATTTCCACAAATTTATTAATATCCACAATATTAATTTATTAATTTCCACAATATTTGCAGAAATTAAGCGAGTACTTTTGAATGAGAATATTTTTGATCTTCAGAAGATATCTCTGAAATTTAATAATATATTGTTTCTCTTTAATTTGCTCTTCATCTTTGAGTTAAATTTTTTTCTTAGTAAAATAAGTTTTTCAGTTTCATTATTCCTTTTACGTAGTTAGAAATAATTTACGAGAATATTGTGAAATTCTTTCCGTTTAAGAGGAGTTTGAGTAAATTTAAGAGGCAACGTTACTTATCTTTCTAATTCAAATTCTAAACAGATAAAATTTAACTAGTATCATTCTAAATTTTATAAATATTGAAACGCTTGTAAATGCGTGGAATTAAAGAACAACTATACATTCATTTTCCACTTTTTGTAGATTTCAATTTTTTAAATATTTTTGTCTGTGATCTTTTACAACTTTAATTAATTTTCTAAAGTTGCAAAATTATCTTGGATGGAAAGGTTAAGGCATTGGTTTTATAGGTTTAAAAGAGAATCACATCCCGTACTAGGTAATGAAGTTTTACAATAATAAAACATGATATATATTACGTTTGATAATAAGCGTCTTGAGTGATAAAAAATACACATTAATAGTTTAATACCAATTTTGAATTATAAAAGAAAAACGTTGAAGTAATCTGAAATATTTGATTCAAAGGAGATACATATGATTTTTTGTTACCTTTTTTATGAGGATAAATGCATTTCAATTTTCAATTTTGCCTTTTCGATAAAAGTTTGATTGATTTCTTGAAGAAACATTCAAACATCTTTTTTATTTTATTTACAGAATTATATTTATTATATTTTTACTATCCGAAAAGGAAGGAAAATTGAATGCGGAATGAAACACAAAATAAATTTTTCTATACATTTATCTCTAATTAAATACTCGAACATTTAATATATAGGAGTTTAAAGCATTTTTGTTTGTAACAATTATTTGTAACTAAATTTCCTTAATAATTCTTGTGATATCTGTTGAGAAAATAAGTTTCCACTAGAAAAATTTATCTCTTTAAGCAAACATAAATGTAATATGTGTTCACATTAAGATTATTCAATTGATATACATTATACATGAAACTAATTATAGATTTTTTACTCGGGTGTAGTACAAATCATTATTTCTTATTTATGAGTAAAAATTGAATAGAGTGTCCTAAAATTTCAATAAATGAATTACTTTTCTGACATAATATTTTTTCTATATATAAGAAATATAAGAAAAGTAAAGGTGACATCTTAGAAGTTTATTTAAATAAATTGACAAAACGATTACGAAAGAGGTTGAATAATTGGCAAGTGTGCAATGCAAACACAACTACATGTATTTTAACTATACAAATTGTACTTTCTGTTTGAAAGAAAAGACACAGAAAGATGATCTTAAGCCTGGATAATATTCATTATTATTTCAAATTTTTAATCCTAGGAAAAAGTCAAAGTTTCACATTTTTATAGATCTGAGTTAAATAATAAAGATGAGAAAAAATATTCACAAGGGACAGTAGATTTGTTTATGTATTATTTAAAGTAATTTCTTAACGACATACTGTTTTACCACTTTTAATTTAATAAGATAATAATTTTTCAAGTGTGTTTGACATTTTGTATGAGATTTGAGGCTTGTATTTTATTTTCCTCTCATTTGTTCAATGTTGTTATTAATTAGAGTAACGATTAATAATTTAAGAAATATACGGTTCATAATTTTCAGAAAGCAGATATTTTTGTAAGTCAAAAATAAATAGATATATTGGTATAATGGATACAAACTATGAAACAGAAATTTTTATAAAATAGTTTATAGAGTCTAAATTTTAATATTCAAAAATAGTACATTTATTTACACAGAGTAAATAAATGTACTATTTTTGTTTTAAATGTTTTAACTAATTTAAAACAATTGTATTTTGTGACATTAATTTTTTTGAAAAATTACTTACGTTTAAATTTACAAAAATGCTGTCGAATTTTTAAAAAGATTTAATATAAATTAAACTAAATATATGCTAAAGCTTTAATCATATTTTTCAATGCATATTAAAACGGGAGGGGATGAAAACAAACTTAATATAGTAACAATGGCAATAATATGCTAAAAATGCATTAAAGGGATGAAAGTACTTCAGGAAATGAAAGAAAATATTTGTTTTCTTAGAACTTTGAAGTAAAAAAACCCTTACATAATTTTAATACATTTACAATGAGATTTTTAGATACTTTGAGTATAAATAAGCCTAAAACTTTTCTAATACTTTCCTTGGTTAGGAACGTGTAGAAATAACTCTAAACATGTCATTAAAAGGATAATAAAATACTAATGAAGAAGCGATAATTAACAATAACTTCCAAAAAAGTAAACAGCATCAATTAAAGATAATTCTTCTTTAAGGAACAAAGCTTATAAATATTTAAGTATTATTTAAAAAAACAATGGTTTAATGAATCAATGCATACGGAGATTGTTATAGGAAAATATCACTTACGTACTTTAAAGTTAATTTTGGTAACTGCAACAAAATATATACGATAAACATACTGAATGGAAAAATCAAAGTTGTCAATTAAATGAGTTAAATTTAATAAAAACACAGTGAATATTGATAATTATCTGATAATTCAATAAAAATACAATTTTTTGGAACAAACTGAATAAGGGAAAAGACCGATTTATATATTTTTTGCTATCTTAATGGGGAAAAGTAAAAGCCTACCTTGCGTCCGTCCGTGAAGTTACGTAGGCTTATTATTATATATAACTGTTCTAAGATACTCAAAAATATCAGATATTTTTAGATGTAAATCAAGTAAGCTTTATGTACTTTACCAATTAAGAATTGAAGTACCAGAAATGAGATTTTTAGTTGTTTGATTGGGATTTGAATCTCTCGCTTTGTTAGGTAGCAAAATATCTTTAGCGGTCATTCACAGATGTAGCAAGTTGAGCCGCATTGTGTCCGTTCATGTTAGGGGACTGGTCATCGAATTACTTCCGTATGTCTTCGAAGAGTTAGGGTTACTGATTATTACTGTTTTGATTCCGTGTTGAACTGTACGCTGAGCAATCAAGCTCTGTATTTCTTTTTGGAACATTGGAGAATCAGTTAGTTCATAAGGCAACAATCGAAAAAAGAATGTATAAGGATAACATAGGATTGAATTAGCATTTGTAAAAAAATAACAGAAATCAAAGTGTGAAGTGAGTGTCAACTGCTTCTGCTCGTTAAATTAAAATACTTATTCAATAATTCTAGAAAGTAAAAAATATGTCCAGTGAACATCAGAAAGTGTTTACCCAATCAATAGACAATTTTTCAGCTCTTAGCTTTTGAAAAAAAATTCTTTTGAAATGTTATAAATCTACGTTATAAAAGTAAAATTTTGGATAACAATTGTCCCGTATTTTAAAATAAAACAGTTTCATTGACAATATCTATATGATTAAATTGAAGTATTGTAATGGCTAACTTTCACACACACAAATTTGTATTTAACTTAATTAATTACATTTACGTTTTTTAATTGCGATATCAGTAATGTCATAATAAGAATGCCATTCCCTCAAGAAAATGAAATAGATGATGATAAAGAGCAATTCATTCGCTTTATATCCTATTGATGCTTGTTACAAAAACCTTATAAGATGTCCTAGATACAGGTAGATTTTCAAAATAAGGAGATTTTAAGTTATGTTAGACATGTGAACAATATTTTACAAAATATGATACATTAAATTGAATACCTACAAAATTATAATACTTCGGTATAAATCTAAATTGAAATACAAGAATGCAAAATAAATTATCCAAATGATGAAAAATTCAGCTGCAATTCTGAATCTGTAACTGTGATTTTTTTCTTTAATTCCTTTGAATATTATTGGGAAAAATATTTAAATTAAAATTTAGTGTACTTCTTTTATTTTTAAAATTTTCGTGTTTATTTTAACTATTAAACGTATTGAATTATGATTTCTTATTTAACTAATTCAAACGGTTATAACGCATTAAGTAGTAAAATTTTGGATTTAAAAATAGTTTTCTCAAGGCCTGATATTTATACTACTATAAATCATTTCCGAAATTGTGATATGATAAATGATACTAAGCATTGGAATGAAAACAAAAACTTTGATAAGAAAAAAACCGTAATTTTTTTTTGGTAAAGATTCTTATTAAGGATCTACTTTCTTTTTAAGAATAATAATTTATTTTGTATGTTTGCATTTAGCAAAACTTATGAAAAAAACTCAGAATTTATAAAATTACCAGTATATATAAATTGCTTTGTTAAAAATTTTCATACCGAAGGAAATACTAATAATCTGCTTTAATAATGGAAAGATCAAAAAGTGCTCTGAAATAAAATGTCTGTGATTTTGTAACATTTTTTAAATTTCTTCAGCATAATTGTTAAAAAAGGAAATTAGCTAGACACTTCACCTTTTAGGTTTTTATGGAATCGCAATATCACGCAATTTCATAAGTTGAAACTGCGTGATATTGCGATTCTACAAAGCTTCAAATTGTTCAAAAAGATAAATCAGAAGCAACAATAATTAATTATTCACATTGTTAACCGGATAAGAAGACTAATTGGAGATATATATATATGGACATTACATAATAAAAAGGTGTGAGATAACTTTATACTTACAAGATGAAGCGTCAAGCCAATTTTTTTTTTTTTTTTTTACAATTATGCTGAAGAAAGTTAAAACAAATGATCACTTTTTAAGTACTTTTATTCGGAACGTTGGAATGAAGAAAAAATAATTAATGTATACTAAAGCCCTCAAATTTCCTTTACTAGAAGAATTCGGAATTAAATATGGAAATGTCATGAAGAATAATATCCCTTAAAAAGATTTTAAATGAGAAATTAATTAAATGATCGGAATTCTCTCTTGTGACACTTTTTCAAAAAGAAAAATACTCACATATTAAAAATCTTTTTTCCCCCAATCATATACAAAGTAGTTTGTATTATTATTTTTATTTCCGTATTATGCAATGTATTATATTTTCTTGTAAAAAATACAGCTATATTTCGTTCCTTACATTGTAGTGTTGCATGTATTTTTAACTTTGCAACATGAATTTTGAAAAATTGAGTTACTTATTAAAAGGTTAAGAGATTTTGAGGACACGGTAGTGTTAATGGATGTATATATATATGTGTGTGTGTGTGTTATCCCCTTGAACTTATATTAAGATTGCGTTTTTTAATCTCATGATATGAATTACCTTCCGGTGTTTCTGGTAATAGTGTGGTGAATAGTTTAAAAAAATTAAAATGTTAGAAATAATCATTGAGGGAAGTAAAAAAATTAAATTGTGTATATTTTCAATGTTTGAACGTGCTTAACAGAAATCAAAATTATTCAAAGTTGTGCTAAAAACCTTTTATCTTTAACTTTTGTAACTGCTGAAATTAATCTGTTTGAACTGTATTTGTAACAAATAACGGATTACATAATCATTATATTGTTTGAATACAAATACGATATCTGTTCAACAATAATAATAATAATAAATATTTTTGATACTCTAATTTTGCTTATTTTTCCAAATCTAATCACCACTCCTTAACCATATCCCTTGGATTTGAATTTTATCATTTTTTTAAAAATAAATATAGTTGCATCTTTTAAAGAAAATGTTACATTCAAAAAGAAATTAATATACGGTTAAAAATTTTGACAAAATAAATAAAGATTTTTCGCAATATTTTTCAAAGAATGAATTTTTCATAGCTATTCATTTAACTAAATGATAGATCTAACTCATAAAAAAATGTTAAAGTGAAGATAAACACTTATTTCAAAATAATTTGTTGGTCTATATTTTATTAATACTTCTTATACGAGCTCATGCGTAAATATAATACGAGCTTTTTATAATTCGCATTTTTTTATATTTGGTATCTAAATAATACATTTTTACTTTTAGATGGATGGAAGAAAGTTGAAAGTGTCATATTCACACATTAAGGCATTTTATATTCATAGAATAACACATACTTAAAAATATTATTTTAGTAACTAAAGTATAAAAATTGAAAAAAAAAACCATGGATATAAAAGTTTTAAATTCAGTTTTTGAATTAATATTTAATATCGAAAAATAAATATTTTATTATTTTCCGTAACGTTTTGATTACGTGGAAAAGGCAAACTCTCTTGCTGAAAATTACTCCGCATGTGTTTATAAAGAAATTTTAGTGCCCAGTTTATGTATGAAGAATAAATTTTAAATATTCAATTTCTGAGATCGTCAGAGTCAGGAAAAATGAAAGGTAATAAATTACATTGAATTACAGTTTCTATGATATATATAAATAGACCCCCTATTATTAGTCCTAGTTTTCAGTTTTCGAAGATAGATTGATTCCGAAATCAATACAAATACAATATTTGAGCGATATGAAAATTTCTTATTTCTGATGTGAATAGGCTGTATTTTTCTTAAAAACTGTATTTATGAAATTAATTACTTAGGCGATGAAATCGATGAAGAAATTATATATTCTTTGATTCTCTATTGATCTACCACATTTAGTTTACACGTTAAAAATTTTTAAATTTTTCTCTTCTGTATAATGTCTTTCTCTCTCTCTCTCTCATTGTATAATTATTCATAAAACAAATCCAGACAATATATAATAAATACTAATAGTTTTTAAATAATATGAATCATTTATAGTTCTTTAAAAGAAGAAGTAAAAAATGGAAATAATTATATAAATGGGAACAGAAGGTTTCGCTATTTTAAATTAAAAGTTGATGCTATTATTTTTCTTACTGACACAGATTATTATTTATAAAATATTTTGATTGAAGTTGCAAATTTTTCCTTCTTCACAAAATTTTAAAAAAAATTGGGCCCTATTATAGTTGTAGTTATTTATTAGATATATCTGTAAACAAGATCTTCTAGATTTTGATAATTTTTTCTAATTTAAAATTCTATGATTATGAAGTTTTATTTGAGCTAAATGTTTCATATGTATATGAAGATAACGGTGAGTATTTAAATTTTCTATTTATACAAAAATTTAATAAATTTGTTTTCACTTAATGGTAAAAAATAATGTCCCAGGTAGATTGACACAATTTTTTTACGTAAAAAATTCTCTAAAACTAATTGTAATATTCTAAATTCACTATCATATAAGTAGCATATTTTATTATTCTACTATAAATCTGCTTGATTCATTGAGTTTTTCCTAGTATAAAATGCTTTCAGTTTTTTTTTCCTATAATATAATACGAAATCTATATTAATTATATTTTTTATAGCAAAAAAAAAAAAAAGGTGCGGATTAAATTTTTGGAAATTTTAAGAATTCTCTGTACGATCCAAGGGTATATGTGTTATAATCACATAAGCTTACTTTATTGTTGGTATTTTTTTTAAATTTGAAAAATTATCCAAAATTTTATCCTAGCATACCACATTAAGTAAAGTTAGTCATTGATTTTCATGAATTTAAAAAGGAAATTTCTTGCTGAAAATATACTGAAATATAAGAAAATATTTGATTTTCCTACAGGTTTGTCTTCCTGATTTTAGAATGATATTCCTGATTAGATGATTTCCTGATTGTTCATGTCTTGTAACAAAAAAAAAAAAGTCTTCAGTCAAAAAGTTTAAAGATAAATACTTTTATAAGGATTTTGACTTTTTCCTTTATATAAAGGCAAAAAGTATTGCTTTAAAAAAAATATGTTATTGTATAATAAATTTAAATATATATGCAGAGAGAGAGAGAGAGGGCTCGTTTAAAATGATCAGTAGATACGCAGAGTTCTAGTCAAAAAAAAAGTCAAGAAAAGAGAAAATTAAGATTAGTGATAATTTAAACATATCGGTAACTAGTTACAATAGTTTGAATTTTTTGAAATATTTTCTAGGAAATAACAAATTTTAAAACGAAAATATTTATGCGTTTTGAGGATATTAATCTTTTTGTTACTGCATGCAGTTAATTTTTTTTATTTTTCATTTAATACAGGACCTATGTGTGGATGTTTTCAGGAGTGCATTTTTAAAAGGCCTTTTCTCAACTTATTTAACAAAATAAGGATTTCATGGTTAATATGTACATACATATATTGTTATACCAACTGAAGACTTCAGACAATTTCTGATTCTTAATTTTCCTCCATGACAAATAACGAAGAACAAACTTTAAATTCTTATTTGTTAATGTATTTTTAAAATATTGGATTCGTTGTTAAGTACAATTTTATTTTTCTATAGTATAATGGTAATACGGTGGAGATTTTCTTCACTTTTAGAAAATAATCTAACACTAACAGAAAAGCACTTCTCTCTAAATTAGCGCAAAATACATTTTTAGTTAGTATAATTTTTATCGCATCAATGAAATAACTGTTGTGATAAGGGAATTTAGGTCAAAAAGCTTATTATTTAATTTAAGTAGCCTTAAAAGAATAATGATAATCAAATAAATTTTACATTAAGAAAATACGTTTTAAAATGTTAAAATATGAATTTTTGTTTGATATTTATTGAAAGACAATGACTTTTTGATAAAAATGCGTCTGAAGCATGCTTAAATCATAAGCATTTCCAATGTATTTATAACGTTAACTCTATTTCTCTTTTAATCATGTATTTACAGGTATATATAAAAATGCATTATAAATGTGCTATAAAGTTTCCTTTTCGGAGTCTGCTTCTGTTTCAAAGTACTTAATAAATAGAAAGATAAATAATAAAAAGAAACATAATTTTCAATTCTCCTAATTTTTAAAAAAAATAAATTAAAGTAATTTGATTACTTCTGAATAATTTATTTTACGATGAAATAATTAACTTTAAATCAAATAACATTTAGGGAAATAAATATAAAAAAAATCCTTTGAATCACAAAAATTCAAAGTGTAAAGAAATAAGATGACAAAAAGGTACAATAACGTATACATATACATATGAGTATACATATACTTACGAGTAGTGTATTAATAATGCACTTTCGTGCAAAATATAGCCGCTTGATATTTGAATAATTCTCAAGAAGAGACCTAAATATTTGATTTTAATTTCTCAATTATCTATCAAATAATATTTCATTGTATTGTTTGAACTACAAGATCTAAAGCAAATTATAGTAAAATACTTTAATATAACTAAGATAAAGTGATGAGAAAAGTATTGATCTATAAAGTTTTATTCAGCAAAATAAATTCTCAAATTTAGTTGTTTGAATTGTTAAAAAGTTGTGGTCTTTTAAAATATTTAACTCGAATATGTTTCTATGATCCTGAATTTTCTTTGAACTAATTAAGCTCTGAATATTAAAATTTGATACGAGTACCTTTAATAACACGAATATTTATAGGGGGATAAGGCGGATTTGAAAACTCAAAAGAATACAATTTTTTGTTACGTATATTGACTTTTAAATGAAGATTCACCCTCTAATTAGGTTTACTGGATCTCAAGATATTGAACTTATAACTAGGAATAGTAAAATAATAAAATATTGCATTATATTGCAAAGATAGGTTGAAATAACTTATAAGTAGGAAGAAAGGCTTTGATTTGAAAATTTGAAATTAAATTTGAGATTTTCAAAAACTATAATTCAGTTGAATCTCTAATGTGCGTATTTCTTTGGATTATCTGAAGAGATTGCACTAGCTGGTTACACTAACTGGTTAAAACTAAACTATTGCACCATTATATTAAATTGTACTATTACCAAATTTCTCTTAAGAACAATCTCAAGGCCTTTTAAATTGTATTATGCAAATAAAGTTTTGATGAAAATTATATAAGTATAAGCAATATTTGAACTCAGTTTAATGATAACTCCCATCTCTTCAAATGTAAGATAACAAAAACGAGTTTATAATTCATAAAAATAATTGGGATCTGTTTCACTTAAAGGGCCAATAAGAACCCATTCAAAGAATTTTTGTATTTTTAAAATATAATTAAAAGTATTCTACAAAGTTTTTAGTATATTCTAATAATTAGAAAATTAAAATTTGAAAAAATACCTTTGAATTTATAATTTCTTTAAAAATGAAGCCAAAAGGTCTTTGTATTTTCTGAATTTAACTAAATATAGTTCCGATAAGAAATATACACTAATAACTCTAATTTGTGATATTTTATAAAGCACTGATTTCATATTATACTCCAAAAATCCATTTCATATTTTTAATAAAAAGAATCCTGAAAAAAAAGGATAAATATTTTTGTTTAACTAAGATAAATGAGGTTCATGAATTGATAAATTTTTCAAGAAAACGAGTTAAAATAAAAATATAGAACACCTCTAAGGATATTTACTGCAACAACTTAATTGTTAGAAATTTTGAGTCTAACGGGTTTACATGTATACGTATTAGACAATTCCAAAATTTAAGTTATTTTTAACCTCCTCGGTTCTCTTGTATCACATGTGGTACAAAAGTTTCATAATTTTTTGTGAAGGCTGAACAGCAAAAAAAAAAAAAAAAAAAAAAAAAAAAAAAATTAGGACCAGTTGTATCACATGAAGTACAAAGTGAAATACCTCATACAATTTCCTCCTTTAGTCAACACATGGCAGTATCTGTCCATGGTAGCGATTTCTTGTAGCGTCTCTGTATCAAAACAAGATGTATGCACGCCATCGAAGTAAATATTTTTTTCTTATTTATATACACATATTAACTATTTTTAAAATATACTTTTTCTTTGTATATGTTCACTTTACCAGTTAACAGCAAAAAAAGAAATTCTTAGTGAAATATTAAAGCATAATGACTTGCGAAATTTGTTCGTATCACTTGCGATACAATGGGACCCAATCACTTATGAACATACTTTTTAAGTCAATTTTGTTTTAATCTTTAATTATATTTTTTGGGGGGGGGGATTTAAAGATTGATAAAAGTATTTCTTGAGTTAAAATCTTTAGTTGATGTGTTTGCTTTTAATTTTTACCCATTTTTTCTGATAATTTTTTATTTAATAAATATTTTGTTAATGAAATATTTGACACCAGATGAAATTTTAGAGGTAATGAATCGCAATGATTCTGATTTGAGTTCAATTTGAGGAATGAGAAGTGCTTGGTCTTAACAACTGTTCAATGTACAGACTGCAAGGTTTTTCTATGCTTTACAAATATTAGAAATGGTTTCAAGGTATTTCACGAAAATAAAAAAATAATGTTATAGTAATACTACTACTAATATGTACTTAAAACGCCAATAAAACTTAATTTTCGAATTGTATATATTGTGTGATCAAGACTAATATTAAATTAAACACTTCAATCTTGCTTAATACTGAAAAAAAAATTCTAATTGTAGTGTCTTGTTCCTGATGTATCACATGTGATACATACCCCTCCCCCAGCTTCTATAAATTAAAAAAAAATTCTATTGCACTTTTTTACATTAGAGTGTGATTAAAACAACTATTTAAGTACCTCTTACAAAATATCAAGCTTTTATTTTTGTCTCGGGTCCTGGGGAAGTTAAGTATCAACTAAGTAGTAATATCATTAGTAGAACACTCAGCGTCAGTTTGTATTTATAACCTCGCTGTATTTAGAAACACAACATTGTTAAAGTTCCTTTGAAAAAGAGATATATTTTTTAGAGGATATATGTAAATATGTTATGTACCTAATTCATACTTCACATATTCAGATATTTGGATTGTTTCATCTGCAGAGAAATTTAAAACTGATGACAATAGATATTATTATTTTTTTTAAAAAAAAATTAAATAATTGAGATAAAAATTTTCCGAAATTGCGTGATTTTTCCAAGCTTGTGTGAGATGGAGAAATACATTACACGAAAAATAAGCTTTTTATATTGACATTGCAATCTGTGTTATATTGTATTTTTCTTGTATAAATAACTAATTTAAGAACAGTTGTATTAAAATTGTATTAACTCATAGATTAAAAAAATAACAGAAAATCTCACTCATTAAATATAGAATAATTTTTTTGTTGAAATTAAGCTTTGTATCATATTTTATCGTATCAGAAGTTGATGAACATTATATTGTGTGTGTGTTTGTCATTTTTTAGTATAACTCACTTATCGAAGAATAATTGCTTGCAGTAGATGGAAGTATTGGAGAAAGGGTGATAAATTCCAAATTTTGACTTAACATGAAACCTGTAGGATTTATAATTAAATTTTGCTTACCACATTTTGAAAACTACTGCAACTCTTAATAAATGAGGTGCTCTTAACATTTAATCCACAAATTACAATCCTATGAATATTATAAGGACGTAATTAATCTATAGTTGTCATCCTGACTTAGTGTAGATCACATTTAGTGACTTTATACAGATTACCTCCTTGGAACTCCCGAAGAAATTCAGTTTCTGAAAAGAAGTTAAGACAACTGATCTCTGATTGGGTGCTGAAAGTACATTAAAAAACCTCAAGACATTAGTTTTATAGGTATGTTGAAGAAAAAATCAATAAATCAGTTCAATTCGGTTTTCAAACCATACAATGAATAAATGCAATTTATGTACGTTATACTAAACTGTATGTGTATTTATGTAATGAATTATATGTCTGATATTTGCAATGCAATGCAACTTTTACTGATCGACTTTTAATATTCCTCACATAATTTCATGAATTAAAACTAAAGGTCTATAATTAACAAATATGTATAAAATTACGCATTTTTAAAAGTACATGTAATGCTTTTTACGTATGCCGAAATAATGAATTTTGCAGCCATCTACTAAAGTCTACCTTTTTTCTTAGATATCTTACAAATATTATTTAGATTATATGTAATTATTAATTCTCGTTAGGCTTATCAATAAAAATCATGAATTTAATAAAGTTTCAAAAACAGATTTTGATTTAGAGGAATATGAACATTTATTCATATATTCTACTTCTATGCGTGTTATTATATATATTACTATTGGAAATATTTTCATTCTGGTTTCTTCTGTAATATTTTATTTATAAAATTTACATATTATGCGATATTATATTGACTATGGCTGTCTTCACGTAATGTTAAGGAATAGGACCCAAATTCGGAATATTTTTCAGATATAAAAGCGCAATATTATATCTTGGCTTTGCTATCCTTTCGAGAAAGCAGCATATTTTATCACGCTGCACATTTTTAATCTCAGTTGATCCATTTTTTTCAGGTATAAACTGTGTTTAACATTTTCTCCTACAATGTAATGCTAAATAAACTATCCCTTTACATGTTAGAAGGTAAAAATACTTATTTATGTATTTTGAACTTTTAAGAACTCAGTATTTTAAACACATGTACGAATTACAACGCTGCGAAGTTTCCACGTTTAGTTCATGCCCTTGTACATCTGACGAAGACAGCCTTCTTCAACATGAAAAGATTTATTTTTCAAATTCACTAGTTACACACAAAACAGAGAAATTCCCCTTAACACAATTTTTAGAAACAATTAGTGTGCATTTATAAATTGCAAGCAATATAAAGCAAAATTTATTGAAAGACAGGAAAGTGACGGAACAAAACAAATACAAATAAAGTTCATCAAACTCACTCTTGGTCCACAATGAGTATTTTTACTGATTAGATAAGATGAAGGCATGCAACAAGAATTAGATTAAAATATTATAGCGTAATCTCTAAAATTCCTAATTACACAGAATAATTGATAATGAACCACAATATTCTAAATCGAATTATTACTAATCTTGTTGAATCGGCTTACCATTCCCCCCAGCAATAGTATCAAGTATTTTAGTAGAGGATGATAAAATAATACTTGCCACGGCATTAGCCTATTACCTTGTTTGGTGTGCTTATAACATTAAATATTCTACTTTCAATGAACGAAGAAAATAATGTACGCTTTATTTTCTATACACTTATTAATATGTGCAGTTATTAGGTGCTTTATTAGTTATTGTTAAAGAAAAATTTATTATTATTATTAACAAATTTTATTAGTTTGTGTTAAAGATTGCTTAGATATTTTAAACCTTGCATTCAATATGTCTGTCGAAACCGGATAATAATAAAACTGAATGGTAAGTCTCTGACGAACATCAGTATTTCAAAGAAAAGAGTATTAGTTCGATATAAAAGATAAAATAATATGCTTGATGCATAATGATGCTATTAGAGTATCGAAGTTAAATAATATAAAATTTCACTATGAACGACATAAATCAAATTATTAAAAATGAATGAGACAAAAGAAGAGTCCAAGTCGTGACTATGCAAACAACATTTAATGTTTATTAAGTAAGACTAGAATATATAAGATTAATTGATTTTTGATTGTTTATTTACATCGCATTTTGAAGAGCTGTACCATAAAATGCGGTAGTCGTGTAAGGTATGTCTTGCCGGAGGTAGATAGTAAAATCCTTTAAGCATGTAAATGAAGCGGGTTTTATCAAGGAAAATCTAATTAAAACTACAGAACTTGTTTGTTCTCTGCTTTTCAAGAAATCTCTTTGTTTCGAAATACCATCGTAGAAAGAGTTACTGATCTGGAAGGAAATTTAAGTAATCAAATCAAAGTAAAATAATCTAATTTCGTAGATTTTTTCATTTTCTGTTGCGAAAGTGCGGACGATGAGGGCGTAGCTTAATTAACTGTGTTTCTTCGCGCTTTCTGTAACAAATTTAATATTTTTAACGATTTATTAGAATAATTACAGATGTCAGGTATTATTACAGGACAATACGTATTTAATTGCATTTGCGAACTTTTGCAAAGTTACACTGTATCTCTGTCAAATTTATCTTAGGAGAAACATATAAAGCTCCTCCAAAGATAGGGAAAACAAAATAGTTAATGAAGTTATAGTAAAAAAAAAGCTATAAATGATATCTTCAGGATTTTCTATGCGCAATGCATTGCTCATCAAAAAATATTATGTAGGAAAGTAATAAAAATGAAAAATGGGGCTTATACTTATCAAGAGAGATATCAGTTAATAAGATCCCGAAGTATAAATTAGTGACAAGTTCTTTACTTTCTTAAGGTATCCAAATACAATAAAATTGTGATTTTTGACAAAAATTTGCATTTTAATGATGTCTTATTTTATAGGCCATCTTATTAGCTTTATAAAAATACTAAGCGTTTTATTTCTATTCACTAGAACAAAAACTACAAGTGTTTTAGTAAAAACAGGTGCCACAACTTTAAGCAAGATGTCAAACTTTAAAAAGTGTTTTACTCAAAATGTTATAGGATATGCTCAAACAGGGAAAGTGATTTTCAAAAAGTTTTGAAAATAATTAACTGAATTTTTTTGTGTATGTTTTGTATAATAGTAGAAGTCTTTTAACCATCAGATTTATCAATCACTGTTTTATTTATTTATTTATTTATTAAGTAATTTCATATAATATGTTAAAGTGCTCCAGTTTCTCTAAAACTAAAATATCTCTTATCCTGAAGGTCATTTCAAAAATGAATGGCAAAGTAATACATCAAAACTGAAAAATTGAGAATTCGTTCATAAACTTTTTATTCGGAGTGAGTTATTTTTTATAAATTTTTTACCAACTTTTTTCCATTTTAGTACCAATGATTTATTTTTCTCTTTTTAATTTTAGCATATTTTTCTTAAAATGTGTGTACTAAATAAATCCAAAAACTACACACAAAAAAAATCCCCCATGTCTCTCTTTTTTTTTAAAACAAAAAGTTGTCGCAAGTAGTCGGATACCACGAGTAAACTTCACGAGGAAATACTTCAACTAATGCTACAGTACGAGATACATTGGGTATCCTCTCAGTGGTTTTTAAAATATTATGGGGATTAAAAGAAGAAATATGTCAGTTTTAAATAACCAAAAATTTAAGACTCTAGCTTGTTCATTGATCTATTGTAGCTGCAAAATTTATGTATCGTGGTTAATATTACAAAACAGAAAGTTATTTAAAAACTTAACAGTAAAGAAAAAGATAAAATCCTCGTGAAGATACGAGACTCTATCAAAGTATTTATTGTAAGCTTTGTTCTTAAAGATAAGACGTTCAAAAATAAAAATTTAACACATTTATTGACCTCTGCAAAATAAACAAATCAAATCTATATGAAGCGGCATAGTTCAGAAATTGTGCAAAAAGTTTTCAGTCTTTGTAACTGAATTTGAAATAAAATATTTAGTTTTTAAAACTTTAGAAAATATGGTTTCTTAAAAATGTTCTTCAATTCTCTTAGTAAATATAGAATCAGTACCTAATCGAGGTATCGAGATTCAGTGCTGTTCAGATTTAAAGGCAAAATTTAGTGAAGTTAAGGTACCTGAATTTTACAAATATTTGCGAGATAGGTTTAAAAATATACGAAAAGTCCCACATATGAGATTATTTGCGTATTTGGATGCACTCACTGATGCAATTAATTAATTATACTTAGGAAAGAGTATATATAGGTTCTCTTATAAGATCCGGACTTATACTGACATTTACATTGGATATAGTACTGAAAGTAACCAAAGCGAACAAAATTTCTCCGAAATAAATAAGATAGTGGCAGGAAAGAGATAAGAAAAAGCATAATTTTTTCGCGTTCTTTCATATGCTTTACTTTCTAAATAGACCTGTGTTTATATAAAATTTCAAGCTTTTTTTCGTGTAACACACTTTTATACATTTAGACCTTATTTGACTCGCGTTAGCATTTATTTGAAATTGATATACTAGTCTTAAGCCTTCAAACATTATGAAAGTTAAATTAATACTGTCTGTAGTGAAAATCGTCATAGTTTTCGAATAAAATAATTAAACAAATTAACCAAACACATATAGGAATATTTCACTCTTATATACATTTAGAGAACTTTTTCTCAACCAAACAAATATTTTTTCCCGCTTTGAAAGGAAAAGTTCCCAATCGAATTTTGCTTATTGCTGCATTTTTCTTTGAAACAGTAATTTCTATAAAAAAATAGAAGAAAAATTATTCTTTTACGAACATAAATGTTTATTTTTCCAAGAACCTAATTTATGTATTTCTTTGTTTGTAATATTTCCTTAATCACCGCAAAGAAATAACAACAATAATAATAAAATCATGTACAGTCACCGAAATTTATTTACCTCCGAAGGAAAAAAAGGAAAAGATGAATTGATAATACATAAATTCATGTTTTAAAGGTGGAGCAGGGAGAAAAAGGAATAAGTATAACAAGCTATAATTAAAATAGTGGAGTGATTCTGGGATTCAATGATTCTCTTGGTTATAAATGATAGATCATCGATAATATAACTACATAAATTCTTCTTCTTATATATGCGCACGAAATGCTTTAGTTAAAGCTGTGAACTTTTAATTCATAAGAAAAAAAGGAAAATTTTAAATATCTTTTCTTAGAGGAAATTTTGATTAGGGAAGTATATTAGAAAACTTTTACTCAAAACCAAGGCTACAAAGAAAAAAAATTATGAACCAAAATAGAAAGCTTCTAAAAGATTTCCTTTTGAAAATATTGAAAATTTACTCTAAGAGAAAAGCTTTTGAAACATTGTTTTAAAATATTTATCATAACTAATATTGATAAAATGATTTAAACAAAAAAATAAAACATATATTACCGATTATGAGTAAAATCATTACATACCTTTATTTATAAGCACTGATATATTTAATGTAAATAATATTTACAGGTTCCGTACACACATAATTAAAAAATACATAAAGCTCCGTACTGTAAAATTTCTACACTTTGATAAAGAGCAGAGTGTTTCTTTCTCTCTTCAATACATATGTTCTGTTACTATTACCCTGTTTAATGTATCCAACTACTTGCGCGACAACTTTTAAAAAAAAATGGAGATTTGGGGATCTTTTGGGGTTTTCAGATTTGTTTAGTACATTTTAAGAAAAATACGCTAAAATTAAGAAGAGAAAAAGAAACTATTAATACTAAAATGGGAAAAAATGGGTAAAAATTTACAAAAAGTAAAATAAACGGGGCCCATTCTGTACCAAAAGTTTATGAACAAATTTTCAACTTTTCAATTCTGATGTGTTGCTATGTTACTCATTTTTAAAATGACCTTAATGATATGAGATATTTTAATTTTTACAAAAACTAGAGCACTTTATCTTAGTTATTATATGAAACTGTTGAGAAATTGTATTTGAAAATATAAGAGCCCTCAATTCAGAAACTGATAACAGCAAAGAATGAAATTTTTTATGTATTTCATAAATAGCCCTTATTTTTTAGTGTACATAGAACAAACTTAGGGCAAAATATTTGCATCATTATAATTTTGCTTGTATTTTTTGTATAAAATTGTGTATAAATTTTTCTTGTATTTTTTGTATAAAATTGTGTATAAATTTTTCTTGTATTTTTTGTATAAAATTGTGTATAAATTTTGCTTGTATAAATTTGCTTCATTGTAATTTTGCTTGCCATGTATAATTTTTTTTAAGTACATACCATAAACAATCACAAAAATTCTGAAAGGATAAAAAAGAGAGAAATTAATGCGTAGTTTTTAAATTATTTTATGACAAAATAAAAGCAAAAATTACAAAAAGTGAAAATAATAAAATAAGGTACCATGAATAGCACGTTATTAGATATTTATAACACACCTTAAAAGTTTTAAAATTTTAATATTTCCAAGGAATCATATACTTCACATCTAAGCTTATATTCATGTGGCTTAAGAATTTTTTAATTCTTAAAACCTTGCATGATTGAGTTAAAATTTTTTTTTTAATTAGAATTTCTTTCTCGAAATATTTTTTGGTTACTATTAAATTTTTATACATGTATGCCTCTATGAATTGATTATTTATTTTATGTTAGTTCCACAATATTAATTAAGAAAGATTTTTAATCAACTCATTTAAAGTCATTGCTACTTCTTGTGGAAGTTTTTAGTTGAATATGAACGCAGTTGATCTTTTAATTTTACTTAGTAAAATATGTGAGTTATAAATAAATCTGAAACTTATAAGAGGATATAATTCATTTAAATTTTTTTATTCAATATTATATTTATTTCCAACTTGAATTTGAAAACAATTTTTAGAAAATTATTCACTCAGAGAATATCTAGGTAAAAATAACAGAAATAAAATAATAAACTTTTTAAACTTTTTATTTTTTATTTATTTAAAAGACACACATAATTTAGTCATTTTTAGTTAAATTTTACAAAAAAGACACTTACGAGTATAGCACTCTACTTACTTTGCAATTTTTATTAAATTACAATGTTTTTAATTGAATCAAAAAATATTTCATTATTATACTTTTACGCTTTTTAAAAAGTTGTTGTACATGTTAAATACTTTAAAAATTGTGTTCTTCTGTACCTATTGGCTTCTAAAAACGGATTATATATTGTTAATAGTACTTTACCAGTTTAATTTAATCATGATTTATATATAATTGCCCATTATAGAATAAATATTTTCTTATTAGTATTTAAATAAATTTTTATTAGATTTATTTTAATGGTTAATCTTTTCCTGATTGTTCATTGAGTTTTGTGATTAAGAATTTCTCATCAGAATTTTCATTTTATTTTACTTTAATTATTAATTTTTAAAATTCTCTTGAAGTTTTATATTTTGGAGACTGTGTGCTTACAAGGAGGGGCCTGGATCCCCCAAAGCCCTCGATTTTTCCCCGATTGATTATAATCCTATGTATATGGTACGTAAAATTTAATTTAGAATTTGTTATTAATAATTAATTTTATTTAATGCTAATTATTTATTCAATAAATTTTTTACTATTTTTCGTTCCTGGAAATTGAAAAAATAAAAAGAATATGTTGGGCAGTTGAAGCATGATTCGAGAGTGGTGGACATCATCCGTTCCTGGACTACCCCCTCCCCCTTGAAAAATTAATGTGTGCGCTACTGTTAGGAGATAAATATTTATTATATATATAACAGAAATATTATTTTTCTACGAAACGAAGATGTGTATCGTGTTCTTCTTAAAAACATTAATGGAAATTCTTCAAATTTAACTGCTACGAATATTATTAGTTTTATTTTAAGCAAATGAATACCCCAAACATAGCATGATCGAAGAAGCTTATTTTCGTAATATATAAAAAAGTTTAATGACAGCCAAATAAAGTTATTACTTTATTTAAAATAAATTGATTGCTCAAATAAATTTATTTCTAACGCATGTTTTCAAAAAGTACAATTGCCCTTTATATGTTAACATTATGAGAACAAATGAATTTTATATGTTATAACTGAAGCCTATAAGCACACAATTACAGAGATTGACTTATTCATTTTGAAAGTAACTAAATTGTGAGATATTATATTCTCCTTTTTTGCACGGTTATTTTAAATTGTGAATTTCTGTTTAAAATATGGGATATTAGAACTTTATTTAGGATGCTACACAATATTTTTTAAAATTCCTTTCGCTCATTTTTCAATTTTAGTAATTTATCGTGATAACAGAATTAAAAGTTGTGTTTTGGTATAATACTTTCATTTGAACGAAAGTATCTGGGAATAGATGAAATTTTAATTTTTAAAATTGTAATTACATTTACATATGCTAAATTAATGATCTACTATTGAATTAAACAATTATTGAATGCTTCATTCGATTCCTGATGTATTAAATTTTTTTTATATAAAAATATATATGAATACTGTGTTAGGCTTATAAGCGAAGAATGGATTTTGTACTCAACATAATCCTTCCGCAAAAATCGCAAGGACTTCTTTGTGATTCACTTTTAAAGTATCAATTTGTTTATAGAAATGATACTATTCCCTGTTATTGAGCTCATTTATATCCATCCCTAAACGTTTTCAATTTAAAGGAAAAATATTTTGTCAATAAATCTATAGTACCTGCGAAATTCACATTGTTCTTCATCTAAGTTATTTCACTTTATTTGTTGTTAAGGACAATGGAAACCATTACTATATATATATATATATATATATATAGGAATAGTAGAGAACCCACATTGATGCTGATTTCTGATTTTATAAGAAGTTCAAGGAATTCCCCTCGTAAGCACATATGTGCAATGTGCCTCAAAATAGAGGAGAAATTCGAAGAATTTATCAAATTTTATCTAATTTTAAAATAGATATCAGGAATTCACTTCATAAATACATATGTACAATGAGCTTCAAAGCTAAAGAGAACTTTTGAGATTTCATCAGAGGATTTCTGATTCTGAAATAGATTTCAGGAAAATACTGTATAAATTGCTTCATATAACATGCTTTAAAGCTGTAATGGCACACTATTATTATTCTAGGTGAAAAATAATTCAGTTTTTACCAAGAATATTATTTTACTATAATATACTCAGAATTTGGTAAAATTTCAAAATAGGGAAGGGCTTAACTCAATATAATACTACAAATTTTACATACCCTTTACGAGAATACTTATATTATTTTTCTTCGGAATAAATGCGAATTTCTGAAAATATTTCTCAACTGTTATAATAGTTTTTAATCCTACTTGTGAGTGGATGCTCACTTTAGCAATAAGCTCTTGCTCTGATGAAAATTAGTGTAGTAAGAACTTTTGAAAATAGCAGGAATTTTTGGCAGAATAATTATGTGGAAAGATGGATCGATAACAAATAATTATTGAGCCTTACGAAATTATATAAATTTCTTTGATAAAAGATAAATGTGTTGAAACAATTGGAGCAATTGATACAAAATATAAAAGATCATAGCAAGATTAGAAAAAGTTAATTATATCTTATGAATTTCAATGTATAAGTTGCCTATTTTTTCACTTTATTTATATTACAGGGCTTCGAACTGGAACTGAACTGAAAACCGAAAAAAATCCCGTTATTTTGGTCGGAAAGAAACCGGAACTGAACCGAAAAAAGAACGGACATTTTCCCCCCGGTTTATATACATCTTAAATCATTTTGTTACTGTAATCAACTCATCAATATTTTTTAATTTTACATCAACCTTATAATTATTATCATAGCATGAACATTACTTCTCGATTTCCTGTTTTGATGTTCAATAGTACTTTTCGGTTTTATAGTTTCACATGAAACTACATGCAGAAGGTCAATGGTGTAACGTTCACCATCACAGCCCCCACATTACGGGGGGGGGCAGGGTTCTAGGGTGCCCAAAGCCTGACTGATGCCAACTGCGTACCCATTGTAAGATCCGGCTTGGGGGCCCAAACCTGACTTTTCAGGGAGGAGGACCTAATAGTATCCGTTACGCCAATGTAGAAGGCAGATTTAATTCACAGTTGAAAGAACTAGAAGTATAGATGAGATTTTTTAAAGAAAAATATTAGTCTAAGTTATATTTTTTGCATCTCAGCATGCGATTATCTACGGATGTTTATGTAGGCTTTTTAGATAAACCAAAATTCTGAATTTAGTTGTCAAATGCGATTTTTATGATGGATAACAATTCCAATGCTCACCGTTTTCTGTTCACAGATCGTATCGTTCATGCTCGTTATATGTATTGATTCACATAGTGTGCCAATTGAAAAGAATAAAATCTTATAAATTTTGATAGAATAACATTTTTTGTTTGTGGTAGCACAAACAAGACTAAACATAAAATAAAATTATTCATTCGGAATTGAACCGAAAATCATTGTTTTGGGGGGATCTAAAACCGGAACTGAACGATATATTTTCTTGAGTTGAACCTGAAAGAAAATCAGAATGAAAAAAAAATTACGGTTCAAAGCCCTGATTTATTACTTTAGTCGAAGGTTTGATTTGATTCTTATTATTGACCCCACACTCTAAAGCAACTCGAGGGCTATTGGCAACGGTTTTCATCATTTTGAATCTCAGTCAAGTGACGAGGATGGTCTCTAAACCAAGGGTACTCAACCTTTTCTTCTGCTGGGCAGCATACAGATATGTCAACTATTTCCCGAGGGCCTCAACGTAAGGATAAATGGGGAGGGGGAGGGAGAAATGCTGTAAGACCAAGTTAACTTTGTAAATTTAAAATGTGGAAAATTGATCTAAATATTATAAATCTTACTTTGCTTTTTTTACTTATTTGATACATATATATTTGTCATTAACACTAGATATTAAAAGCACTTAAGAAACACTTCTTCTTCACGATATCTGCATCAGTAAACGGTTTCATATGATTACCAATAATGTAATAAACTTCATGGGATGTCTTAGTTACCACTGTGATATTACAACTGACAAAAAACTTTGTTGCTGTTTCAAAGATTTTTCAAGAAAGCCTATTTATCACCTCTTAAAAGAGATCTTCGAGGAAAAGTGTCAATGAATGATTCCCGTTTATTGGTATTTTTTTACATACTGCGCTTTCGTGATAAATCAAACAATTACTGATTCATGTTTGTTTTTCGCTACAAAATAGTCAACCTCCCAATCGTCTTTAAACGATATATTTTCTTCGAATATATTTCACTTGCAAGATATGAAAGATAGTTAAAAATTAGTTCTACACATAAAAGTGTCGCTACTCCACACTTTTGTCTGTTATCACTAACCGTAATCGTTACTAATAGAATAAGAATATCAATTCGCACCCGTACGAAATCAACAGCAAAAACAAAATTGGTATATTTTATATCTTAACAAAGAAAATTACCCTCCAAATTTTTAATACATTGTTATTAAAAAAGTGAATTTCTCAAAGCAATGGGCCATGACTGGGCCACCTAAAAAGACTCGGTGGGCCGAACTTTGTGTGTGTTGTGTGTGTGTGTGAGTATCGCTGCTCTAAACTGCCATCCACTCTCCAAACTTCTACAAAACACCAGTGGCTAAGGTTACAGATTCGTGGCTGGCGTGTCATGAGTTCGAGCCCAGTGCCGCTGAAGACCCACCGTGTATGGAAGCGATGCACGTTAAATCTGTAGAGAGCTGAAACATCCTCCTGAAAAGTGGTGTGGTGTGATAGTTAGGAGAGGGAGGGCCGGCTCAGGTGTTGTCCTCGTCACTTGACCATGGTTCAAAATGACGAGGTCCGTCACCAAAAATCCTCTTGTATATAGCTGAACAATGCAACTTTAATATTCACTCATGCACTCTACAAAACACCAATGAGAGGACTTTGAGCTCCGACAGATTTAACGTACATCAGTTCTTCTACATTGCAGGTCATCAATGGTACCATAACTCGAATTCAGGACTGTTTAGTCTTGAGTTCGTGACCAATGCCACATCTTCTACTAAGAATCGCTGCTATTTATATTGAGAACTGTAAACCTATCAAACCAATCTCGGGGGGGGGGGGATTGAAAAAAATCATCTATAAAGAGAAAGACATAAGAAAACAAGGAAAGGAGACAATTGTAAAAATATATGTAAAGCAGTTCACTAAGAAAATGCATGACTATTTTATATTGTTAGAAAAAATTGATTTCACATATGACTTAGATATCTTCAGAATTATATTCAAATTTATTTTAGGAATATTACTATAAGATTTAACCAATTCCATTCTGCATTTTGAATATTTGCAAAGCATCAAAATCATGTGGTGTTAGGCCGCATGTTTAGTTAAAAAAATGGTTTAAGAAAACACCGTACGAAATAATCTAAATTATACATATTTAAAGGTAATTTATTGACATTTTATATAAGATATTATTGGATCTCATTGAATGCTTAAACAAAATTCATGTGTTGAATAGTAGATGGGAAGCATTATGAAATAACGAAATGAATATGAGGATATTTTACTTTAGTCCGAAGCAAAATCTGGAAATTCCCTGTAAGCAGTAGTGAAGAGGGGAATGAACAATGTTAAATATGAAAGAATGAAGTACTTGCTCTGGACTTAAAAAAGTAAAGGGTTTCAATATTGTTTTATTAACTAAAAAATCGATATTAATGAAATAAAATTATTTTATAAGGTACTAGCAAATATAGTTATTTAGGAAAGAATATTGATTAGTCACATTTTTGCTGGACATTTTAAACAATACAATCGAATAATATTCCTTCAATAAATGAAAAAGTACTTGAAATATTTAAAACATTTCTGAATAATAAAGTAATTTTAAATGGGTTTGCCGTTTTTCTTATCAGAATCTTCTAAGTACATGAATTATGAATTGTTTCATCCCAAAATATCGGATTCAAGGACGTATTTAATACACTCATGTCCATAAATTAAGGATAATTCAGAATCACACAGAAATTGAACTCTAAAATAAAAATTTCACCTGTAGAATTATCACACACATCTTGAAGAAGAATATGCAAATTACAGGAAACCACCAGATGGCTCGGATAGTCCGGTATATAAGGAATGGTGGCAAAGAAGTAAAATTGTTCACAAGCGCTTTAAAAGCCTTTCAGTGCAATAACCGCATAGTTATGGCACAAAGGAAGCATTTGGATGATTTTTTACGTGGTAGAATTATCGGACAACTGGAATGTGGACGTATCCAGCTGGAAGTATCCGAGGAACTTGGAATCGCCCAGAGTGTCATCTGCAGGCTTTGGCAATGATTCCAAGATGATGGTAATGTGAGTAGATGTTACAGCACAGGTCGCCTCCGAGTTACAACGCCGAATGAGGACCGGTATTTGGCAGTTACTGCCAAAAGAAACAGACGGAGCACAGCATCTGACCTGTCTCGTCAGCTCTCTTCAGCTACTGGTACGACAGTTTCAAGGCAGACCGTGTACAGACGCTTAGGGCACATTGGTCTATATGCTCGTAGGCCTGTCAGATGTGTTCCCCTTACCGCAACTCACTGTCGCCTGCGATTAACCTAGAGTAGAGATCATGCATTGTGGACACCGCAACAGTGGTCTTGTGTGATGTTTTCCGACGAGTCCAGGTTTGGTTTGTAGTCTGATTCTCGCCGGACTTTCATATGGAGAGCGCCAGTTACCCGTTACCACCAAGAGAACACCATTAAACGACACCGTTACGGTGGTGCAGGATGGCTGGTTTGGGGAGGAATTATTCTTGGTTCCAGAACTGAGCTACATGTTCAGAGTGTAACGATGACAGGCCACATCTATCGGGATGTTATTCTGGAACAACATGTACGTTTGTTTCGGGGAGCCATGGGTGCTGAATTTCTGTTTATGGATGACAGCGCCCGTCCTCACCGTGCAAACATTGTAGACGAATGCCTTCAATCGGAGGATATCACCCGTATGGATTGGCCAGCATACTCACCGGACTTGAATCCAATAGAGCATGTGTGGGATATGCTTGGCCGACGAATTGCAGCCCGTCAACCCCCTCCCACCTGTCTACCGGAACTTTGGAGGGCATTGCTTGATGAGTGGTGTAATATTCCCCAAGATCAGATTGATAATTTGATACTCAGCATGCGTAGGTGTTGTAAGGCCTGTATTGAATCGTCCGGGAGACATACTCCGTATTAACCATCATACTAACCATGTTATACTGTTTTTTGTAAATAGGTTCTTTTTTGAAATTTGCTCCAGGGAGTAAAAATCGCAATTGTTATTAATTATGTCAAACATATAGCATCTTTTTTGCTCTTCACCTTTTGTTTAATAAATAGACTTTACAAATAAGTCAAATTTGTTTTGCTTCTGTCTCTTTCTTTGCCCGAACTTCATTATCCTTAATTTATGGACATGAGTGTAAAATGTGAGGTCTGAAGAAAATTTTACAAATACTTGAAGCATTTCTGGCATTGATATGTATTTTAAAGTTTTAGCTGATAAGTAATTCAAACATTTTTCGATGGTGGTGGCTTAAGTAAAAGAAGATAAATTACATATATATAAAAAAATTAGCACTGATAATTGCCCAATAATCAGAATAATAAAGAATATAATATAAAAGAAGTTTCGTAAGTAGATCCGCTTTAATATTACCTAAGAAAATCAAAGTGCTTTCTAGGTGTAAAAAGTAATTTATTATTAAAAATGTTACGATAATAAAAAATTAAGATCAAACATTCTTCTGTTCATTAATGCATAAATAAATTTAAATACTATCTTATCCGAATATTATTATTGAAGTAAATATTTTTATGTACAATATGTGCGTATCAGAAAAATTTCTTCTAACAAATAGCGTTTTTATTTCTTTAAACATAAGTAGAAGAAATAAAATCAGGGAGAAATTAACGTTAAACTTCAATTTTGTAGTAGAATTTTTTTTGTTTGTATAAATCCGGTTCACTTTCCAAATTATATTCGGAAATATAATTTGAAATTGTGATATTTATAAAAAGACTTTTTAATTTTTCTACATTATCATTTCTCTAACTCACTTATTTCGGTGGGCATACAGAATAGTAGTATTAAATTTTTAATTTTAAAAATTCCTATATGTACTTATTTTGCTTTTGTATTAAAATTTTATATATATATTCCCTTTTATTATATATTATATTATTATATATATATATATAAAGTATAATAAAATGAAATAAAAAAAATAATAAGACAAAATTGTACTACCCCCCACCCACACGCACACACACACATTTATATATATGTATATATATATGTATATATATATATGTATATGTATATATATATGTATATATATATGTATATATATATATGTATATATGTATATATAGTATATATATATTATATATATATATATATATATATCAGTAGCGCACACAGGAATTTTTCTAAGGGGGGGGCAGTGTCGAAAGTCTGCTATTCTATTCTCGTATCATGCTCCAATACGCCACCCAACCTATTTAAATAATTAAATTAATTATTAATAACATATACTTATAATTAAATTTTATTTACTATATGCATAGGATTATAATCAATCGAAAAAAATCGAGGGCTCTGGGGGGGGGGGTTGAACCCTTAGGACCCCCTTTGTGTGTGCCACTGATATATATATTGATTATATTTTTCTGTTTTATATAGTTATATTTCATGTACTTTGAATAAGCGGATAGAAGAATCAAGTTGGGATGGAATAATATCGGCACTTTCTGAAAGCTCTAATAATTAATCCTGCATTACCTTTGGTCCTTTGTTTTCAGGTGTAGAATGGTGAAAATGTTAGAACAAACAAGTAAATATATTTATTACTTTCGATACAATAAAGGCTACTTTCTTAAAATAAAAATGCATGACTTGATTATTTATAAAGAATTTCTATGATTTCCATAATTAGTTTATAAAAGAATTATGTATATATATATAGCTATCTATTTAATTGAATAAAAACTATGTTTAACAAATAAATAATCAACTTCATTTATAATTTCCTTTATAGCTAGCTATTTATCCACATATAGATAGCTATAAAGGAAATTTATTTTTTTCAACTACTTTAATTATTTTCCACTTCTGTAGACATTATGATTTCAAAACTGTTGCTCTTAAGTTTCTTATTGATTGTGTTTTATTTAATGGAAAATGACTATAAATAAAAATAAAAAGTTATCAAATTTACGCCTTCAACTGGAAAAATTAATGAGTTTTGGAGCATTTCTTGTAAATGTACAAAACTGAAATTTTTCGGGAGAAACAAAAATTTAGAACAGTAAGATATTAACTTTTTTGAAATTTTTTAATTCAGATGTGTCCCCTCTCTTACTATATATTAAATAAACGCAAGTTCACTGGTAATTCTAACTTGAGAATTATTTAAATTTTTCTTACTGGGCTACACAATTTTAAGCCCAAAATGAAGATTACAACTGTAAAAAACATATTTGCTACAATTGCTGTAAAAAAAGTTCATGTTACCATCCATGTTTTGATAATATGAATGAAAAGTGTGATTACATTGATATGAAAGCTATTGCAGTGGCTAATTGTACACGAGGGATCTTCAGGCACTTAGCTCGAACTCATGACACGCCAGCCAAGAGTTCGCGACCTTGACCACTAGGCTACCACGGCCACAAAATTAAAACAGTAGAAAAGAATGGCTTCAGATATATATGCTTAGTTTCTTTTTGTAAAAATTCCTAGTAAAATTTTGATCTATTTGTCATTGTAAAATCAAAGTAAAAAAAAAAAAATGTTTGAGAACCGATGAGTTCTCTAAAACTCTTCAGAGTTATAAATCTCCTGCAAAATGAGGGGAAAAAGTTCAAAATAACCGAGTAAGATTTCTTAAAGAAAATATGTTAATTTCTAACTATAATTCAAATGCACTAGATTTTGTATTTACAAATCCATCGTAGTAAAAAGTGCTTGAGGGGATATTTATTATTTGACATTTAATATTACCTCTTTTTAATTCTTTAAATATTTGCATGGTTCACATATTTTCAGAATTTTAGGTAAATGCAATATATTTCAAAATTAAATAATCTTCGGCATTATAAATGTTTTACATTTTTTATTGTATGGATAGTATTTTTCTAAGTTGTGTTCTGTTTCTCAGGATAAAAAAAAATTCAGAATGTGCAATAATTAAATCGTGTCAAATGCTATTTCAACTAGTAGCTTCTTTTCAGTGGCAATTGTAACAGTATCGCTTTAACAAATTCAAGAATTAAAGATAGCACATTAAATTAAATTCTTTTTAGTGTGTTTATCTATGACGGCTTTTTTAAACAATTCTGATTCCAATTCTATTATATTAATAAATAATAGCAATTCCATTTAAAAATGGTGAAAAAACTTAAATCTTATTTTAGTAAATTGTGATAATTTAAAGTTTCAAAATTCCCATCAATAACTCAAATAATTGTGTTACTAGTTTTAATTTGAAAAACTAAAATTATGAAAAATAATAGGAAACTTTTAAAACCTCTCATTTTATTACAAATCATAAAATACCCTGACAATTAATTTTTAAGCATTATTTTCAAATAGATGATTTTGAGACACAAACAAGCGATAACATTTTGCTTTATTTGTATTTATCATTGATTCCTTGTTCATTTATGAAGGTATTTTATTATATATCTTACACTTTTGAATATATTTTAATACTTGAAGGAAAGTGAGTGCATCCAGAGACGTCTTAAGAGTTCTCGATGCCCTAGTCACCTGCCCAAAAGTAGGCCCTGGGCCCCTACACAAATGTAGGATTCCCCCTATGGCCCTTAAAATTAGGCATAAAAAGAAGCATAGGTTGTAAAATACTCGTACAAGCAACAAATAAAAATAAATATGCAATTACACAAACCAGCTCGACCGACTATCTCTTTGACTGAATGAGTTACGATGATGTACGGTTGTAGGCCTAAGCCTACGGCCATCACATGTAGCCAGTTGACAGATCATCAAAAATTCCCAGTTTTTAGGAAAATACAATAGGGAATACCTTTTAACTGTTGAAATTATTCGAATTATGCTCTTATTAAGGCAAAGTCGTGAACTAGACAAGGCCTCCATTGTAGCCGAGGACCTGGGCTCGTACCCTGTTGGTCCGTCCCATAAGACGTCACTGAGTGCACTAAGCTTTCTTTATTATTTCTCAAATTCAACTTTTCGGTTACAAATTCTGAATCAATCGTCTAAAAATAAGTGTAGATATTTATTTTAGATTACAATAATACTATGGTTTAACATTATTATTTTAGATGGCTCTTCTCTGTATCTTTGAGTGGTTTGATGTTCTTAATTTCTTTCCTCCCTGAATTAATAAGGCCTATGTATGATCTTATTGCATCATTATACAATAGACTCATTTTTGTATATATATAAGAACTAACTACTTTGTTATTAATTACAAAGTAGTTAGTAGATGTAAGATTGTCTTTGCAAATATGTACATTGGTCTTTTCTGAATATATGAGTTCGATTTTGCTACAGTAGCAAAACCAGGGAAGTTAGGGTCCCTTGGGTACATAAATAAATATAATTAAATAAGAAAAAAAATTCAAGAAAACAATTGAGAAATTATTATACATAGCTCCGTTATTAAGGAGAATTTTTAGGGTTGCAATAAAGTAATTAAAAAAGATCAAACTATGGTAATACTACTTGGAGAAATCATAATAAATATCTAAGAATGCTTTTACTTTAAATTGGAAATATTTCATTACACCAGATAATTAGCAAAATATTTTAAGGTATTATGATTAAATATGAATGGACTGTTTTATAATATTAATTAAATTTTAAATATCTGTGAGTCCCTGATATCTTTGAATGCTAAAATTGAGGGAACGTTAAGAAGACAAACATGTGTACAACCAGATTAAATTTACAAAATAAATAAAAAGTAATATCTAATTCCATTTTCTTAGCTATTGCTTGTTCTATGCACTGAATCTTGTAAATGTCGATTTAGATTTAAAACAAAATGCTAGAATTTTAAAGAGTGAAGTTTAGTTCTCTTCAAATTAATATTTATTTTCAATTTAAGCTTAAAAATCATTGGTTTTTTACTTAAGAAAAATATCTCAATAAACACTTCGAAGCACTTTAAAATAGGAAAGAACACTACCGGAAGTTTTGTGAATCTATAAGTGTAAACATTTTCACTTCCTACTCAATTCCTCTAAACATTTACTCACTATATTCTCCCTTTTTTAGATGATAATAATTTGACAGAAATAAGGATAATTTCGCATATATATCTTCCTTTTTTATGTAATGACTAATATACTTACAACTTAATATGTATTTTTTATTTTTTCACATTAAGTAGTATTTGATGATATTTTTCTCATTAACAAATTTTTTTATAAATCTATCACGTGCGACTGTAAACATTGTTTTTGTTGGCAACGTTAAGATCCATTTCAGATTGCTAGAAAGAAAAGGTCAAAAATAATTTTTTAGTCCTTTCAGAGGCTCAAAACGAAGATTTTAAAAAATATTTTCGGTTTTTTACAAAATTTTTGTTTGAATATGTTGTATTAGGAAGTGAGCTACACATTATGACATCTTAAATTATTTTTTACATCTCTTATCTTTTTTGTGACTTTTATTACATGCCTGTAACTCCATAATTTTTTTTATAAAATATAATTTGATAAATATATTAACGCGTATCAAAATAAAAAACTATATACTTTGACTATTTTTTATAAATAAATAATCTTAAGCCACATTTAAAAACATAAAGCTGATAAGCGTTTTATAAAACAAGTTTTTATTTAAAAAATCTTAATTATGTATATTTATTAAATTTTAGCTAAAAGCATTTAAAGAATAAATGAAAGATTTGAGATTTTTTTAAATATATCCTTTCTGTGTAAAATTCTTCTCGTAACAAACTTAATTAAAAGTCCAGGTGGTGGATTCCTACAAAGTTTACCCACTTTTCCCGGAAGGAGTGGAATAATGGGCACATGCTTAGTTGTTAAGATTCTGAACTTAAATTGCCTCAATTTCCTCCTGCGCGTTGGAATGGTCAAGTGACTCACGGATTTGTTGCAATCCTTTTAAAGTAAACCTTACAATAACAATCCTTGAAGAATAGTTTTTGGGGACAGCCTCGGTGGTTTTCTCGGTAAAATCTCAATTAAAAAGGGTAACTGTCAAGAAAAGGATATTTTCTCGACACTTATCCTTTTAACTTGTGCTCAAATGAGTTGAACAACAATTCTTCGAACCAAAGTTAGTTTCTACTAATAATGACACTTTTCGAAAGAATTTTAGCAAGGCATGCCAAGTTAGATGGTGTTCGAATATTAACAAGCATTTTGCAAACAAATCATTACTGGGGCGAAACTTTCAAAGGTAGTTATCCCAGTTTGACCGGAAATGGGAAAAAGAGTTGACGCAATTTGCATCAATGGTTGTATCGATTCGGTCAGCTTCAATGCGCACACCGGCCGAAACCTTTAGGACAAGAAAGTGCAGGGAAAAGCAGGCAAAAATGTACCCTCCGATGATAAAGTAAGGATTGGTGAGGCCCCGGTCAGATGGGAGGGGCCTTTTCATATTCGACCAAAGAACCCAGTTCGGACGCTACTGACCAATGGGAAGTTTCCTTGGAGCCTTAGTCCAGGGGATGAACGGGTGATTTATGTCGGAGATGTGTGGGGAGGAGTTTTAAAAGGAACCAAACTTTCACATCGATCGTGGAGACAGGACCTCGGGAGTACCTCCCGTGGAGACCACCTCCCTGCGAATGCATTTGCGGTCATTATTGAATTTGCAAATACGTTCACGTAGACGTTCTCCTTTGATCCGAGAGGATGCGAGGGAGTTTGCTAATGAATTTCAGTTGCCTTTGCTGTTGCATGAAGAAAATCGATGCTCGCCGCTTGCGCCGCTAATTAGATTGGGTCACACAGATGGTTTTCATAAAACGTGCTGGCCATTAAAGAGCAAATAAACACATGGCATCTTATATTAGGGCCGCTTTTGGAACCCGTTCAGGGGTCTGCTCGACCGTGTAACACCACCAAGAATAGCAGAGGAGGGATAACTGCTTTCTTTTTTGTCTCTTTTGTAGATACTGCAGCCACTCCATAGCCTGGACTTGAAATCCGTCCCTATCAAATCCAATAGAGGGGAGGGAGTGCTGCAGTAAAGGAGATCGATTAATTGATATCATCAAGGCGACAACTTTTACACCACCAGGGTCGGCGGGTTGTATGTAATGAATCCTGATGAGAGGGAATGGGAAGTACCACACTAGGAATAAAATTCGACCTTTTGCAATCGTAAACACACACAATATGAATTGACAGTCGACACTTCTAGGTCTTGGATCCAAAGGTATGCTGGACGGTGGAAGCTAGTCCGATAGTCATCCATGTAAGCCAATTGCACGTTGACAAAGACGCACTGACATAAAAAGAGTTGGGATATTTTTCGCAATGAAGAGGAAACTTTTGATTTGAAAATAATAATTTGGATTTTTGGTATTTTACTTTACCCTTAATTCAGTTCAATAATAATAATAAAAATAGACTGAATTCACATTAAAATAACTTTTAATTTGATTATATCAAGTGATGCCGTTAAATATATTAAAATGTGAATATCTAATTTTTTTCAAGGTATTCTTCGAATGTGAGAAAGAAATCCATCCAACCTCAAATAAAATGAATAACTACTGCTACGATTTAAAAATATTTGTAAGAATTATAATATATATAAATTTGGATAGTAAATATTTACATTTTACATGGTGTGAATATATATGAGTTAGATAATTACTTGCTGGTTCATCTTATGATAAGCCTTTAAATTAATAATAATAACACACTATCATTATATCATATATAAAGTTCTCTCGTAAAATAAGGCTCTAACTAACGATTAAAATTTATTTTAATGTATATTACTTTCATAAAATTTTAACATCATTTTTTTTAATCATATCCTTAATATAAATAGAATTAAAGATCTTCAAACTCAAAACTAATAATAATTAACTGAGTAATAACTGATCATTCTTTTATCTTTCAAGTGATCTATAATTTATTTATCATTTATAGTTTGAATTATATATTTATATACATGTGTGTGTATGTATATACTTACAACATTATTTCTTGTATTTCAAAAAATTGCTTTTTTCGAGGTTGTATAATTTTTTTTTTGTATTATATTTTTTTAACTAATTTTCTTCAAAGAACTGCTACAAAACTAAAATCCTCTAAATGAATTTTTTTTTTGGATTTGTTAAAATTATTCATGCTTTGTTCATTTATTTTTGTTTTGAATACAGAAGTTTGTAACAGTCAGTTTTATGCTTATAACACATAATGTAAGTATATAAACAGTTAGAATATATATAAAACTACTTAATTTTTTTTTCGCTCTTGAAATAACTTTCTGGAATAGTTTTAAATAAAATTAACCAGAGTTATCAAGACAACTTAGTGCAAATTGCTGTTTGAAATATTCAGTGCCGTATTTTGTTTTAGAATTATCTAATAATGACTAAATAAATTTTTAAAGTAGAAAATTTGGAGAGGTTTTTCTTTTGGACTGAACTCAAAATATTTCACTTTTTGAAGTATTATTAAAAAGTTAAGAATTAAACAACTTGACTATGAATTTTGAAAAATTCCGCTCGAAATTTGCTAATCACTCTTGTTTTTTAGCAAAAAAGTATGATATCATGGTCATTGAGCTTATATAAAGCTTATATCTCGGTATACACTAATTACTTTTAATTTTAATACTGCACAATAAACGTTATAAGCGGTTTTAAATATTTTGAACCAAGTATAAAAAAAATAGTTATTTTGTGGCTTTGAAAAAGTTGACTAACTCGAGTGGATTGAGAAACTTTCGACGGTTACGTAGTTGGTTATTTCAACACCAGGTGGCAGTATTCACCACTTCCGAAGAAGGAGTAGAACGGGAAGAATTCTTTCTTTTTGTTAACTGAAGGAAGAAAAAGGCGACATTTCTTCTTTTCGTTAATATCTGTTGATTTCAAATAAAATTCTAATTCTCTGAAATACATCTTTAAAAAATATTCTGAAAGTAACGTATTGGAAGATTACACGCATTAATAAAAATATGTTTCAAATGAATAATGTAGTTTTGAGAGTAGCATATGTTTCTTTTATTAATTTTTATAGCAAATAATGATCAGAGTAAGAAACATTTTAAACAGCAGTAATGCTTAAATAAAGCACAAAATGTATTTGTTAATTTATAGTTGTAACTTAAACAAGACTTACTATTTTTATAATTAAATTTTTTTTTTTATGCAAATCATTTGCATTTCCAATAAAATCAGACAAAACTACTATTTAATATATTTGGTTTATTTATAAAGTAATACACAAGAAGGAAAATCTTTAAGAAATAACAAAAATGCTTAATTTTTTTCCTAACAACTAGAATTAATTAATAATCACTTTATAAAAATGCAACAATAAAATGGTCTTAAGAATATACAATATTTAATCCCAAAATATCTATAGATTAGCTTAGTTATATAAAAATACATAAAAATAATTGTTTCTACCGGTAATATTTCGAAATAAAGAAAATATTTGAATTTTTACTTTTATTTTATGACACATTAATTAATTCGAAGCTGTCTAGAGCCATATTCTATTACTCTTTTTTGAATTATTTAATATCATCAATATACCAAGTTTTTTTTTTAAAAAACCCTCTTTGTTTTCAATTTTAAAGAATTCATACTTTTATATGCTTGCTTATTAAGTAAAAAAAGGACAAATTAACTCGGGGCATTGTACATGTAAACCGAATAATATTTGCTCTAGAAATGTAAAAGCTTGAAACTTTAATAGATTTCTTGTGTTTTTCAAATTGAATTGTGAATAATTAGATAAAAAAAATTTTGACAAAATACGTTCTTAAAGTAAAGCGTAATGCAGAGTTTTCAGAACCTATCACTAAATAAGCTATTTTATTGAATTTGCATGGTTTTCAAGTTTTTTTTTAAATGCAATTACTTTGATTAAATCATACGGAGGGGGATACATTATTTATATTTATTATTTATTTTCAAAATTTGACCCAGTTAAAATTTATACCTTGGTACCGTATTAAAATAAATAAACAGGAATAAAAAAAAACAATTTTAAACTTTCCGCGTTGTTATTAGAAATCTAAAAGTTGTTTATTTGGCTTTTACTACAGCAAGAATTGCTTTTTCTGTCTATCCTTTCCTTGACATACAAGGAGGCATTTTATCAATTATAATTTACTAGGAAGAGAGTATGTTTTTCTAATACTTTCAAATTATTTTATTAGAATTTCAAGATACTTGTCTTTTTTAAAAAAGAAATAAATTGAATTTTTGACATTGTCTCTTTAATAATTTTTCAATAACAATATAGGAACAATACTTTTTAAAGAAATTTTCATATGTTTTTGTCTAATATATTAGGCACTTTTGTCATACTTTATATTAATCAAAGTGGGTAATATGATTCCTTCTGAAATGTCGTTTTAGTATGCACGCGTTTGTAAATAAATGTGTTTAATACGTAAAAGAAAATAAAAACGCATTTAATATTCGGCATAATGACTGCGTTTTAGAAGCTGAGAAAATGTTAAGTTGAATACTTCAATGAAATAGAATGGTAATATTAAAAAAAATATGCAGTAAATCACATGAAAACGTATATTGAAATTTATCATTTAAACCCCGATTACGTGCAAGTCAATACCACTCATAAATGCTAAATTCCTCAATCTATGAACTGTAAATAAAAATGCCAATTTTAATAATTCTTAAGCATTTAGTGTTTGTGAAGGATTCATAAATTGAAAAAGAGAAAAGTTGCCCATTAGTGGAAAAAAAGCCTACACATAAAGCCTAAAGTTGCACACTCTATAATTTGGATAAGAAAATTCACTTTCTTAAAATTGTTGTTGTTAGTATTCTTCGATCAAGTATAAATCTTACAAAAACGGAGAAATTTGAAATAGCAGATAGTCAATGTAGAATTTAAGTTCAAGGAACCAACATAAGCTATTATTGTTTGTTTAAATTTATTTTTGTTTTTTGTAAAGAAAATTCACATAATAATAATAAAAATAAACATAATCTTATAGATGAAGGCCTCATGAGTTTTCCCAAGGAATGCTATCTTAAAGGAAGAATAAGTCATAGGCACCAAAATGTTAAAAAAAACCTTTATCTTCCCCTTAATTTTATGCATTCAAAAGTCTGAAAACTGATCAATGTAGTTTTGTTTCCCGAATTAAGAGATTTAATTAGAAAATTTTCTGTTATGAGTAAAATTAATACTACGTATGTATAAATGCTTTAAAAGTATTTTACCACTACTTACACTAGTTGCATATGCATAGATTTCCAATTAAATACTATTCAAAATACAAAGAAAATGTTTCAATATATTTAGAAATGTTTTTATATGGTATTTAAAAACAAATTTAATTTTTATCTGGATTTAACTTTGATCACAAAATATTATAGGCTCGTTGTATAATTAATAGATAAATATTCGAATGAATGTACAGCTATAATATGTAGCTATCGAATATTTTGTAATAAGTATTCTACGTCACAAGATATTTGATTTGATAGTTTGAAAAATGGAAGTAAAAAAACAAAATTAAAGTATTCATAAAAAAGTTTGAAAAAAAAACACCACGACGAAGGTACAGACGTGAATAAAAAACTAAGCACAAGAAATATTAAATGAGTGATTAAAAAACTTAAACAAGAAAAATTTGATGACTGGGAAAGCTAATATTTAATAATTTCGTAAGTGTTTGATTGTTAAAAAAGAAAATCAACTTTGATTCATTCAAACATTGATTAAACCTAGCAGCTCGATCTAAAATAAATTTGCATTTAGTAGTAAACAAATAAACAAAATAGCAACAAATATATGTTGCGAAGTTTTTCAAAAGCACTGTATTTTATTAAATTAAAACGTTTTGCCAGAATTATAATAAAGAAATACATCAATATATTTGCTATCCTCCATCGTGCGACTAAGTTTCTGAAATTTTTAATACGCGTTTAATTTTTCTTTGAAATTTCGAGCATATATTTTTAACTTTGAAAAAAATTAATGTTCTTTTTCCCTGCATTAGGGCATTTTTACTTGTTAGGTACTTACCTATAAATATTTTGATTTTAATTAACTTGTAATGTTTAGTGGTTTTAATTCTTTGGAAACATTCATGCAAAACTATAAAGGATACATTCAAGAAAAACTGATAGAATTTTTCTCCAAATTCTTTCAAAGTTGACCAAAAGAACCTAAAAATTTGCATCACTTTTTACATAATTTCATACAATTGAAGTAAAGGTATCAGAATTTTATATTTATTAAAAAATAATGAGTATAATGAATTTATATGAAAACTCGTAAAATATTTTCTTTCTAACGACAATAATTAAGTGGGGAATAATATTATTAATATAAATCTTTGCAAAAAGTTTATTGCATTAAATCATATTAAGGCAAAATGTATGGAATAAATTAAACATTAAGGAGAAATCATGAAGTAATAAGAAATGGAAACTTTGTAAAAATATATAACAAGTTATTTTTGTTTATACAAAAATTATAAGTTTACACAGTTTGCATTTCAAATTTAAAAAATATAAATCTTATCCTTTTAAAGCTCTTATAATGAACACAGAAAATAGTTTTTTAAAATGAATTTATATAAGTCTTTGGAATGCATTGGATATTTAAAAATTCTTCCGGTAATGAGAAGAGTTTTGGTGAGATCGTAAAAAGATTTTTTTAAAGAGAACTTCAGAATTCATAAAACATGGTGCAATTATTATTACGAATTTCCAAACTTTTCTTGGATTTGGCTCATCGTTCAATTCAAAACAATTATCTTTTTTATATTTTAATGTTTAGACATTGTTTTTGTTTTATATGTTTATTTATATTGTTATGTAGAAAAAGCATAGACAAAATACTGGTAGCCAAGTCATTCTAACTAAAATTTTGACACTTCCGTTTACAAAAAAATTCATTATTAAGAGCTGTATATCACAGATAAAGTGTCGTTAGCTGGGTAAACAAACAATCTAATTTCGCATCAAAATTTTAGCTTTATTATTTATATTTAAAATACACATACATAAACTCGAGATAAAAATAAATACCAAAAACTCAAGATGGATGTTTCAGTTATAAATATAATAGATAGAGGACTGCTTGTAGTGAGTTTAAATACGATTTCAGCAGCAAGTGAACTTTTCCTTTCTGCTCATAGTACTGAGAAAAATTAAGCAAAAATTTTAATAGATAAGATCTTCTAAATGAATTATTGAATATAGAAGACATTTACCAAATGGCATTTGAAAATGCATAGACCAGAGTTTGAATCAAATCAAATCAAAGAACAACTAACAAGTTATAGTCCATTTCAGTGATCTGTAAGCAAATTCAAAGCAGCAAAGCAGAAAAGTATCATTATAACATAATATCAACTAAAACAATTTTATAAAATTAAGAATTATGAAGATTAAGATGTGGCCGCAGTAGCCAAGGGGTCAAGGTATCGGATCATGGCTGCTGTGTCATGAGTTCGAACCCAGTACCACTGAAGAACCGCCGTGTAAGGGAGCGATGCACGCTAAATCTGTCGAGAGCTCAAACGTCCTCCTGTAGGTGTGGTGTGGTAATTAGGAGAGATAAGTGCCAGCTAAGATGTTCTCGTCACTTGACCATGGTTCAAAATTACGTCGCCAAAAGCCCTCGTGCATCAGCTGGGATGCTGGTATGACACCTACGACAGTAAGCATCTTGTACTCAATAAAAGATTCCCTGCATTTAATGAACATCAGCAGTTGCAAAGATGATCCTGAGGCCGTTCCTTTGACTGAATAGGTGTCTCGTACCTTGGTTTTTCTTAACTGTTCCCAGTAGTAAAAAAAAGGACAGGCAGGGCAGATCAGGAGATCTAGGTGATCATGTTTTGGGCCTATCACAAACATTGGAAATCTTTCATAAAGCAGATATTAGCTTTTTTTAAACATTCAAACACTGGGCCATATCTGGCGTCAAACAGCTGTTAAAGGATAAGTCCTGGAAAACGTGAACTTGACCGAACTCCTTTAATTTTAATTCTCTATGCTGAGACTTTTTTGGTTTTAGTGAGGTTTCAATTGATCTGCGGCTTCTGTGGGATTTGAGAAGAGATTAAAAAGGATCTATTTTCTTTCGATTAGGGTTAGAGTCAATTTTTTTATAGGATTTGGATTTGAGAGGCAACTTGGAGACACAGACTGATACTTTTGGCGACTCGGGGATTACCTTCCGATCCCACATTTAAATGGTAATTTTGTTTGTTTCGGGGAACTCTCTATCCCAACTTTTACTTTAGGCCCTATATATATATATATATATATATATATATATATATATATATATATATATATATATATATTATATATATATAAACTTCGAATTCAAAGAATTCGAATTATCAAGAGAGTAAGAAAAACTCCCGAATTTTTTTTCTAACGCATTTAAATTTTAAACTATGTAATAAAATAATAATTGCATATATATATATATATATATATATATATATATAAAATTACTTTAAAATATTTTTAAAAAGTACGCATTATATAGTATAAGTATTATACAGAAGTTAAAAGTCATGTATTAAAGGAATATATTTATGTTGTAATTCTTGAACAGGACTCTTTCACGCCCCACCAGATCTCTTCCATTCCTCACTAAAAATAAAATCGTTTCACACACGGTTCCCCTCAGATACTGTACCCCTAACTATTGGTTCTTCCAAGGCAGGGTCCAGTCCGGCCCGTGTCCTATTAGGTTTCTCATTCTATAAGTCACACAGATGAGCCATAAATCGTTATGTTAGTCCAATGCAAAAAAACACAATCTTCGTCTGACGAACCGGGGAACTCAAAGAAGGGACAACAGACAGATGTTCATCAGAGGCTATGTTACAGGGAAGACATGCAGAGATAATACAACACAAAACATGTGAGCTCCAGCCTGTTTGCTACAGGACTCTAGATAGTAAGTGCTCGAATCGTTGAGAGTTTTATAAGATACCTTCGAATTATATATTGCATGTTGTAGTCTGGCCAGCCACAAATTTTACTTCGAAATATTGAGTGTACCAAAACGTATTGTTTTTGTTCGAAGTATCAAGAGTTTTTCTAGGGGCTGAGCATATACTTCGAATTAGTGAGAGGTTCGTATTATGGAAAGTTTGAATTGACGAGAGTCTACTGTATATATATATATATATATATATATCTTGAATTTTGAGAATAACAGTATCTTAGTGATGTAAACAAGTCTTCTTAATTTAAATGCTCTCATTTTTTCTTTTAAAAAATTGGACTAGAGGTATCACAAAATAATATGATCAATGAATAATCCGCATTTTGAACTAAAAGAAATAATGCACATTTGAACACTAAAATACAAAACTGAAATTGGACACTCAGTTACTTGTTTCGATTTAATGAGCGAATAATTTAGCATACAGTTTTATGAAAAATATTTGCTAATAATTAATAAATGACTAGAGATATTTCAGAATCGGAATAGAATTGTTAATTTTTGCTTAAAATTGAGAATAATTTCTTGAAGTATCAAAATGAATGTGTTACTTTGATATTCTGAATAGTATTAATTTAATTCCTATAGAAAATCATTTCTGATTTTTAGATGATACATTTTTTTCTTCAGTTTTTTGTGTGGATATATCGGTATTTTAAGAATGAATGTAAGAACATTTTAGATACAATTTTTTATTGTATTTCTAAAGACTAAATTCTGTAAGTGGGTTTTACATTCCCCTTGAACTGTTTATTTGAAGTTTAAGAAGAATTACAGACTATATTTTAATGCGTTTATGTATTTTAAGAAAAAAAACTATTTCTGAACATTTCAAGAATTCTAAATTAGACTAATAGATGCCACATTTGAAAATACCTTGTCCTGCAGCTGTTATGACTTAAAATGGATTTAAATGGATTTATCGGAAACATTAAAATAAAATTGCGAATTGATAGAAGTAATTCCATGTATTTTGACATTTCATTTGATTAAAAGGAAGACTTGGGGGCGGAACGTTTCCAGAAACATTTTGTTCGGATGTTGAAATACTTAGAATTAGGACAGAATTAGCATAAGAGAATTAAATCTACTTTATTTTCTGGTAACTCAAAGTATATTCATTCTATTTCCTATACCAGGAACCAGCCAAGTAGTTAAGCGAAGCAAAATAATTTAGGTATCAAAGACAGAGAGAGAGAGAGCCAAGCCTAAGCACGCGTATATACATACGCGTGCTTAGGAATGGAGGGGAGGCAATAGCTGTCGCACCCAAGACTATCTTGCTCTAATTAATATATCTCTTATAACATTTAAATAAAGTCTTACTGTAAAGATTTTAGCTTTCTTCAAAAACTAAGAAGTATCCATGATACTTTTTATTTTGGTAGCTATATGCAAAATAACCATTGCCAAATAATCATAATGCTGAGAATTAAACTTTAAAGCGCGTCGCGAAAAATTTTCGTACCCACCATAATACCTTAAGTGCTTTATTCTGGAATTTCATCTTAACCCAAATAATTAAAATTGACTTTAGTTGTTTTTTCTTTTGTAAATCATACAAATTCTTTTTATTTTACATTTTTTTAAAATAACACCTAGAAGCAGAAATCTGAAGAGTCACAACCATCTGTGGAAAGAGCCATATGTGGTTCGCAAGCCATGGTTTGCTGATTATTGGCCTGTGCAGAATATTAAAAAAAATCAATCTTCTGAAATGTTAGTCCTCAACCTAGAACATACGCCACATGAAATATATTTGGTACAATGAGGGTAATTGGGATTTTTAGCTAGGTTTTTACCATATGAACATGCACATTTTTTGCAAGCGAAGAGAGACCCAGTAACATTTATACAGAAAAAATAGTGATTGATAAGAAGCATGTGTGAAAAATACTTCTTAAAGGGAAAATAGCAATATAGCATTAAATGAGAAAATAAAGGATTTTACCATTGTTAGATTGAAATGAAAATATTTTGACTTTTTTATTATGAAAAATGAAATTTTGTTTTAACTAACTTGAGTTAAAAGAAAATTTTATCGTTGAAAATAATAAGATATAAATAAAATAAAAAAGAAAGGATAGTGAGAAAAACACATTGTTTACTGGTTTGTGAATAAAAGCAATTTTTCTATGTAGATTTCAGGGACTTGATTGGAATTCTTAATTGACGCCCGTGACTGGGGAGAAAACAAATAACAACTTGGCGTCCAATAAATATTTTAATTCGTTTCACAATGTGGAAAAGTGAGCCTTGAAAATTAAAATCGAAAAATAGTTTGAATGAACCTCTTCGAGAAAGTGTTAAACAATCTCAAGGTCTTTGGGTAAAGGGAAGATAAGTAATATTTCAATATAGCTTTCCGTGGATTTCGGCATTTCTGGAGCGCCTGGCACTCAAGTTTCTCAAAACAATGACCGTAGGCTCACCGATTAACAAGCTACGCAGCGATAGAAAGACTCATAAATTCCGCCTCGAGACATCGGCAAAAGGTCTCCAAGAGACTATTGGCTATGTCTTAATCGCAAAAATGGCTACCGTAGAATTCCTTTCTATACAGAGACAGACTATAAAGGAAAATAATTATTCCTTTCACAAAGCTCCACAACTGAAACAATGAGAAAGAGGCTGCTCGAATTGAATATCAGAAGTTTGTTGTGGTTTCCAGAATGGCGGGATCAGTTACAGAGAAATGGTCGTAGCCGACTTAAATAACAAATTCAATGCATAATGTGTCCCTTTGCTGACGTGATATATCGCTCAGTGACGATGCGTGGAGATAATTTTTATTATGATGGCATTGTTTAAGTCGCTTCGTACTTCATTGGACATTTATTATGCTATTTCAATTACAATGACACAAACAATTCAAAATAAATGCTACGATTCATCGCGTTGGATTTGAAAAAGCAATACTGTTTTTTTCCCTCCATCTTATATTGGTAAAAGATATTTTTTAAGTACTTGTATATATTTCAAAAGATGTATATTTTTTATCTGTAAAACAGAAAAAAATATAGAAAATTATTCTAGATTCCTGACCGAGAATATGAGTTAAGATTAATTTTATTTACACAAAATCCTTTAGTGATACTGAAAATAATGTGAAGGTTCTTTTCTTATCTAAAAAAACTCTTGTTTTCTTCAGAAGCATATGCAACTATTTTATTCATTTATCATCAGATAAATACTTGAAAAAATTCTACCTACCACTTTTAATGTTGCTTTCTTTTCCCTTGAAATTTGAAAGAGTTTCCTTAATTTTAAAGTTCTTCAGCTAAGATAATGCAAAGTATTACCCTTTTAAGGCAATACTTACTAGGTGTTTAGTAATTTGTATATGTTTGTATTGAGCTTCTAAAATATCATTTTCCCTTTATGACTCATGTTTTAAAAAAATAAAAGGTGCTTAAAAGTACACTTTCTTTTTGACATTGAAAGGATTAATTTGCATATTTTTGAATAATTTTGAAACCACCACCTATTTTAAGGCTGTTGTAATAGCGTAATATATTCAAGAGAATTTTTCTAGAAAAGATAAAAGTGTAATAAATATTTGTGAAGTTTCTAATTCACTTAACGATTTTCAATATGATCTGAAGCTATGACATTTTTAAGTATAAGTAGAAAATCAATGAAAATCAATGCACCCAGCAATTCAATGAATATTATTACTTTTATATACTGATCGCACACATATCACCGTTTGTGCAAGAAATTTATATGCTCTTAAACTGACATATAGCCATAATAATATTCCTATGTACCTTCCAGGAAAATACACTACTAATATTTTCGATTTTTCATTTTTACAAACCAGATTTCATGCTACAAAAGCTAATAATACAAATCCAGGATTAGTATAATATATTGCCACACAATTATAAATGAGCTCCGAGTCCATCAAATGAATCCTTCTGAATAAAATTTTAAGGGGAAACAGTACGATTCAATTGACAAAAATTGATCGAAATTAAATTTTTTTTTTTTTGTAGCCTAAACTATTTTTTATATAATTTTCTAGTCTCACAAAATTTGAAAGAATATCTAGAATTATGATAATTTTATGTTCGTTTTTATTCATATACCAAAGGCAAATATAAGTCTTAAGCCGATTTATCTTAGAAAAAAAAGTAACTAGTTTATCTTCATTTGTGCTGCTAAGGTTTTTTTTGTTACGCCAAATGTTTTGATATTTGTACTTACTATTGCTATAAATGCATGTAACTAAAGTTGTTACACATTTTTAAATCAAAGCAATACTTATATTTTTTAAAAATAGTTTAATTTAGAATTTATACATTTTTTAAGGAATTTTCAGCAGGCATTGGTAAAAAAAAAGTATTCTACAAATATCAATTATATCGTAAGACCCATACCAGCTTTTGTTATACATAGTTGGAAATACTTGTAAATTAAATTCCATGTGTGTGTGGCAATTATTGTTTGAGAAGTGGCACTTAAAAATCCCCTCATGAATTTTTTATCGTTATAAGTAATTAGTTAATAGTATAAGTAATTAGTTAGTTTTTTGTAATATTTTTACAGGAACTGTTTTATGTAATACATATACATAGGTTACAAGCAAAAAAAAAATGTAAAAACAATTAAATCAAAGATTTTTTTTTTATAAATCGTACCATATCCCTTTAAAAAGTTTCTTAATTTTTACACACATATTGCTTCTAGTTTCCCTTAAAAACAAAATAATATTAGTTGCAGTACAAATTTCAATGACAGCATAATTTATTTTAATGTACTGTTCTCTATTTTTTATTGGGATACATAATAATGCTAGCTGTAAATAAAACTTTAGAAAATCATAAGAATTTAATTTGATGCTATATGATTCTCCCCCATATAGCATCTATTTAAATACATTCTAAGCCTGTTTCATTTCTTGATGTATTATACAGAATGCTTTCATTTTGATTTTTAATAAAATTTCTTGTATATATATATTAATAATCATTCCTATATATGCATTCATTTATTGTTTTCATACTGCATGCTTGAAACATGCTAATGTATTTCAATAAAACAGTAAGAGTTTGTAATTAATTTAAATAAAAAAAATTTAAATTTTTTTTTATTCGCTTGTTTTTTGAAAAATATACTTGTGTAGTGAAAATTTTTACTCTACCATTAAATATTTTTCAAAAGAACCGATAAAAGCTTAAATTGAAAAGCAACATCATAAATCCTAAAAAAAAAAAAACGTGACCCTAAAAGTTTTTCAAAAGAATCAATAAAAACTTAAGTTGAAAAGCAACATCAGAAATCGGAAGAAAAAAAATTGTGGCCCTAAAAGGTTTTCAAAAGAATCAATAAAAACTTAAGTTGAAAAGCAACATCAGAAATCCGAAGAAAAAAAATTGTGGCCCTAAAAGTTAAGTAATAAAAAATTTATGTTAAATATCTTGAAAATTGTAGAAATTCATAAAAAACTATGGTTTATATAATTCTTGTAAAAAAGGATTTTATCAATACATTTTGAAAAAAAAAATTATACTACTCTGGGAATCATTGAAAAGTATATACAAATTTTACTTACAATTTTAAGATAGTTGAAAAATATATTAACAGATACAATTCATTACTGTTGAGTTTTCTTACTATCCTCTCTGGCTTAATCAATGTCAATAATTCCACATAAACACTAGCATAAATAATTAGCATAAAATTAGATGCATGTATTTATATTGCAAAATTTTTAATTTGAACAAAATTTGGTATTATAAATATATAAGAGAACGCTTATAAAGCAGCTAATTTAGCTTCATTTTCAAAATAAAATTCATTTTCAAAGAAAAGATATCTATCAAATAAAAGAGCTGAAACTTATTTGAGAGAGTTTGTTTTCTGAGAAGTAATGATTTTGTATTAATTATAATTTTATGAAATAAATTTTATATAAATATAATTCTTTACCTATATCAATCAAAACAGATTTTGATCTACTAAACATTGAGCAATTATTCAGTTTATAGTATATTCAGTACTTCTTACGAAATTGACCAAAATAATCTTTTAAAAAAGGTAGTGATTAATTTTTTATTAGCTCCATTTGATTGTCTATTACCATTAACTAATTTAACAAAAGTTACAAATTGGTTATTGCATAAAAAGCCCATAATACCCTAAAGTGTGTTCTATGAGATAATGTAAATTTAAAAAATTGACAGCAAACCCTGGTAATGTGCGATCCGTAAATTGAAGGAAGAGGCTCAAATTAATGAGCGTTCTATCTCAAAACCAATTACTCAACCTTATGCAAACTTTTAACGAACTGAAAATTCGTGACAGTTGAACGCCTGCTTATCTTGATAATACTTAAAGCTCGAAAACATTTCGTTAATTAAATATTCCTCGAAATCTTACAAAACTGTTCTATCGGCTATTCAGAATAAAGCGCGTGACAGAACAATTTATAAATTGCTGGACAATCTGAAATAAGGAAAGATGACTTAAATTTTCTTATACCTGGTTCACATATCTCAAATAATCTATTGTTTGAAAATGCTTGGATGAGAGAAATTATTCTATATTTAATTACTATTTGTATTTGTGAATCGTTAAATATAATGAAAAGGATAAGTATTTTGCTTTTTCATTCTCAGTACATAGTTAAATCTGTAATAAAGAGTTGATGATTACATTCCATAGAAGTGAGATTTAGAAGAAATATTTAATGCTAGATACGAGTCACAAAATGCATTGCCATTTTGCCTTAAAAATTGTGTTCACTTTTGAAAATTCATAAATAAAAAAAAATGTATAACTAAGAGCTGGAATATACTATATTTCCTTTAGTTTTTATTTAGTCCCAAATACAAGCACCGTTGCAATATTTTTGACTTGTATATATGTCCAAATTGTTTTCTCACACATATATATACGATCTTAGTCATTGTTTTAACAAAGGTTAAATTATTGTTCTTAATACAAAATTTCTCGTTTTTTTTTTTTGAAAAAAAGTTTTAAATTTTGCTTATAATGTTACACTTCATTCATTTATTAAAGAAAAAGCTTCAGTTTTTGAGGGTTACCTTTTCATAAATTTTCGAAACTTTTTTATAAAGTTTCACGAATTACTTATCATATAAATTTTCATGGAAGAATATCTTATACTATTATTATTTATGGTTTATTTTTTAAACGGAAATGAGGTATTATCTTTTATGCTGTCTTTATATAGTCAAATTATAATTAATAAAAATTTTCGAACTAGTTTTGAAGAATTAAATAAAATAAATATTTATTTCATAGTTAAATAAAAATCACTGCAATATTATCTTAAAGGAAACAGTTACCTTAAATTATGCAGAATACATTTAGAATGTACAGTGCAAAGGGAAAGGAAGCTTTTTATAAAGTCACTGATTACTATAATCATAGTTTCAGATGATACCAAAGCATCCTGACAGTGGTGCACACAGGACTTTTTCAAGGAAAGGAGGGATGGAGGTAGAAGGGGCGAAAGTCCACCCTTCTCATATCACACCCCAATACGCCGCCAAACATATTCTTTTGATTGTGTCGATTGTCGGGAGCAAAAACCAATTAAAATTAAGTTATTGAAGAAATAATTAGCATTAATTAATAAAATAAATTATTAACAGCAATTTCTTAATTAAAATTTACGTACTATATACATAGGATTATAATCAATAGAAAAAAAATCAAGGGCAGTGGGGGTTGGATCCATGGGCTCCACTCCCCTAGTTTGTGCCACAGCATCTTGATAATGATGACCTGTTTTGGAGTTAAATGTTAGAGCTTCACCTGCACAAATTACACACTTAGATTCTAGAAATGACTGAGAATAGCACTATTCTTTTTTGAAAATTCTAAATGCATGTCATACATAAACTCTATTGAAATTTTATTCTGGATTGAAGAGCAAAGTCACAAGAATTTTATGTAAATTCGTATAAAAAAAACTAATGTCAAAATTCATAACAATATCTTTCGCAGAGTTTTTGTATTTAATTGAAATAAAATACAGGTTTATACATCAAGGTGCATGTGAAGAACACACACATTTTAGAAACGAAATTATGTATTATTGAATTAAAAGAAAATGCGGTTAAAATACAAATAGAAAATAAACATCTACATAGAAATGAATTGCATTGGTGATTGATTTTACTCGCACACATACACTCTGTTCTAAAAGTTCATAGAATCTTCTATTTTGTCTATGTTTTTTATTGCATCTGATGTATTTCAATGCGACTTACTGTGTAGATATATCATGTATATTGTATTGAAAAAAATATAATGCCTCGTAATTTCATACCATTTTTTAAATTGTAGAATAAATAGAAATAACTCTTCCCAAAAGTTTACAAACATATATAGTTCTATATAAATTTATTGTCGGTAATCATATGACGTCAATTCAGAGCTTAAAGAATACGATGTAAGAAAAAGAAAGTGGTCGTTTGTTCTGCGTATCGAGATGCATACAGTTTCATAGATCTCTGATGAAGAAGTGAGTGAAATTCTGAATTTGAAATTGTACTATATGTTAAAAAAATATCAAAACATTTAAATCGTTCTAAAAGTATGATTTAGCGTGCATTAACTAATAAGACATCCTCGTATCCTCAAACGAGAAGACCACGCGTGATGTATATTCGCTCTGATAGAGAGATATAAAGAATGGATTGAAGTTAGAAAACGTCGGTTCGCGATATTACTAGGACTTCTGGGTACCAAATTTTCAAGAACGTTGCTGTTAAACGAATCATAGAATCTGATTATAGATCCACCCAAAAAGGATTTACTCATTACCACTATCAAAACTTCACATTAGTAAGAAATTATAATAGTCTCGTAATCATGTGTTATATTTTAATAAATGAGTGGCTGTCTCATTTTTAGTAATGAAAAAAGATGGAGTCTCGATTCACTCGATGGAAATACATAATATTGGGACAATTTACGGTAGCGATTTCAGTAGGCAAAGTATTAGGGAATTTGTGATGGCGAGGGTGGCTTTCGGTCAAGTGAGTTTGGCCTTTTCAGATGGTCGACAGAACTCTTCTTAATGTATAGAAATACTAGAAAATCCTCTACGCCATTTTTTAAAAAAACATAGGGGATGAAATTGGGAATTGTTTGAAAATATTCCCATACATTTCCAATGTTCAGAAAATTATTTAAACTCGAAAAATGTAACTATTCTTGAGTGGACACCGATGACTCTTAATCTAAACCCAATTGAGAGTGTGTGGGTCATTATGAGAAAGTAAGGCAGTTTTGCTTACTAAATGCTTTGAAAACAGCCATTGAAAGTACATGGTATAACTTGAACCAGAGATATTACAAACCTTACTTAAGTCGATGGTAAAATAAGTATACGATGTAATATTAAAAAAAAATGTAAAGACTTTAAACTATTAAAAACATTACATTGAGCATCTTTGTTGAAATGTCCTGCGTTCTTTAAATTTTTGGGATACCTAATATTTCCATTTTGTTATGTAACTGAAATACAAATTGCTATTTTTTCTAAATATTTCTGTAAATTCTAGCCATGTATAGCTCGAATAAAGAAACTTGTAATTGGTGTTTGTATGCCTTTCTGTTTAGCTAAAAAATATATTCTTCTAGAGTCTATATACCTTAAGAGTATATATATATATATATGTATATATATATGTATATTTGTATATATATGTAAATATATATATATGTATATATATATATATGTATTATATGTAATATATGTATATATATATATATATGTATATATATGTATATATATATATGTGTGTGTTTGTGTGTGTATCTATAAATAAATAAATTTTAAATTTTATTTCTGGTTAATTTTTTAATAATTATATCAAAAATTAAAATATAAGCAATAATTTTTTTACTTAATTCAAAGATTTCATAAAAATTCACGTGTCACACCATCATATTTACCGAGCCACATCATTCTTACTTGATTGAAGTTTAAGGTCTTATGATGAGTAGAAGCATTTAATTATTTTGCAATAAATTCTTGTGTTCTGTTTATTATAGAATAGTAATTATATGAGAGAAATTTTTTGAATGGTTTTACATGAAATTTTTCAATAATAGAACTCTTTCAAATTTTTATGTGGCTTTTGAAAAATTTACATGTCTCTTGAATCGCTATAACTAGAAATTGAAAGCATGTTAATCTCTGAAATAATTTATAGCTTATATCTCACCAACAAAACCTAATACTCGAATTTCAAAGTAATTTTAATAATGAATTATATAATTTTGTATACGAGAGTAAAAAAAAAAAACTTTTATGCTATTAATTTTGTGAAAGAAGAGAGTTGGTGTTGTTAGTTCATTTATTATCCTCGCCACTTGACCATGGGTCAAAATTATGAGGTTTGTCATCAAAAGAACCCCAGTGTTTCTTTTAAGTAAGATGTTAATAAGCAATCAGAGTCAAATATTTCTCATAAAATTTAGAGGTTTAAAAAATATTAGTCATAAAATACATTTTATGTATATTGTATTATTATTGAAACTTTTCGTCAAGCAGGTTTTTTAAAAGGAGATAGTTCATCTAAATGTTTAAAAATTGAATTTTTTGAAAATATTTCTAAAAATTAAAATAGGACGTTAGAAACTTTTAAAAGGAAAACCACTTCGAAATCCGACAGTAATTACGCTCTCAGCAATGAAAAATCTGAATATCAACAAAGACTTGTCCTTTAAAAATGCAAGTAGATTTTTCATTAATTTCTGTTTGGATTTCGTTGATTCCTTATTTTTTTTATTAATATCGTACTTCGAAGTAATACGATGGCTATTGGCAACGAGCTTTGTAATTTTAAAATATGGTCAAATGAGAAAGACGAAAGCTGATTCGACACACTTAATTTCCAGATTTTGTTCGAATTCGAAATATACTATACATTTTTTATATGATATACTGATATATAATGTTGTTGTTGTTCAATAAATGATGGAACGAGGCTCAAAATTTTCCTATATGATATTTTTCCAAAATATATTCACTAAAACGTAATGTGTTTGCTTTAAAAAAATTTCTTTAGATTATTCCTATAGTTGTTTTGAATGTAGTTTAATCTTAAGTTATAGAATTATCTTCACTCAAACTATTAAAAAGTATTTGGATAGAAAGATTCAAAGCTAAATTTTTTTTTCAATTTTACAATTGGGAAATACTGATCAGGATGTTTAAAAATAACAAAATATTTTGGTGTAAAATGAAACAGTGATATTTAATGATAGAACAGTTAATCACATAGATATTATAAAACGTCTGGTTTTAAATTAGAGTATTTTTCTGCTTTTCAGCTGATAATGCGGAATTAAAGGGAGCAGTCCCAATCTTCTACTAAAGAGTCTCGTAAGCCTCTGAGAATAAGAAAAAATAATTACGCTTGAAGACTTTATGGAAAAAGGAAGTCCGACGTATGAAATGGGTACATTTTAAGAGTAAAAAGTATAATTAAAAATAAATAAAAGTTTAGTCTTTAAACTTAATTTTCTCAGTTTTTAATTTTCTCACTTTGCTACCAGATTTTAAAAAAAAAATGATTCGGTTGCAGAGCTATGATATTTTGTATGTATATTGTACTTGTAGATCTGTATTCTATACACCTCAATTTTGTGGATTGGATTAATATATTTTATTTTGTAGTATGATGAATATATAGAAAAACAATGTTCTAAACTTTTAAAAATTTCCTTAATTTTATAAGTCCGTATATAAGAGATAATAGTAAAATTCGAAATGTACAGAATGTGTGTGTGTGCAGGAACTCTGGCTTTTTAATTTTATTTTAGACAGATAGAGAGTAAGAGAGAAAATGTAGGATCTACTGTACATCTTTCAAAAGCTACTCGTATCTTGTGAGAAGCCGAAGGAAAGCTAATTAGTTATTATTTTAGTGTTCATAATTTGGACTATTATAAAAAAATTCAACAATTTCATGGTTTCAAATGTGGGAAAAATTGTCAAAACTGTACTCTCTATTAATTAGAATCAGTTCTCTAACAAATTATAATTCCATGTAAAATTAATTATTTTTCAAAAAACACATTTGTTGATTTCATTTATGAAAAAAAGAGAAAATTAAACGAATATATGGCTTGAGTAATTATTTAACTGTAAAGAACATTGAAAAGAATAGTTAAATGAAAATAATAAATAATTTTCAGATCTTAACAATTACAAAACAAAGAATTACATTTTCAGCTGAAAAAATTTTTAAATTTTTAATAGTAAAAAAATATTAGAAAACAAACTCAAACTAAAATGTATGTAATTGTTTTTAGTTAAAAATTCTCTTTAAAAAAAATCAAATAAATTCTAAAAGCTATGACTATGTCGAAAAATCATCAAAAGTTTGAAATTGAGGAAGTAATAATTATTAATATGGGTAGTTAATAAATAAAAATAATTAATTAATTAATAAATGTAAGTAATTAAAGGATTAATTAATTAGTGAATAAATATAATTAATTAATAAGATAAATAAATTACCAAATAAATATAATTAATTAATAAGAGCAATTAATTAACGAATAAATGCAATTAATTACTTATTCGGGTAACAATATATTTTTCTGTCCAAATTTATTCATAAGAATAATAATTAGAAGTTCTGTCTAAATTAAATCATGTTGGTCAAGAGAAATGAAGTATGTGAAATGAGAAAGAGTTACGCTATAATATCACCCAAAGTTACATCGACATAAATATTTCAAGCATGAAGCAGATGGGGAAAAAAAGATGAAATGATCAGCTAAAATACATAATCAGCAAGAATATTACTCAATAAAGTTGCCTATATATGCGGAACGCTAACTTATATAATTGCATAAATACGAAGCACAAACCGATGTTATTTTGTCATTTTTAAAAATTTTTAAAGTAGTATTTTATTTTATTTTATCATAGTGTATTTGAATTCAAATTATCCTCAATAGTTAGGGTATAAACGTTTCTTAACATAATGCACAGATTTATCAAAATATTTTCAAATTTCCTGGCTAAAACCATTATTCTGTGTAAAATAAACAATGAGAGGGTTTTATTAACAGATTGCTTCACAAACTAAAACACTTACATTTTTACTTATTAAATTTTCTGTAGTTATTTATATGATTAACACCAGTTTAAACTGGAAGCATTTTTTTTCTTTTAATGATAAACATAAGCTTAAAGCTATATTAGCAAATCCATTTGTTTTCTAATAATATAATTTCTCACTGTTTTTATCTTAAATTTTAGGTGCCTACATTTCAAAACAGCATTGCATTGTAGGTAGGACCCGAAAATATGAATTAAATTTGGAACAATGGTGAAACAAATCTTCAATATATTAGGCCATAATATTTTTAATTCCATTAGTTAATATTGATTCTCTATATATACACTCATATTTTTTTTTAAAATAAGGATTTTCTAATAGCTGCTTAGAAATTCAAAACTGTTCTCTCATTGATCATTATTGATTATATTTGGTATATTCTTAAGGCATAAATTCATACAGCAGCGCTTCAAGTAAATTTTGAGGAAAAAGCTGCTGAAATTTAATTTTCTAATGATACTATTACTTCTAATCCATACACAAATAAACTTTGAGTTGCACATAAAATTAAAGAATAAAAGGGTAAATAAATATAAGAAATTTTCGAGACATATCAACAGAAAATAGTATTCAACACATTCCTAAATATTCTGCTGCAGATATATTTCGTATTCATAAACTTATCAAAAAGTTTAAACTTTAATTAATTTCTAAAAATCAGATTTTTGATTTCAACCAAATCTTTTTGCATTTTAAATTTTTTATCCTATTTTTTCTGAATGATGACCCAATGACTATTATTTAATCTAATACACAGTTCGACTAATGTATATAAATGGGGTACTGTGGTTTTTATTATTTTATATACATTTTTTACATTCACATTTAAGTTATCCGACTACTTCCGGAACCGTGACTTTGTAAAAATGTACAAACGAATATTTTTTTAATAATCAGTCTTTCTTACATTAGAATACATGTACAAAATTATTTTCAGAGTATTATAACAGAAAAAATTATTTTAATCCGATATTTTGGCATAGAATTATCTACTTTTAAAATATTCTCTTTTTATGAAAAATGCTTCTATAATAATAATATTTTGCCTATATATAGCTGAGACCCCTGTACAGAGCCTGGAGAAGGATTTTTGAAACATATAACGTAGAAGTGGACTTATTCATATTTTAATACATCAGAGTGAAAAAAAATTGCAAAAAAAACACACCGATTATTGCTTTATTTGGTAGTAACACTGAAAACAATGCGAATGTTTCAAAATTCCTAGTTCAGACTTTCTGGTGAAGTCTTAGCTATACATAGGGAAAATATTATTATTTTAGAAACATATTTTTCATTTAAGTATCTTTTGAAAATAGGCAATTAATTCTATGTTCTTTTTTTGCCAAAATATTGCATTTTAACAATTTTTTTTTGGTGTAATAATATTCTGAAAACATTTTATGCGTGTATTCTAATCTAAGTGACACTAAATATTAAAAAAATATTCGCTTAGACGCCCTTGTAAAATCACGACTCCAAACGTAGACGGATAACTTCAATTAATTTTTCCCAACAATTTTTTTATTCAGAACTAATACTATTAACAAATATTACATTAGAGATAAAATAATTTTCGTAATAATTATTCTAAACTCTTGTAGCCTAATCTACCAGTTTCATTTTGTTTTACTTTTTATAGTTTGTGTTTTTCAATGTCTTACATTAAGTTTCAAGTATTTCCTAACACCTTTTCTCTCTCTGGTGAATGAATTATCTTTTATTTATACATAATAATATTTACAAGTCAGAATAATAAAAATGAAATATTCGAAATGGAAAGAGTTTTGAATGAATTTTGACTGATTCGCATATTCACTAACAGACTCGTTTTCAATTACAAATATTCTAACAAATTAACCGTATTCTATACAGTCCATTGTATCTAGCCCTTTAAAAAAACTGGTTAAACATGTTTAAATTTTTGTACATACGAATAATATTTCAGTGTATTAAAAATTAATTTTAGCACTTATACATTTTGTGCATTATTTTTAATGTACCTTCCCTGCTAAATTTTATTTCAAACCAGTAATACATTCAAATAAAGAGAAAGGTAGTCAAGAGACACTGAATTAAACACAGTTTTAAGGCCTTTGTTTGCAGAGTTAAGCAGATGCACTTTGTTTAGCTCTGCAAACTTAACTCTAAGACTAGAAGTTTGTTAATGTATTATTAGCTAGCTATGTACCTTATTGTCTTGCTGTTTTCTTAATTATTTAAAAAATATGTATATAATTCAGCTAAAAATGAAAGCGGGAAAAATAATGCTTAGTTATAACTTATGTTATCAATAAGGAATAAGTTCTTATTTTTTTCATGTCTCTTACTCTTAGCAATAGACTTTAAGGAACATTTTTTATTCTCATAAATAAATTTATTTTTAGAATATATATATATATATATATCTGTGTGTGTGTGTGTAATAAAGTTTTGTAAATCATTTATATCAATATTTTAATGGAAATTAATATAGTTTAATTTTATACACAGACATACGTATTACATATTCTGCATCTTAACCAGTTTAAATTGAAAGTCTGATACAAATTTCTTACGAAATTACATTGTGCCAGAATATAAGCCCTTCTTTATACTATATTTATGCTAATTTTACTGGCGAGACAATTTGAGCCGACTATGTATAATCTGAGATTTTACGATATATTACATATAGAATACGATACTGATTGTAAAATAAATGTAGAAAGGAGATATAAGTTCTTAAAATTAAGTGCATACTACTTTATACATAATTTAAAAAACATTTTTAAGGTATTTTATTTATGAATATTATGAATATTTATACTTCAGTCACTAAAATACATTTTATAAAAGAAAGATAGCTAAAAATATGCTGTCAAGAAGACAAATTTAGGAGTCATTAGAGAAATTTGCAATCCAAGAACGGTACTGTAGAAGTTCACTAAATTAGGATTTCTCTACGATCTTCATTTTCGTAGCTTGGAAATACCAGCTCCAATCCAGAAAAATAATGCCTTATTGGAATTAGAGACCTCCCGCTGGTCATTCAAGGAGATACACCTTTGCCCATTCCTCCATTGCAGGAAAATAAAAAAAAAATTGAAAACTTTGTAGGAAAATAGGAGCTTACGGTAATTAGGATAATCTCTCTGCTTTACTGTCCTGCGGATGTGACTGAATAATCAAGGAGTAAGATTGTAACCCAATCAACGTAAGATTAACTTCCTGCTTCCTTGAATACCATCTCATCTACATACTGCCTTATTACCCCAACTTTTCAGCTTTGGGGCAAGCGAGTTCTATTAGTTATTCGAGCGCTTTGTCCGCTTATTAGAGACTGGACCTCTAGATTATGCAGAACTTTGACTTTCAATGAAGGACATCATTAATTTTTTGAAAGCTACTCGAAGAATTTTGCAAGCAGATGGTTATTTCCCCTTTTCTTTCAGAATATCGAAGTAATGACCAATCAGATACATTGAAATCATATTTTCACGTATTTTATGTAAAACAGTTGTTTCTATGCCATACTTGTATTATACTTAGTTGGAGAAATAAATTCACATATTTTAACAAAAACAAAAACAAAATTGGAAACATTCTTGCTACAAATAATTTGATAACACAACTTAATTCTTAATATATAGTAAATTTTTAAAAAAATATACAGTGATATTCCTTAAAAACTAGAGCATTTGTTTCCTTTGATGAAGTTATTTTCTCTCTTTAGAATAATATTCTGTGAAGACTGTTTACGCCAAATGCTCGAGAGCATGAACTAAAAGGGAAGCACATTTTCAGTTAGAGAATTCTCTTAATTTTCAAGAAAACTTTCAACACTGTAATTTCAAACATCACCTTATGATATAGCGTTTTTAAAACTTTGAAATAATCTATAAATATTTAATTCTCATTTTAACATGTAACAGAATAGCTTATTTAGCATCACGGTGTAGGAGAAAAAAATTTCAAACACATTTTATACCAGAAAAAATGGACCAACTGGGATAAAAATGAGCAGCGTCTAAAATAGGTTTCTCTCTATAGGATAGAGAAGCCATAATATAATGTTAAAGTTAGAATAATTTTTCATTCAAAAAATATTCCAAATCTGGACCTCACTCTGTAAGGTTACACGAAAACAGTCTGAAAGTCCGAAGTAGTCATTCGACACCTGTATCCCTCGCAATTGGATTTTGGCTCTAGTTACTTCCCTTATACAATTTTTATTATTATCTTAATCTCAATTTCCGTAGAATATTTTGCAGGATTAACCCATTTTGTAAGTAAATTATGAGGCAATACCCGTAGAATACTCATTGAAGTCGCATTGACTCCATTGTTTGTCAAGTTCATTCATAATTTTCAATTGTCTTGACCCTGGGATTTATTTCCCCATTCTGTTTTATCAAGTAAGTAAATTATCTACCTCTCTCCCTTTTTTCTATCACTCTTTGTCGAGAAAAATGATGAATTCTGTGGATTTTCTGAAAGAATTGCTTCCTTCTTGAAAAATTCTTTATTTAAGAGTACAGAAAACACTCAAATTGGTAAAAATCGGTCCAATTTTCAATTTTTCACTTTTAGCATATTAGCAAAGCTAGTAATCATTGTTACAGAATTGAAGAAGAGTTTTTCATTTCCGATAATTTTTATGGATGATATGCTCTTTTCAATTCAAACACCTGTTGGAGACCACACCTCTTTGTTTACATATTTTTTTTGTAATATAGTAAACAAAATGTAAGGTCAAAAAGTTTGTTTGGCATGCTTGGGAAAATTTTAGAATTACCTGTTTGGATGTATATAGTTAGTTCGAAATTACAATATTCTTACAATAGAAGGTTATCCATAAATAAAAGTAGTTATGCTGTGATCAAGTAAACTTATTTTATTATTTATAATAAGAGATTTGTTGTATATAAAGTTCTAGAGTTTGCGTGATTTTAAATTATAGTTTCAGTCATATTTCAGATGATTACATTAAAATATCAAATTCTTTTCCTAAATTGATTTTTTACTGAAAAAAAGTTAAGTATGATTATTATAACAACATAAAGAAAATAAATTTATAACTTGTAAATAATACGTTATTCCTTATTTATAGCAATAATTGGTTTTATCAAAAGTGATGGAGGACTTATAAAAATCTTCATGTAAAAGAGTTTTATATATAGTTTTTGTTGCTTAAATAACTTTAAGATGGTTCCTGTGCAATACGTTTTTCCCAAATGCAGTGAAAATTGACACAAATATTCTCTATAGATGTATAAATTTATGCCAGTGAATGTTTATTTTTATTTTTGGGAAGGAGAAAATAGTTAAAACAAGAGAAAATAAACATTATATAGTTAGTTTTTAAAGAAAAAAAAACTAAAGATTTGAACATAAATAATTTTTAAACAATTTTTAAAAAAAAGAAATGTGAAAAATACCTCACCTAGTTTTATTTTTATGTGGAAAAGGAATATTAAGACAATAATGTTCCTGAATATTGGCAATGTAACCTGAATTTGGTTGCACATAGAGCATTTTGAAATGTGTTAATTATTCGATACAATTAAAATTAAAAATTTGAATATCTCAGAAATCATTCAAGATATTTCCAGTAAATTTTGTACATTTATATCTATTAGCACATTACACAATTCCTACAAATTAAAAAAAATCATTTGGTAATTAGAAAAACTTATTCTGAAAAAGTCCACTGTACCCTAAAATTAATCGTCCTTTTATTCCAATTTTTTTGTTAATCTTTTTTTCATGAAGATTTAGTAAGTGATTTTTTAATAGAAAAAAGATCAATAATATGTCGTGGAAAAAGGTCTAATGCCAGATTAAATGGTTGTTCCTTTACAGAAGCTTTTAGAAAATGAATTTAATGTGGCTGCTATTTATACAAAAATTAAAAGGGATGCTGAGAAATTAAATATGGCAATAATACTTCATATAACTATGATGCAAAGGAAGAGATTTATGCTGTATCTGGTAAAGATAAAATTCATCTTACTTCAAATGGTACATAGTGGGAAATATCTAAAAGAAAATCCTGAGAGATATTCGAAATAAAATCTTGTATATAATTGAGATAATTTCGTTATAAAAAATTCGAGAAAATTGGAAATGTTATGATTGTGTGGATATAATTTATAAATAACAAAATTTTGTATTAAATAAAAAATGCACCGAAATAGAAGCAAGTCTTGTACTTGAAACGGATAACTAGACAGTTACATCAGAAAAAAGCTGCATGCTTATAATCGAAGATTAGTTGCTCGAATTGTAAGTATTGTGAAAATTATTGATATTTATACTTTATAATTTAAACCGTCAAATATGAATTTTTGCATTGAATTTTCGGAAAGAGATGGATTTTGTGTATGTACGAATTTTGATATAATATTTGATTTAAAATCATTTAGATCTACCCTGTTAGAAACAAGTAAATTTGAAAAGATGTCTGGTATCTGGAATAAATTTATATAAACAATACTGCTTCCTTTAAGCCTGGAGTAAGTATTACAAAGCAAGGTAAGTTATTTCTAACTCATAAACTCTCATATCCCCTTTTATGCAATTCATATCTTTCAAACTGGAAATATGCGTCAAAAAATTTCACTTGTTACAGATATTTGACTGAAGAACTTATTTAATATTTTCTTTTATTAATGTAAAAGTGTTACGAAAGCCCGTCGGGTCATTATTTATCAGAATATGGCAGTGAAATGATTGATACAGCTGTTTCTTAACAGAAAAGCAAATAATACAGTCGATAATTTTTCATATCTCTACACTTGAATAAAGAACAGAAAAAGAGAGAGAATACCACTAGTTTATATGGATTTAAAGTAAGACGAAGATAAAAACTTTAAGAGATCTTCAGAAGTTTTGAAGAGTAAATTGTGTGAGGTTGCCTTCGCTTAGTGTTAATGAATAGGACCAGAACTTTCAATATTTTTTCAGACATAAGATAACTGAAACATCAATATTATACTATGGCTTCGCAATCCTTTAAAAAGCATTACGTTTTATGCTACTCTTTTTTTTATTTTCGTTGACCAATTTTTTATTGTTTAAAATGTGCTACGCATTTTTTTCTCCTATACCATAATGCTAAGCGAGTGTTTACTATACATGTTAAAATTAAGAATGAAATATTTATGAAATATTTCGAAATTTTGAAAACGCTATGTCATAAAGACATGCATGAGCAACAATGTTGTAAATTTTTATGAAAACTGAGATATCTTACTGTTTGGAAATATGCTTCGCATTTAGTTCAGGTTCTCGAATATTTGGCGAAGACAGCCTTAAACACAAAAATACTAAATCCTGAAAAATGGAGGTACTACTGTTTCAATGTACTGGAGAAAGAAATAGAAAAATTTATAATTCTGTGCGGGCTCCATACATCTATTATTATTAACACAACAAAAGGAAGCTCCCCAAAAACCGTTAGGTTTTCTTAAAAATTAAATTAAATGCATTCTTGTACAGTTTGCTTGGACATATTCCGTAAAGGTACACTCAAGTAGATGGCCTAGGCATACTTTTCACAATATGTTAGATTTTGGAGCAATAAAGGCCTATGTCATTTGTAAAATTTACTGGAGAGACAAAAAATAAACAAAAAAGCTTATAGTTATTAATAGCTATATTAGGTCAAAATTATGTGCTTGCAAAAATGAAGCAAAATGAAAAAATTACACGTATCAATTATTAGAAATTGGAGTCCTAGAAAGAAGAAAATGTGAAGAAAATATTTTAAGGATAACATGATTTTTTAAGGTGATATGGTACCCTAAAAATCATTAAACTGTCGAAAATTTTTTTATTGACTTATTTGATACCCCAAATATTTATAAATATGCCTGCAAAATTTCAAAGCTTTACCTGCATTTTTTATGAAGTTATGAAGCAATATTTGATGCTTGATAGCAACTACCACGCCCACTTTACCTACTAGAAAAGAGCCTGATAAAAAATGAATTAATTATTTTTCTAATGCGCATCAATGAGATTGACATTATACATGCAGTAATAAATCATTTTAAGAAAGAATTGTGCATCCATGCAAAAATTCTAGTTTGTGAATTATTTACTGGAAGATCAAATGGATTTGGTCAAGATTTAAAAGGTGTGCGTGCTTTTTATGATATTATTATGAATGAAATTAAAACTTCAAAACGGATTTTACCAAAGCACAAATACTAAATCTCATTTTGATAACTCAGATAATTAAAAATCTAATTCGCAAAAATAGAGAAACTCTCCCATTTTTATATATTTGTTTTTGGTGAGATATATATATCCCATGTGTGCGAGATTCAACACTTTTATTATTAAAATATTTTAAGATATTTATTTAAACAAATGCACATATACAGTTCTTAGATTTTGATGTACTTTACCTATAAATTGTTATTTGCTTTTGCTTTTATTCATGCACAATATTTAACATGCGAAGGCTTTTAAAATCATGAAAATAAAAAATAAAGGCATAAACATCTTTTGTACCTGTTGTGCATTAGCTCTGAGCATGTAATTAGCTCTGAAGTGTGTGTATTTATTTTTTATTATAATTATCAAGATAAAGTTTTATGAAATATTAATCTTTCATTCGTTTTTTTCCCTGTATATTCATTATGGCAGTATACTGTTTAATTGTTCTACATTTGTGCAATTTTTTATGGTAAGTAGTTTTAAATAAGCTAATTAACATTTCATAAAAGTTTCAGACTATTCGATGAATATTATATCATGGTATTCATGGAATGGAAACTTCAAACTCATATTTCTCCATGCTTAATTTTTGTACATATACTATTATTCAAAACCCTAAAGCTTTTTTGATAATTGAAGTATGGGTTTGAAATTTTTTATACATGTTCTGAAATGTATGTTTTGTAAAACTGTGCATGGAATTATTTCTAACATATTTAGTACTTTTTCTGAAAAATTTCAAAATCAAAACTAATGTTTTTTTTGGGAATTTTTGGAAGTTAACTATAAAAAAATTAAGGAGCAGCAGCAGAAAAAAACCCATGCATAGTTTTCTTTAGTATATTATAAAGTACTTGGAAAAAAATTTTTTGAAAGAAAAGAGACATATTTAAAAAAGTCTTAGGGATTTAAAAATTGCTTTAAAAAGCTAAAAATATTTAAATTTTACAAACATTTTGCAACAAATTAAAATTTTTTTTTTATGGAATTATTATTAAATATTAACCTTTATGAAATGCAATTAAAATCAAATATCAAATATTAAAAATAAAAAAAAATTGTGAAGATGGTACCATATCGCCTTAAAGAACTGTGCAGTATGGAAGAAAATGATTACCGGAAAGTGCTAAGAAAATATTCTCTCACTTTGACATTTTTTGAATAACACAAGGCCCAAGGAACTTTGTTACAGAATATTCTACGAGCATTTTTTTTTGCAAAATATTTTTCAAATGCTTAAAATTATACATTTAAATGTCTCTTTCTCGTATTTATAAAAAAATATGAACTTTGAATGTAAATGTAATTGTTCCAGCTCACATATTTGTGGATGTTTTGTTTTTTGCTATCCATTTTTAAACAGACAAGATTCGATGCAACTTAAGTTGGCAGTCATGGGGGAAGATGTAACTGGCATTCTAATGTTAAGATCTCCTCTGATTTTTGATATTTGTATTTAAGATGTATCTAAAAGGCAATCAAATAATCATTCATTCTAAAATAATATAAAGTAAGAGTTCAATGCCTTTGCAACAAATGGAAAATATGCATAAGACATAATTTGACATTTAGAAATTATTTTACCTCAATTGATGGAGCGTGGCTTTAAAATGTCCATATTCTGAGAGTAAAAACATTTGTAGAAGAAATAAATTTTAACTTTCTGGACATGTTTTATAGGTGTAACGATTATACAAAAATGAGTTTCAGTGAATAAACACAAAAACTTCAAAAATTAAATGATAAATTAAAATTTTTTTTTCTTACATTCAATTGTATTTCAATTTCAACTTTTTGTTTGCAATGTATAATGTAAGCAAAAAGGAGTTCCAGGAGTATTTAAAATTTAGTTAGAAAAAACAATATTATCGGAGATATTTCAAAAGAAATTGAAACCATTTCTATAAGAACAAGTAAATTAACAAAAGAAGCTCAAAAGATCGAGTCAAATAATTTTTTCAATCTTGCCTCAAAGAAAAGTAACTATAGGTATAAGGAAACCTTTTCAGATATTTAAAAAAAAATATCACTTAAAGTTCTGCAATCTTCTTTTAATTCTCTTCCCATTTTCTTAAGGGAATGCCAAATAGTTGTAATTAAAACACAGCATTAGCAATTCTTTGGTTTTGAGTTGACACCTGATGGACTTTTTTTTCACTCTCTCTTTATATATACATGTTTTTTATTATTATTGCCGCTCTTTGAAGCTACACTGGAGCTTTAAATATTCTTATTTTTCAACATATTTATACTCAAAATTACGAAGTCTGTATGTATACATATATTCAAAATGACGAAAATTTGATCGCTATACTAATTGTTATATGGACCCTTGACTATAAGCATATTCATTTCCTAGAAGAATAGTCCAACATCTAAATTACAATTAAAAATTGAAAAAAAACCTGAGACATTAAAATTGCAGATAAAATCAGCTGCCTAGATTCTTATTAAATGCGCATTTTTATTCAATAATACACAAATATTACAAATATAATAAACATAATTTAAAAAAACAACATTTAGTATGGTATTTTTAACATGAAGTTAATATACCGTGAAATTAAATTTTCTAAATGGTTGTCTTAAAAATGCGGCGCATTTAAGTTTGTCTTCCATAGATTTGAGAGATATATATCATCCAACAATTTGTACATTCATAAAATTAATATTTTTAACTGCTGAATATACCGAAGGTCAATGTATAAGATATATTATTCAATATTTAGTAAGGGAATAATTATTTTAAATTAAAAAATGATTAATCAGAAAAGCAACTAAACACGTAAAAGAAACTGTTGATTAGAACTTTTAACAAAAATATTTATACTTAGTTATTTTGTTCCCTGTACTATATGGGGAATCTTAGCCCCACCTCTTGACCTTGCTCGAGTTAAGGTAGGAAAACTTTTAAGCAAATAAAGAATTACAGGTCTTCAGATACTGGCTTCCTAAGAATACCTGGCATATCATATCCTCTTGATTTTATCATTTCAATCTGTTGTGAGCTTGTCAAATAAAAAAGTTATTGACTTCTAAACTTCACATTGTAAATTAACTTTCATAACACACATCTCTTCAAATCTCTATCTTAACCAAACTCTCTAGTTTATAAGGGGTACAGAATATTATGGGAACTATTTGGTTTTTTTTTCTAAAATCAAACTCGGATTTTGATTAATACAAGGTTTAGCTTCGTTATTGTTCTAAAAACACTACTTAGAATTTCAAAATATTTCCAGCTAATCTGATGAAAGGAGTTAATACCGGATATACTTAAATTAAACAGTAGATAAATAGGTATATATATGTTTAAAATTGGTTCAATGATTAGTTATGAATTCTTTAAAATGATTTGCCTCATGGGTGTGTCTTTTTACGTCCCAAAACAAGGAAGTAATAAAGTCATCTATTCTAAAATATTTAAATTTTTCTATAATTTTATAATTCGTATCTAGTTTAAGAAACATATGAGAGATGTATTGAGGTAAATAGGTATGATTAATTTTAATATTAAAACTATTATGTAGAAATATACAGTGGTACAAGTTCACAGACATACTTTATAATCATTCATACATATAATAAAGAAGCTCAACGTTTGAGATAAAAACGTTGGGCTAATTTTTCTATTATGTTTAACTATATATTAGTATTAAATTTGACTTATCAAAGCTTATTTTTATATTTACATAGTTTAGATTCAACTAGAACTGAAAAAGTTTCAGATGTTATAATTTCTAGTAGACATATACTTTCATTTGACTTTGTGCATTAATATGGAAAAAATGTAAAACTTCTCATTATGAAAACTGGAACCATAATAATTAGCTAAAACACGGATAAGCACATTGAAAGTATTTTTAAAAATCCCTTGCTAAGTTTGGATTTTGTTAATGTGTTTGTGATTTCGCTAAAATTTTAATCAGTTTTAAAACATTGTTTATATTACTATTAGACATCCAAATAAGACTTGGTGGATTATTTCTCAAAAAATCAATATAACCAGGATTTCTTCTATTGCTTATTTATAATTTTTTTTGGGCTATTTAACAGAAAATTATTATATTTACACATTTAACTGTGCAAAAAATTTCAAATACAAATATGAAATCTTAAGTAAGTCACACGATATTTAGATTTTTCCTTTTAGTACATGTATATATACTTTTTAAATATGTTTTATGTTTGGAAGAAGTAAATGTGTAGGCATTGATAGCTTCATTATAATTTTCTTTAAATATCCTGTTAAAAGTCTGCAGAGTTTGGGAAATAAAATTGTAATAATGCAGCGGTATGGTAGATTTATTATTTAACATGCTCCTGAGAAAGAGAATTAGGAAATATTTATATAAAGTTATTATTAATGTTTGAAATTTCTTTAAATTATTTTTGTGATTTAACAATTGTTATAACCAATTAACCTTTTAACGGAATTAAATTTCATGCAATATTGACACATAAGCTGAATCATCATTTCAGCATTCTCTGATAAGGACCCAAAATTACATTTTTGCAGCATAAAACAGTTTTATGAACATTTATTTTGTGCTGAATAGGTTGATAGTAAACTTATTAGCTTAACATTAAAACCTTATAGTAAAAATATTTTGAGTACGCATTACTAAATTTCTTTTGTTATAAAATAAATATATAAATGTGCTAGGAATATGATTTTTGCTTTCATTAAAAAACACTAACAGTTGTTATCTATGACTATTTAGAAATTTACTTGAGGGTGGAATTACTAAGTTTTCTGTTAGTTAAAATTTGATAAATTCTGTTTTAAAACTGTAAAGTGTTATATGAATATATTTGTTACTCTCACACACGTAATTTTGAAACTATTTGCTGTTCCACTGAAATTTTAGTAAGTTCAGATCATGCTGCTTTATTATGATCCCTTTAGATCTAAACATAAACCTAATTTTGCCACCTGGCTTTTCACCTATTACAAAATTAGTAATTCAATATTCCAAGTGTTCTAGTGAGATAATTATATTCATTTTGTGAATTTATCTACTTGTTAGCTTATTACTCTAGTACATTGAAAGTTATATACTTCAGTCAAATTCGTCACTTTTGATGATAGACTTTACGTCAAAGTTTTCCATACCAATAAAAAATGCACGATTTAAAGGTTGAATAAAATCGAAACTGTTAAAAAATTTCCAAATAAATAAGTAAATAAATACATAAAGTAAAAAAAAAAAAAAAAATAGATAACTTAAAGGTGATTTTTTTATATTTTATTTTTCTAAGATTTCATTCCAAGGTGATTTTTAAGCTTTTTCTGTAAGTTAAGGCAAGTTTTTAATCTCTAGTTTAACTTTCCTAGCTTTCGCTAGTTACTAAACTCTTTTTATTTCATTTATTTTATTAATTTTCTCTTTTTCATGGAAAAAAAAATGTCTTCCATGTTACTGGTTTTTCAGTTTCTCATTCATGCCCTGTTCTTTTAATCAAATCCTTCGGATATATCTCGTTAGCTTAGAAGTCTTTTTTTCAGCCATTGATAAACTTTAAAAGTATTCAAGGTAAAGAAAATTATTTTTACCTTTTTGGTTATTTATATATTTTTCTAGTATTAATTAGTACATAAAATGTAAATATAGGCATTTAAAATTTTATAAAAGAAAATATATTAGTTAACGTGAATCACATACTAATAGTAAAGAGTTAAATAATACATAAATAAGATTGAATATATAGAAAATATCTTACTTAAAAACTTTTGAATTTAAAAATTTAATATTGATGCATCAATGATATATTTAAGTGCAACAAATGATGCTATGTTCACCAATAATGCAATAATTATTTTTTAATAATAATTAACTTAAAATTACGGATAAATTTTATATAAATGGAGGTGCATTTACTGAGTATGGACAATATAATAGAAATGAGTTAAGCTAACATTCTATTTAATATATATACGGAAATATAGCTTATTTATTAACTGTACGTAATGCTAAACAAATATATGTATAGTACAGAAGTATTATCAATATAAAAATAAAATAATAAAACTTTTTATCAAGAAGGAAGGACCAAAAATTATCAAGTTTCCATCAGTTATCTTAAGAATATGGATGTGAACACACGTATACATTTGTTACAAATAAAAAAAACCTGCTTAAAAATACATACTAATATTTCAAGATGGTTTTTTATTAACTCATTCTAAAATAGCGACATTTAATTTGATTTCAATTAAGTAAAACACCTAAATAAATTAATTCACTATATTTCTTATAATTTAGTTGAGATGTGTTTTGATTAGTATAATATTCTAGCAAAACAGTTTTAAATAAAAAAAATTAGAAGAATACCTGAATAAAACCATTTCTATTTATTTAATGTATGATGTTTAATATATTTGTATTTATTATAAGAATATAATTTACAAATTTTTAGAAAATATTAATGATTAAGCAATGCACATAAAAACCAAATACTTTTAATCAAATTAACAATTTATCTAAACGTTATTTATATTTTAGATGATGCAAGTGATTAAGTTACATGAAAATTAATTCAAACATCAGAAATAATTTTTATTTTTGTATACCATGAGTAAAATATCTATGCATTTATTCATTTGGCTAAAGATGAAATTCCTACTCTTCATAAAGTAAATTCTTTATAATTATTATAAAAGAAATATTTTCATTAGATTCTGTGTTAAACAAAAAGAAAAAAAAACAATAATTTATGACTTGAGACTACATTAATAATATATATATTATTTCAGTTTAGAATAAATCACACTTCGACATCAATAGTACACATTAATAAAATCTAAAGGAGTAGCTGTACGAATCCTATAAAAATCTACTATTTAATGATCTTTATATATATATTTTTTGCTTGTAATCTATCTATATGTAATTATAAAAAGAAGAGCTTGCTAAAAATACCGGAAAAGTTCAAGCCGTTTACTAGAATACAAATTCACGAAGTTAGTTTAAAATGCTATTCCTTCTACAATAATTGATATATATATATTTATAAAATTTGATTTTCAAGTATGCCGGATTATGTAAAGCAAAGATTGACATGTGTTTTGTGATAACATGATTGAAATACAGGGCGTAATTTTTTATGAATGCTTATACAAATTCCTTAAAAATTTATAGATTCTAAATTTAACTTAAAAAAATTAGTATTTCTTTGATCCAAAAATACGTACTAACCTTTGTTACATGCCTTAATAGCAATAGTTAAGAAAAGTATCAAGACATTTCGCACATAGAAAAAAAGCCTTAGTATTTTTAAAGAAGAAAAACTAGTGATTTTTTCCCCTAGATATAAATCAGTTTAAAGTTTTTATTTGCTACAGGGGTGCGAACATAGACTAGCATAACGTTATTAACTCCGGCATTTTAACTAAGAGTTCTCAAATTTTATGGGATAATAGAAAAAATATATCAAGAATGATTCAGGATAAAAAATTGATTTGATTTTTGCACCGATTTCTATCAGTTGAATTGTACTGTGACTCTTTAAAACTGATACCAAATAAAATCTGTTTAAATTATAAAGCTTTAATTAAATGGGTTGTTTTTCATTCTTATAATCGCCCTATTTATTTTATTCTTAAAAATTACAATTTCTTGCTCATTCTCTTTTTCTTTTATATAATTTTCACCTAAGTAAAAAGTACTAAAACTTTAAGTGGTTGATTTCCTAAGTAATAGATAAAAAGTAAATTTTTTTTATTTCTTTATATTGTTTCGTGTATTTGTATGAAACCTATAAGTGATCTCTTCTGCGTGCATTTTCGAGTGTCGTCCTGGTCACTTGACTATGTTTCAAAATTAAGAGGTTCATTGCCAAAAGCCCTCGCGTAGCTGAATAGGGCGAAGTTAATGCTCACTCACTGCTTGTAATGTAAATATTATGTGTTTGTACTCAATGATTTTAAAAATACCAATCGAAATTTTATATCTTGTATGAAGTAATGATGAAACAGCTTATTAAAATGATTTCAGTGACGATCTTCTAAAATTCCTGTAATGTGCTATTGCGTGTATTCTTTAAAAATGAGAATAATTTTGTTTGCTGTTGGTTTTTATATATTTTGATTTCCTTTTAAACGTCTTACAGAAAACTCTATTTTCATTTTATAGCTAACTAAACTTTGAAATTTGCTTTTCTATGATATTTAGAAACTACAGCTGCTAAGCAATCGAAATGTACCTAATTCAGTAAAAATATCGTAGAGGGTTTTTTAAAAAAATTCTTTATGAGATTTTATTTGAACCGAACTTCTTTTTTACTAAAACTCATTCAATTAATTAATATTTCAACGTAAATTTATAGTAAGAATATTCGAATTTAACTGATTTTTAACATTTTTACTTTGCACATTAGTTATTTTGAAAACCTATTAAAAATGAACTCTTCCAATTAAAAGTAAAATTGGTTATTGTAAGCATTTTCAATTAATTTAATCATTCAGTTAATTTTTTGAATATAAAGATTAATGGCATGATCATTCACTTTTATTTTAGTTTAACTTCAACGAAATATAATTTTGAAATGCCCTATTGAGTAGTATATGATTTCAAAATTGACACAACATTTTTATTTACATCCTTTTATGCTAAATTTAAAATTGAAGTTAAAACTCTTTTACATACCATCTACATTAAGAACAAAAAACTGTGAATCACGAATCAGTTTGTCGTTCTTTGTTTCAAGTGAGTACTATCTGTGTTTACTTTTTCAAAATTTTTAGATGGATATGAAGTGACCATTAACTTTTGTTTCAATAATCTAACAAAAATTATGGATATTCTCTACATACTAATACTTTTGCTACTAAACTGAAAATTTGTAACTTTGTGTTCTATATGCCTATTTCTTAAATTAGAGTTATATTTATGAATCTTATTCAATTTTAGAAGGATTTCATTTATAATGCTTAATCATAAGTAATGAATTTTCAGTGAAACTATATGGTTAATCTTACATTATTTACGCTTGTATTTATCATTCAAATTACTATTCCTATTGGCTGAAATAGGAAAGAATATTTCAACATTAAGATGTGGTGACATATCTACTTAAGGAGACACAGTGCGATTCAATTAAAAATCAAAATTTTTTTAGCCGAAATTATTCTTTATATATTTTTCTATAATCTTGAAAAATTTGAAAGCTCTAAGTTAAAAAATCTGATGATTGATGATCACTTTTACGTTCATTTTTATTCACATCCTAATAGCAAATAAAAACTTTAAGCTGATTAATATCAAAAAGAGAAAAATGTGGCTAGTTTCTGTTCATTTCAAATGCTAATTCTTTTTTTCTATTGAGCCACATGCTTTTTTATATTTATTTACTATTGCTATTATAATGCATATAAAACAAAAAATATTATGCATTTTTAAATCAAAGCAATACTTACTTTTTAAAAAAAATCTTTGAATTTACAGATTATAAATTTTTAAGGAATTTTAAACAAACATTCGTAAAAAAAGTTACTTTACGTACATTAATCATGTTATCTCAAAACCAATACCAAATTTTTTAATACATAATTCAGTATACTTAAAAACCAAATTTTATGTCTGTAAGTCAATTATTATTGGAAGAGTAGCATTTTAAAATCTCTTCATAAATTTTTAAATTTTCCTTTTTTTGAGAAATTAATTTAAAAATTAAAATATAAAATGATTAACTTTTTGTGATATTTTGAGCACAAAAAATAATTTACAAAATATGCATACATAGAGAAACAAAATACATAAACAAACAACAAAAAAAATTTGTGGAAACCATTAAATCAAAGATTTTTTTTATAAATTGTGTCATGTCCTTTCTTAAACAAATATATGGAATTTTTCAAAAGATTACCGTATAAAAAAGTAAACATAAACGAATTCTCTCTTTTTATATTACCAAAAAACTGCAGTCTTTCATATAATTGGCACAAAAGAAAATGAATTAAATATCACATTAAAATATTTCAAAATAAATTATTACATTCAAGCATTTAAATTATTGTCTGAGTTGAATAAAGTTTTTAGAAAATGTTTTTAGCACTCTTCAGACAGAAAATATCTATAAGAAATTCTTATAGCCATGAAGATGTAAGGAGATGGATAAACAACGGTTTTTAAGTAATTTCTTGAATCTGTCAAATCTAAGCTACAAATAAATTCTGTGTTCTCAAATTACGATGGGAATTACATACATTAAAATACTCTTTATGGAACAAGGTAACATTTACTGTAAAGGAAAACTTTAAAATAGCAATAAAATATTTTCTGTAAGGAGAAGGCAAAAAATACAATTGATTGAGTACAGATGCTCTAAAACAGTCTATACACAGTTCATTAATAAAAAATAGGGATTTATGACTGTTATTCATCATTTTTACCTTAATTCTTTTTAAATAAGTGTTTTAAAAATGTATTATTAATTACGAACACATTTTTTACAGGTAGAAAGAAAAAATACATTGTGAATTAAAATATTAATTTACTGTGATAAACAGTTATGTTTATATCCTAAAAATGCTGTAATAGGTAAAAATAAAACATTAAAATTATATTTTTAAGAAATTTCTCACCACTAATGATATAATATCTGAAATAATGTAAAATCTAGTAAAAACTTAATAAGGGCAAATATTTAAAGTTTGATAACGAATTTGGTAGTCAAATTTGAAAATAATAGCAAAATACTTTATAAAACTCCTTATCTGGAGACTATTACAACAAAAAATTAAATAATTATTATTGTTACGTCTATAAATTTAATATGACAGATTTTCTCAGTTTTGAGAAAACTATAAAAATACAATTTTTTTACGACCACAAAATTTTATTTAATCAAGCTTTCATCATGCTTTTAATTTACATTTCTTTTATTTATATCTGAATTATCATTTCTTTACTTGGCGTATTTTGTGAAGATAAGTTAAGTAACGTAACAAAGTACTATGAATTATTACACTTATCTGTATAATACACATAATTTGACAAATGCATGAGAGTTAAATTAAAATTAGTATGCACAAAATAATTAATTCATAAAATAAGTGTTAAACTTGAATGAAAGCTTAGAATAACAATTTGTAAGCAAAAATGTATTTCATATTCATACCAAATTATTTGACTGTTTGGAAGTTTGATGTTCATGAATTCACTCGTTTGTTAATATTATATATTTGTAGAATAGTCGTAATTCAAGTTAATCCAAATTATGAAGTAAATATCTTTCGCTTGGTAATAAGATTAGGAAAAATGCTTTCTGAAGCTTTGATAGAAAATCACAGAAATTCTATTAAATTAATTCTGTCAATTATCTAGATTGTTCTGTAGTAGTTGTGACGAATAATGTTCAAACTGATAAGTCTTAGTTATCTAATCGGCTTTACATATATTCTAATTCGTATGGTTTTATATATTCTTAGAAACTGATCACCTATAATGCTTAAATTTAAGGAGTATCTGATACCCCCCTTTCAGTTAGTTATAGTAATCAGAGTTCAAATTTAATTATATTTGCATGAAATATTTATCTTTACCAGTAGTTTTAAGGAAGTAACAAACTCAATAAAGAAAATATTCAAGTGTTTTTGCCTAAGTTTTTTTTTAAAGTTAAGTAACAAGTGTTTTTGTTATAAAAGTCCTTGTTCCCCAATTTTGAATATATATAGAATTGTGTGTTGTTTATTGGGCAGCTAAAAATTTGAAGTTAATTTTGAAATCTTTTTCCTTAGAATAATTGTTTTAAATTTATTGAAATTTTTAACCGTAAGTTTTGAAAAATAGAAAAAAAAATATTTTTAGGATTAGTATGGTAAAAAAGTTCAAACATGTATTCAAGTAATTTCGAAATAATACAAGTGGAACATTATTAATTTTTGTAAAATAAACTAAAATCAATTTTCTGAAGAAGAATGTAGTTTTGAAATAGGATGATACATAGTTTATCAAGACTACGTTATTGTCCTTTTTGTAGCATATTTTAAGAAAGGTTCTTGCTTATATATATATATATATATATATATATAGTTCGTTATGTAGAGGTTTAAGTTTCAATGTACTTTATAAACCACATAAAACAAATTTTAAATTAATAAACACTATATATTAAAAAGTACTAATTACTCCTTTTTGTAAATTAATATCTATTTATTTTATCTATATATTATTCTATCTATTTATTTTATTAGAAAATCTAAACGTACATTTTACCGCATGAGTCCTTAAATTTAATTACTCATAAAATTTGTTAATTTTGTTGGAGTTTTTTTAAATGAAAAAATGCTTTGTTTCATAATACGATTCACATCTTTACAATGCGCCTAAAATCCCTTCAGGCGTATTTTCCTGAGCCTATTCTTAAATTTTTCAAGTCATCCATTGCTACCTAGAAATTGGTCGTATCCCAAAAAGAGATTTCTCTATTAAGAAAGGCCCAGAGATTGGAACATTTTTATCGCGCATTGTGTGTGTATCCACTTCAAAACTTCCTCGTCGAAACCTTCATAGACACATGTTCTTATGCATATTGAACAAGAATTCGATGAGTCATAATTTTGTAACTTATCTCAATTTTTTATAATAGTTGATGAGCTGTTTAGTATACCAGATTTTAAAGCAATATCCTTTTTCTTGACGCATTTGTCCACCTCCTGAAGAATTAAATTTTTTGTTTGATGCTCGAACACTTACGTTTTGACATTTTCGAGCTAGAAGAAACGAAGTTACCGGCACGCCTGATCAACACTACAAATGAACAGACAAGTTCAAGGATACGGGACATGAGAAAACTCTACTGAGGGGGAAAGTTGATATTGAAGATGTTTCTAGTAAACTGGACAATGGGGATTAAAGGTTGCACTTCTTGGATGAAACGTTCAGAATTCTATTGCTCTCGGAGACTTAAGTACCTTATAAAACCATTTCAAGATTTAGGTCCATTATAAAAAGTGTTAAAAGAGAGAATAACTTGAAATGTCCAGAAATACTTTAAAAATTGGGAGAAAAAAAATTGAATCACACACAAGAAAAGTAGTTCGCTGTGTAGAAAATGCACTTTGCTATTGGGAGGTTATTTTACGAAAAAACCTTGAAATGTTCTTGGTTCCAGGAAAAAGTTCGCTATGCAGAAAAAATTCGCTAAATAGTGTTTCGTAATATGAAGGCTCCACTATATATATATACCAATTTTTTTTGAAACATGATTTTCTTAAATTTAAAAATTTTTTTTACTTGCTTTTAGAAAAATAAATCTTATATGGGCAATTTATCAAACAATTATTGTATATGTGTTTCCCAGGGAGTGAATGATGCAAAGCAAAATTTTATGTCTTTTTATCCTATTTAAAGAGTGTCATTTTTTGAATTTAAGCTACAAATGTGTTTTAAATGCTTAAACATCTGAAAAAAAATACAGATTTTATTTTAATTAAACTTCTGATTAAATTTTACATTCATATGACTTACATTACTAAGGAATATGGATAAAGCGTAGAAGCTAATGCAAATGAATTTTATGACACACAAATGGATATTACTTAAAAGGTAATGCAATATACCAAAAGTATTTAATTCTCCAATTATTTTTGAAATGTTTTGTTAAATAATACTCCACTTAATCAGTTTCATCAACCAAATATTGATATCTATTTAAGAGTAAGCAAAATAATGTCCAAGAAATAATTAACCTTCTTACATAAAAACACTACTTAAAAGTATTCAATATATTCATTTTCAATAGTCATTTTTTGAAAAATTGTATTAAAAATCTTTACGAAAATTAGTTCAACAATTCTTTGAAAAGTAGTCCAAATGTTTCATATCAAAGCATTCATCAGGTAATGTGTATTCATGTAGGAAAGTATAACAGTGTTAAAATCATTTAAACAGAACGAAAATGATTTTTAAAAAAATTAAAGTGCTGTTTTAAACTAGGAAATTTCTAATAAATTCAAACCAGATAAATTTTTTTCTGTTATCTATTCATCTGTATTGGGAACTGAATATTTAAAAATTCAGTTTCAAATCTGAGTATACAATCTTACATTGCAATATTATAAAATTAATAAATATAAAATTTAAAAAAAATATCACTTTATGTTTGTTATATAAATAGTATTTAAAATAAATTCCATAATATGCATACAAAAATACGTATAGTGTATTGTATTTTTTATAATTATATATTTCTTTCAAATCATATACGTATTAGTTCAACGATTGAATTTTTTATATTGACTATAAACAGTAATTTAACTATTTGTTTTATGAAAATATATAAATGAACTACTCCTAATTTTTTCATTCTAAATATAAAACAAACTGTTTTACATTTCAAATAATAATATATCATAGGTTTTGATGAAACACTAAGCAATTAAACTTGATTAAATTTTATTTATTTTATGCAACATGCCGTAGCTAGAGTTTCAGTAATTTTTTACTTTTGATCTATTCAAAGCGTTTCTTGCAAAAGAAGCCAAAGAAAATTAGGGACATGTCATTAGAATCTATGGAATGATAAATGATATGAATAAAAACTTAAAAATTAGGAGATTCCCACGATAGCTATTGATAAGTGAATTGAATTAATTAAGGGAACTGAATATAAGTAGAATAAAAAATGTTATTGCCTTGGAAGATACAACATAGCAGAATTTGAAATTTTCAAATAACTTCAGTTGCAATTTGAGAACACTATAGTTCAATCAAATTTACATGCGATTAAAGTTTTTTATTTGAAAAAGTGTAATTAGTGGAAAAAATAAGGCGATTTATGCTACTACAGGATCTGAAAAGTACGTAATTATTGTTATTAAAATTGTAATCTAACTTCCAAATAAAATTCTAATCAAGTTGTCAACAAAATTGCAATAAAAAAAATCAGAGCATTTAACTCCATTTTTTAAAAAAAAATGATTCAGGATAATCATAATTCAAAATATATTTATTTTATATTACTTTAATTAGGCAATAAAATAGTAGATTTTTCATATAATATAGTTTTTATTTAATTGAATCAATAAAGTTAAAAATAAGTATAAGTTAAAACACAACCCTTAAGACTTAAACTCATCTTTTGAATTCATATCAATTAATAATAATAATCAATATTTAACTATGACACAAATTTTATTAAGCTCCTGCTTGTTAAATTAATTTGTAATTAGAATCGAGTCGAGAGAAAATGTTTAAAATATATGATATTGCTATCAGATAATTTCTTAAAAGCAGTTTTTAAACTTTTCATTATTTGAGTTCCTTATACTTAGCTGAAATATAATATGCCTTTTACACTGAATAATAAGAAGCTTCAAGAGTTTTTAATTAGCTAAAGACTGCACTTTTCGTTTTCAGTTTGAGTTTCCATTCGAAGCTCATTTTGAAATTCATTATTTCTCAAATCTAGATATTTTCTATTTACTATAAAATAATTGTATAGTGTTGTTATAATGGCATTGTTTTAATTATACATTTAAAAACTATGCGCTATATTCGAGTCAAAGGATTAAATAACATGCACTTGAAAATTCTAGTAAGATATTTTCCTAGGTATCGAATTCCCTCAATCGTTAAAACATTAGCAGGATTTCCATACAAATTAACACTGATGAATTTTAATCCTCGTTTAAATTCTTTTTCACATTTATCAAGCAGCATATAGCCTTTTTTTAATTAAAATCTCCCGAAACACTCATTGAAGACGCTTCTATTCAATTAGAACATAGGCTCAATGTCCTAAAGTATTCAATACGGGGCTCTCCAATTAACAATTATTCAGTTTAATTTACATTCAGACATCTAGGAAAGAAACAACAGTTGTAAGTTGGGATCCTAGGAGGACTTGAGAAACGTATTTCTATAAATGCTCTCAATCGAGCGAAAACGGATGCCAGTTGGACAAAAGTTTTAATCTCAGCACATTACCGATGCCTTCTCGTCCATTATCAGAAACATAGAAACAAAATGAACTGAATGCTAATTCGTAGGCGAGCATTTTCTCTGTTTTGCAAAAATAATGTTTAAAAGTTCACATGCAAAATGAAATGGAGCTTTGTGAAGCACTGTGAATGTGTACGCGAGAACGAACATAATTACTTTCTACAACGCCTCCTTTTGTTCAGGCGGAGATTTGGATGAGGAAATATTAAACAGCATGAGTTGATTAAATGTTGAAATTTCTACTTCCTAAGAAGAAACCATCGGGATGTGTGAGGGTTTATTGCGTGCTTTGTTGATCAAAAGCATTTAATTAGTTACTTCTACATAAGGGAAACCCGAGCATGGCAGCTTACCATTAGAGTTAGACATTCAATAATGGTTTTCTCGTAAGAGAGAAAAGCGAGAAATCATTTTCAGTATTACCAAATACACAAGTATTTTGGACGAATGATTTAGGAATAATCGGACATCTTCCCTGCACATGGGCAAAGGGACGAATAGTTTCAGAATCTACTAGATACTCATTTGGAACCTTGCACACTTTTATGAAATGGTCATCGAAGTGTTAACGTGTCTGATGAGGTGCCTGGTCTTTCCAAAATTGGTTGCTAATGAATTTTTGGCTAAGGCTTTGAACACAGCATAATATATGAGCTTAGGCAGTTTTTCTTAAAGGAACATTTACTGTACACAGTTCTTTAAAATACTTTTCGTCCGATGACTTATTTGAAAATTAAATCTTTTGTTTCTTTTCTGAAGCAGTGAATGTTCTGATACATTTCTAAATTTGCCAGTCATGCAGTGATTTTATTCTTAAGGTATACGACTACTTGAGGCGACTTTTATTTTAAAAAAGGGAGATATGGGGATATTTTTGTTCTTTTTAGATTTGTTTAGTACATTTTATGAAAAATATGCTAAAATTTTAAGAAGAGAAAAATAAATTATTATTGCTAAAATGGGAAAAAATGGGTAAAAATTGACAAAAAATAACAAAACTGTGTCCCATTCTGTATCAAAATTTAATGAACAAATTTTCCATTTTTCTGCTCTGATATGTTGCTATGTTATTCATTTTTGAAATGACCTTCAAGATAAGAGATATTTTAATTTTTACAAAAACTAGAGCACTTTATCTTAGTTATTATATGAAATTGCTTAAAAAAACATTGATTATATTCACATAAGGGACTGTAAATTTTGTAGTAAAACAGTGATCGATAAATCTGAAGGTTGAAAAACTTCTACTATTATACAGATTATACACAAAATATTTCAGTTAATTATTTTCAAAACTTTGTGAGCAATCACTGGTCCCGTTTGAGCGTTTTCAAAAGAAAAACATTTTGAGTACAATGCGTTTTAAAATATGACTTCTTGCTTAAAGTAATGGCATCTGCTCTTACTAAAACATTTATAGTTTTTGTTCTAGTGAACGGAAAATAATAAACTTATTAAATTATTATTTTCTCCTTAATATGGTTACTGCAATAAATACACTGAAGTTTTTTAAAATTAAATTTAGAAAATCAGGCTTCTAAAAACAAATTATTTTAATCACTTCTATAAATAATGTACACTCATTAGAAAATGTGTAGTATTAAGTATGTATACAAGAGAGAATAGTTATATGAGTTCAAATTAAAATGCAATACTGCAAAATTATTTTGATTCCTTAATAGCTTAAAACATACATAATAAATATAAAATTAAAAAGGACGCATAGGAAAAAAGACTTAAGTAATGCGAAGGATGGAAAGAAATAGAATTTTCCTTAAAATTTACAATATATTGAAAAATAATAGAACAATTTTCAATTTTATAAATAATTGCTTAGAAAGCATCGGTGAATACTAATACGATTACAGGATAGTAGTAACAATTATGACCAGGCTATGCTGGATGTATTTTATAAAAGTGAATTTACTTTTATATGGAAGTCAGAAGACTATCTAAAGCCTTTAAAGATGTAAGTTCTATTAAATTCAAAGTAGAAAGTGAGAAAAATTAGTAAATGATATTGTGATCTGATCATGGAAAAGCAAAATAAACAACAGCTTAAAAAGTAAATGCATACAATAAATTATTTCTATAAGTATGAAGGCAATATGGTTAGTAAAATTAGTATTATATATATATATATATATATATATATATATATAGATCTGTCTATCTATCTATCTATATATATATAGTTATATATATAGATATATATATATATATATATATATATATATATATATATATTAAAAATTTCTCATTCAGCTACAATTTATGAATAATATTAGTATTACTTGCAAGTAAGAATAACAAAAATATATTTTTTTAAAAGGTGTATCAACAAATATTGACTATCCAAGCTTTAATTTTATAATGGCATTAATTTTTTTGCTTCATTGATGAACCCAATTTTAGAGTTTTTAGGCATTTCCTTCCTCTCTGTTTTCATAAGAAAACATTGCTCCCCTGTGGGCTATTTTTTGTCTTTAGTTCTAAACATTCTTTTTGTCTGGTTCTCTAATATATATAATTCTAAATTCTTAGTTAACAAAGCATTCAAATTGTTATAAGAATGTCTCAAAATGTTAAAAATAAGTTTTACCTTTGCATCAAGAAGTAAAAAAGTTAAATCACTTATTTCCCTAGACATTGTAGATTTTACTTGATTACTTATGTAAATGGAATATATTAAGACATATATATAAGATATTTCAGAAAGATATAAATTCTGACATAGTAAATTTTTTTAAGTTATGTCATCTATTTCTGTTTTTTTTTTTTTTTAATTTTAAAAAGCTGGGTTGTAAATATTTATTTAAAACCATAACTATATAACAAAAATAGATCTCATGGTGGAAAAAAAGTCATATTTTAATAAAATTTTATTTTTATAATATGAAAATACATGTTCGTGTACGCATTTTAATAACTTTACAATCATAAGTACATATTTTAGTGAAACAACTAATGAATTAGTATTCTTTCGATCAGAGAAAATGTGAACTTTTTATATTTTCTAATAAAATGAAATTAAATATTCATATTCTTATTTGAAATAATTTTTTTCAACATGCAACTTAAGATATTATTCGAAGTAATTTGTTACTTAAGCAACTAAAATGGCGAAACAAGAGTCGTTCCTCCTTATTATCTTTACGAATTATACTTGTATCTTTACAGTGCCAAACGTAATAAGATTATGCGATTGAAACCAACATTATCGAACGTTGTAATTGCAAGACTTTTCATAAAATATGCTAAGTAAATTTCTCTTCTTAATGAAATATGCATTTATAAAAATTGTACAATCCTTAGTACTGGAATCATTCATTTGTATTAATAATTACTTCTTTAAACAAGGAATATATTGAATGAAATTAATATGATGAATGTTTGAGAAACTTTTGCTGAAAAGGTTTAATGCCGAAAAATTAGATTTTCTCAGTCTCAAACCATCATCAAAAGAGTGCCTAGAGGAGAGAAAATAATACAATTTGCACTGTTTAAATTATCACAGCGATGTAACGATGAGTGGATGAGGATTCATTTTGTTGCTGTTTAAGATTAACTTTAGTCAGAGATACGATAAAAGTTAAAAAATGCAAAGCCCTTTTTTCCCCAGGATATTATTTTACTTTACTCCTAAGATAAACACTTTCATTAGTTATTGTTGAAAATTTGGTTGAAAATTCTTGTAATTTTTAAAGTGAATTAGAAAGGACTTCTTACAGGAAGGAGTTTTATATTATTATCTTATGACTTTTGAAAGGTATATTGGGGAATCTTTCCCAAAAATAACCCAAATATTACAATATTGGAGAGGTAAAATAATTAATAAAATATATTTTAAAAAATAAATAGGAGCTTAATAAAGTTAATGAACATTTTATGCATTGAATTTTAATAATCAGTCTCTTACCAGAAGTCTCTTCCGATTTTTTATAGTATTTGATAAACGTCTGCATCTTTTTAATAATAGAATTAAATATTTTAAAAATTTTTTGTTTTTAATTGTAAAATTACTTATTACGTTATGGTATTTTTTACACAAGCTTCATTAAATTTCTATGAAATCCTTTTGTGGAAGGTTCATTAAAATTCTTTTATTCATATTCGCGTTACAATTTCTTAGTGATAAGTATCTACCTATAGTATTGCTTTATATTTACTACTAAGTAACTAACTATGTATTAAAATCTAAAATAATCCACAAAGCTAGGGAAAAAAATTGCATTTATAAAAAAAACCCACCAAATTTTTATATACTTATGAATTACTCCTCATACTAATATTTATTTTATTTTAAGCTATTTTTCCCGATTCAACTGATTTAATAACTCTGACAATATAGAGATGAATCGTTTTAGATTTTGACAATGCACTATAATCACGTGAAATGAATAATCAGATTAACGTAAAATGCTATTCATATTCTAGCCAAAGAATAAGTTTGTTAAAGGCTAAATGTTAATAAATATGTACATTTAAATGGCTATTTTAAGTGCTTTCATTGTCTTTGCAAATAAAAATTGAAAAATAATATATTAATGGTCAAAAAGAATGTAATTAGAAATTAAATCAAGAGAACTATATGTCTTACTCTTTTTTTATAGGGTGGATAGCATTATTACTATTATGATATGAAACATCTGATACATTTTTAACACTCTGCTTACATGTGCAAACAACTATTATGATTTTTTTACACACATTTATATATCTATTGCAGATTTACACAAACTCTACCTTTTGAAAACGAATTTGATTAATTATTAATTTTTGAACTAAATTTAGACACACAAAGAGTTACTTTTATTTTCATTATACAATGTCCTTCTGAAAAGCGACCGCTGTATTTGATTCTGCAAAGACCTTTACTAGCCAAAAATTATATAAAATTTATATTATAAATAAAGACATGTTTTCCATTAAAGCATAACCAAGTAATATAATAAATTTTAATGACTATTAAGAATTAATTTTCACTAGTTTATCTGTACATTTTTGTTTTGAAAAAAATTGCATTCATTCAGCTGAAATTATAGATATCATTCCTCCACACAAAAGATCCAAGAATCTAAACTGAAAACTGCAATATCTTATATGCTAATGTAGAAACTTTTAAGAAAATTTAATTTCATTTAAGTTCATAACAACATAAAATCGTTTCATTGTTTGTCCAGCTGATACTTTTTTGTATTCTCAAAACTGCTGTTGTCAACTTTTCAAATTATCTTACAAATAATTATTCATACTCGATATAACAGTGGAATGAGCTCCGAATGGCATAATTAAATTTCAAAACATTCATGTGGCCTCAGTCAATGTTCACAGTTTATTAACGGACAGTATTGTTTATTGAATTAAACTTGTTTTCTAAATTTTTTGATTTAAATACAATTGCTTCTTTAAAATATTGCAAAAGAATGCAAATTCTGTATTTCAGGAAATGCATTCTCTTCAATACTTCAGGAGTTTATGTTGAGAGCATCATCATTTCTTAATATTAATGTATAGTAATAATATATTTAATATTTTGATAAAAATCAGAAATTGTGACTCTTGTATCTACATATATAAATCATATAAATATATGAAGAATCTATATTCATTATCCATATAAAGTCCTTTGGCTCTATATATAATGAAAATATATTTGCTATTTATTTAACACTAACTATTTTTCTGTTTTTCAACCATTATTTCAGGATATTTCTCAATAATAATTCTGCAACTCATTTTGATTCTGGGAATAGCAATATTATCTTACTGTTAAATGATAATCTTTTGATTCACAGTAAAACAAAATTTGTGATTCATATTACTTACAAGACAGCCATTTGACAAAAACTGTTTTGAAAAGCTTAAAAATGTGCAATACATAAATACCATGTTAAAATATAAGATACTGGTTACATATTTTCACAAAAAACTTATTTCTGTGAAGTTTTCAATGATAAAATTATTCAGTTTTTATTTCTTTTTATGCTTACGTGTTATATGACTAATAATACAATATTACTTTTCTAGTACTTTAAGCAATGTTTTACATGTATTACAGTTGTTTACAATATAAATAAAGTATAAAGACTATTTTGGTACCTTAAATTTTAATAGCTCTATACCTCTGTTTCCTGTTTTGTTTGTTTTTATCCAATTTTAGCACAATATTCTTTTGCACCATTCATTTTCTTGATATGTTTCTTAAAATCCAATTTCTTTCTTTTTAGCCTTGCGGGAAGTATCATTTTGTCTCTTATTATAATTTATGTTATTTTATTATACTATATATGTGTATATATTTTGATTATTTGAAACATTGTTGCTGGTACTTGGTCTTAAGGCACAGAAAAAAAGGAGAGACAAGGAAATATATAGCTTAAGCAAGAAATTTTTGATAGATTTGTTTCTTTTGATGTACTTAAGTTGTAACTGATAATTAGTTTCAGTATTTTATATTTCAGCACAAATTTTAATTTAAGCTACTTTGCCAATACATTTTTAAAACTAACAGCACTGTGTTTGTGTATTCCCCTTTTTTTAAAAAATTGTCTTTGCAAGTTTATCCCAGGAAATTTGATGTTAAAATTCTCATTGAGTTTTCATTTACCTAAAAATAATTTAGAGAAAATTTTAAGATTTTGATAATTGAACATAACTTATAAGAAATACATAGGAATATGAACAATTCCGTAGAAATTTTTAAAGAGTTAGCATTTCACAATAATAATTCTTATTCCTGTTTCATAAATAACATAAATATAAGTTGAAACACATGTATTTCAATTAGAGATTTAGGTATATTGTACTGATAACGTGGAAGTATTTGGAAATAAAAAAAATATTCAAGATTCAAATCTTTAAAACCTTGATAGGGAGAGGGGAGGGAAGACTACAAAATTTTAATTTTTAATTCCAATTTCCCATGAAATAATTGTTAATGCATAAAAACGCATTAATTTACAGTTATTCTTTTGTATTTTATATATATCAAATAATAATCTTTGTTGAAAGTTTTTACACTTGATAGATTTTGTTCATATAAATATTAAATTTTAGAAGAATCTTCAAAAATGTGTGACACGGAAAAATTCTCGCAGAGTTTTTAAGATATTCGATAACACTATGGCTCAATTATTCGTACGACCAAAAATATGTTATGAAAACATCGGGAAGCTCTAAGTAACGATGTGTAGCTCATTAAGTATGGATGTTCTGTAAAATATATGTATGCAACAATAATGTAAAAATATTCTTTATTTATTAAACGTGGATCGCACATAAAGAAGCAATCCCTTTGAAGACTATATTTTAAAAATTGTCATTAAGTTTTTGTTCATGCTTCACTCACCAAGTTAAAGGTAAAATTGATTCGACTAAAATATTCACCAGCGGAAAGTAAATAAAAAGTTTTTGCTGTTAACTAAGATATGCTTCAGTAATTTTTCTCTATAATTATTGAAAAACAAATGAGTAAGTTAACCAAAATTGTGATATTTTAAGATGTTCAAAACGGTAAATAAGCAAATCATAAAGCATTATTTACTTAAATCAGGACCGAGAACACAAAATCTCAAGGAAAAGCTTAAGTAAATGCTAATGCTTACTATCAGTTTTTTTGGACATTGCCTCTCCCTTCCCCAAAGAATGTTTTAATGGAATTGAGATTTTTGGAAAAGAAGATATGAAATAAATATATTTTTGCATTAAAGAAAATGAACGTTTTCTGATTAAAGCGTGGTTAATCGAGTTTATCTCTAAAAAATTATTTAAAAAAAAATGTGGGAAATATTTGTCTTTAATTTTATGAATAAAGACCAAATATCAAAATTGAATTTTTCAAAATTTGAGACCTCTTTTCCTGAATTAACGCAAAACTTTTTTTATAATGAATAGTGGCTCATTTGCTTGCGTTTTTTCTGTGAACAGTTTTTTTAAAGAGTACATTTATTTGCCTTTTGAACAACATTTGTCTTCTTGTAAAATTTGTTATCTATCTATCATAGGATTCCCTATGTTTTAATACTTTCTCTTAAAGATAGCTATAAAGCAATACACGCAAAACAGACTGTTTAATGTTTCTTTTTTCAAATTAATCTGATTAAGTTTTTTGAACTTCAAAAACCCTTATTTAGGCTTTAATAAGTATAAATTATAAATAAAAGATATTACACACGCATAGACTCTCAATCGAATATGCAAAATAGTTAGGAATAATTGCTAGAAAGTATTTTCAGGATTAGGCATTGTTTCATTTAACAAACGAGTTGAAATTATATGTTTTGTTTTTATTTGATGTGGTGATTATATGTTATATATTTTAAGATATTTAAATAATTTTTAAATGCCCTTTTAAAAAAATCTCAGTTTTTGTTTCTTTATCTATAAAAAAGTGCTTTTAATAACACAATAACACAATAATAATATTTGTTTCTGCAATACATAAAATAAGTTGGGGGATGGGAAAATTTATTTATTTTGAGAATTATTCAGAATCATAAATAATTGATTTCAGTAATTAAATTTGCAGATTTATGTTATTACTACTAAAATCTTTGGTTGAATAAGAATTTAAACTTCCAAAAATATTCTGTTCATAAGTATTAACATTCTGCAAATAATCTAATTATAATTTTTTAAAAGAAAAGTTGTATGTATAAAGTGTAAATCTCTTATATAAGTAATATAAAATAAAACCTCTTTCTTCAGTTTATAAAAACTATTTTTTACACTTTATTATAGATGAGTGATGCTTTTGAAATTTTTTTATAAAAAATACACATAGTTTATGTTCTACTTATTAATATATTTTTCTAAAAATTAAGTGATGTGTACTTTTATAAATAATCGTTACTTCATAAAACTAAAAGAAATATGAGGCTCATTCAGGCTATGCAATGAAGAATATAATGGAGAACATATATTTCCGAAAAATAAGGGTGTCTGAATTGAAATTTGATACGAGTTTTGTCCTTACAATAGTCATCAGAAATAAATTTATTTAAAATTTTAATATCGAATAATTTATTTTTTGAAATGTAAGCTGTTTTAATCCTCTTTTACAAAGTAGGTCTATGATTGTTATAATTTGCACAAGGGTTTAGAGAAGTGCTTTTTCTTTTTATTTAGTTTATATATTGTATTGTTGCAAATTTTTGTTTCGAATGTATTCTCTTCCCATTCCAGTGAATTAAATTGGTTATTTTACAAGATAAAAATAGATTTAACATTGCTTTATCCATCCTGAGTAAATGTGTTTGTGCCCGAAAAAACCACTGAATATTTGTTTAGATAAATGAAAAAACTCTCATTTAAAAATTCTCATACGATGGTAAGATGCTGCTGATAGCTAATTGACGTGGTAAAATACCTACAAAAACATAAAACAATAATATATTTATAGACTATATTTGTATATATATATATCACAAACTTTATTTATTTTTTTTCCTTCTTTTCTTTATTTCTATTTAGAATTTTCGAACATCCTTTGGAAATTCTCTAAAATTTAACAGAGTGCTTGGTCTCCAATTTTTAAGAGCATATATTTGAATTTAATGCTGCTTTAAATTGGGTATTTAAAGTTGCAATTATTTTTAATGCCGTTAAAGCAATTTTCGTGCATACGTTTTTAATGCTGTAAAGTAAACTATTAAATTTAGTCATTACGTAATTCCAATGCCTGCAAGATTGGATATTATTTATAAAATTTTAGTTCTATTTGCTGATGATTCATAATTAAGTAAAACAATTCGATAAGCAGAACAAGCTAAATGTTTCCTTCGATGTGATAAGCTTATTATTTACTTAGTACATTGAAAAGAAACTGTTAGTAAGTACTATTTTATGTGTGACATTTATGCTGCAATTATTTGCTATCATGTTAACTTTAAGCGGAATTGAAGCATTACGTTGTTTTATCAGGCTTTTCCTTGATAATATTTTCAAAAATTAATTTAAAAGAATTGGAAAATAATAAGTGAGTTTATTTTTTCATTCAAAAGAATTCAAATTTGGAACAATGCCAAATGTACTGAAAAGTGTAAACAAAGAGAAATGGCATCAAAACATGGAAATCCTGTGATTGTAAAAAAATTTAAAAGCATATTCAAAACAAATTCTGTCTCAGTAGAATTTTTTTAAAATAGGAAGACCTACTAATTTTTAAAAGCTACAGTTTTTTTGAGAAATACACCACAATTATTTATTACCTTTCATAATATAGAAAATAATAAATGCTGTTATCCTAATGGTATTTGTTTTATTTTAGTTAATTCAAGCAAAATGATGTTAATATTAAAATATATCGTAAAACACAAAATTTGCATTCTTTGCGAGACTGCAATATGTCCTAAAATGTTATACCTTATTTGTAAATAAATAAAAGTAAAAATCAATAAATAAATAAATATTTAAACTGCATTATACTCCTTATTTTGCAGATCTCCTTTTTCTTTGATATATTATAACAAAGCAGTCTACATTGTCCCTGCTTTAATTTATCTACTTACGCTATATCTGCTTAATATCAAATGTCCTCCAACAATTCTGAAAGTTGATCTTTGTTCAATCATCTATAAGTGTTTTAAAATAAACAAATACTTAAAAGAAACTTCTTCAGATACTAAGGCTACAGGACTACAGAGAGAGAGATTTTCCCTTTATTCACTAGGACTAAGCGGCGACAAGACTGCCGCAATGCTACGGAGATTCTTGAAGAACGTACCGGTCAGGTGAAGGGCAGGTAGGTAAAGGCAGATTCCTATACTTTAAGGAGGGAAAAAAGTGAGGTATTTCATTTCTTTAATGAGTATTTCACTCATAAATTGAACAACCCATTTCATGAATTAAAAAAATTCGCTTTTGGAATTTTGATTTGAAGTATTGAGAGAACTTGTCAATTCATATAATGAAACCTATATTTACAATAAAGGACTTTCAAAGTTACAAAGAATGAATTGAATTTTAGCTTCTTATATATTTTTGTAATTAATTGAATCAGTTAAGGTGACTGAGTACGTTCGGAACCAGGATTTTGCAAAAGCATATAAATGAACAATTTTTTTGATATTTAGTGTCACTTGAATTACAGTACACATATAAAACTGTTTAAAGAATATTATTACAATAAAAAATTATTTAAATGCAATGCTTTAGCAAAAAATTAAGAAAAAATGTGTCTTTCAAAACACTTTTCTTTTAGGAAAAAAATAAGCCTATAATAATAATATTTTGTTTATATGTAGCTAAGACTTCTTTACAAAGCCTAAACTAGGATTTTTGAGATATATAATTTATGAGTGAATTTATTTATATTTTAAAACATAAGAGTGGAGTAATTTTTTAAAAAAAATCCACCAGTTTTATTATTTCAATGGATTGCAACTCTGAAAATAATAACTTATAGCTCAGTCTCATTATAGAAAAGTCTAGCAAAATACATTTATTATCAAAGCACTTTTCATAAAAGGAGAATGTATTGGAAATATGTTATTCTTTCTTTAATTTTTGCCAAAAAGTTGCATTTTCCTGGTAATAATATTATTAAAAGAATTTTATATATTTGTTATAGCTCAACTGACACTAAATATGAACAAAATTATTAATTTATACGCTTTTTCAAAATTGCGATTCCGAAAGTAGTCAGTTACCTTCATAGAATCCTTGTGAATATAATTTTTAGGAATGTGAAGATTTTGTTTATTGAAGGTATTCGTTTTCTGCAAAAAATTTTGATTTAACATTCTCTTTCTTTTCATATTAATTTTTTAAAAGAAAATTGCCTGAAAATTTAAAATTAATTTTTTATTGCAATATTCTTATTTGTGGATATTTTAAAGAAGAAAGATTTGAAGAAAAATAAAAATTATACTGTTAAAACTGTTTAATTAAAACAAATTGTTAGTATAGTTTTAAAGAAGATTTTTGAATATAATTTTCAAAGAAATGTAAATCCTAATTTGTAAAAAAAAACAGCCAAATAATTTTACTTTTTTCTCTACTCTCTTTTACTTTTCTACGCAGTCTTTGTGTTTCATTGTCTTGAAAGTTTCTTATTTTTCAATATCGAAGTGGAAAAAAAATGCCACCTACTTTTAATAAATAATCAAGTCAGCCTTTCTATTAACAAGTCTGGTTTTTTAAAATATATTAGTTTTTGTTATTTAGATTACTTCATTTGTTAAATAAAATATTTCTTTTTCATTGATTTCATTCCTTAAAACTTAGTTACGGTTGTATTTTATAGTATAGGAAAAAATTCTAATTAAAAAATATGAATCACAGTATTATTCAATATAACGATCGGGAGCATAAAAAATATCCACATATTCTTACATTTTTTCCCCACTTTACTGAATATTTTTCTAAAATTCTTATTGCTCTATCATAGACTCTAGATTCGTGGGCATTTCAATCGTTCAAATAACTTTTGTCGGCCTCCTTTAACTCTATAAGAATTCCTGAGAAATCTTATTTGAAACGCAAAGCATTTATTCACCGAGAAAATTTCCAGTGTAAATTTTCATAGAAATGGGAATGCTGTTCAAATAACTATTTGGAAGAGCTTCCAGGGCACCGTTTGCAAAAATATCTCAATCTAATAAATATTTAGGCTCACAATGACCACCTACCTTTAAATAATTTTTATTTACTTTGAGATGGATTTCGTATTACTTCCAGACATATACTCTGTTTAAAATTTATAATGCAATGTACAGATTGTCTTTCGGTTATTGATACCGACTGCATGCAGTACGTAATTGAAAATAATCACTTTTAGTTCAGAACGAGAGAAAATTTCTATTTGAATTCGTTTGCATGTCATGTTTACTTTTCATCGTCAAGGCAAATAACTCGTAAATTTAAGAGCTTATATTGGTGATTTCGATGACTACAAGTTTAATTACTACGACGGATTATTCGAATTACTATGAGTAGTTTATTTAATTAGTATAATAACATTAAGTGCAATAACAGCTGTCAATACTAAAATTATAGAAGCTGAGATTTTATAAAGGCGCTGAAAGTAAGAATAAATTTATTCAAATTAGAGTTTGAAAAAACATTCTTAAATGTAAATTATACATTCGCAATACTTTCCATATCATGAATTAGATATGTTATGGTATTTTTAAAATAAGTTTAAGAAATATTTTATATCTAAAGAGATGCTCTGATTATATTATGACACCGAAAATATAGGAGTGAATAAAAAAAGAACCTTCACATTGCTTTGATGTTTTTTTACCATTTCATTTGTCATTGAGAAATAAAATTTATTTACTATTTTGTGTGGATGTTTTAATGTAAAAAATTTCCAGAATCTTTCTTCTGTGGTATTTCGGATACCTAAATCATATGGTTTATTTGAAATTTGTTATGGAGGTTTTAGTCATAGCCAGGGATAAATATTTGTATTGTTGGGACATTTAAAATTTATATACAGAAAACATTTAGAAGCACTCAATTTTATAATGTATTGAGCTATAAATAATATTTAAACAACATCAAAAGAAAAAAACCATATTTTTGAAATTGTCTTTCGAAATTTTTATCTCGGATTATTAATTCAATGATTATTTTTCTTTTATATAGAAGGAAAAAATGCATGATTTTTATATTTTAACTGCTGCACTCTCGAAAGTACATAACGAATATTTTGTAACAAAATATTATATTTTTCAAGAACAAATTGTCTAAAAGTATATTCAATAACTAATAATTATTTTCCTATAAGACATTTTTTTAATTTGTATTTTCATATAATAGTTAACAAAATTTTGTTTACTTATGGTCTACTCTAATAAATAAAGAAAAACTATCACCTATCTTCTTCATACGTATTTCAGTTGTAAGAAACAAAAGAAATGTTTTATATTTAATGCATAATATGTCCAATTCTCTTGGTCACAAGCAGGTTTTGGTTGCTAAAAATCATGTTAGACTATTTAGAGATGAGCCTAATCTTTTGTTCGAAATAAAAAGTATTTTTTAAAGTGATTTCTAGTATAAAGAATTGTTTGCATGAGATTTATAGCATTTTATCTGAAAAAGTACTTGGAATAATCGTTTACACTTCAATGGAAAGTGCGTCTCTTAAAACCTAATTTTACAAATGAAGATTCACTTATACAAGAGCCTTAAATTGAAAGGACATACAAAGATATTTAATTACATTTTCATGTAGTAATACATTTCATCAAACATTTACGTTAATATATTAATATTATAATTAGATGGTCGTCATAAACATGTCAGAAACTATGCAGTGTGATAGTTTTTGGTGTTAGTGAGAGTTTGTTTTGAAGCTACACTAGGGATATTGGCGATGGATCTCATAATTTTGAGTCTCTTTGCAATCAGTTCACTACACCTGAGCACTATGTAGCACCTACTTTCCAAGCTTCTACATCACATCAATTTATGGAATCACAATTTCACCGAAATGAACAATTTTTCTTTTTGGAAAAAATTATATTATTGCCCTTAATGTGATACAAGTAAATTAATGGTTTATTAATAATATGTACTAAGCATTTGATTATATATTTAGTGAAGTATTAATATGAGGTTTGCAGAAATCTTTACAAAAGCCTTCTTTATTTTAATATTATGCTTGATCTATAGTGAATTTTATGGTATCTTCAATTGAATGATAATAATCATACTATCTTCTTGAAAAATACCAGCACTTAATACTGTTTTAATGCATTCATTATTAATTATTGAGCATCAATTGAGACATCACCGATATATCACTGAGATACCTGACTTAGTATTTCGTAATCTACGATTAAAGTTAATTTATTTTATGTGCTTGATAAATGTGAAGAGTACATCCAACTTTTTGTAGTTTACAATAAATCAGACAGGAATACTGTTTACAACTTGAACAAAATAATTCCTCTAAGAGACAAACTTTTAACTCCCGTTCTAATATAATTGACAATGAATTGCTATTTAAATAAATTATTTAAATTATAAATGTAATGAATTATTTTTGAAAGGGACTGTTAAATTTACTCTGTCGTAATTACTCTGAGTTGAAAGTTTTGATCTGTTTTAAATACGCATAAATTTGTGAAAAAATATAAACTTAATAAAAAACAAACAACAAAGCACACTGTAAAATTGAAATTAGAAAACAAGGCTGCAAGAAATCTTTTACAAGAAGAGAAAAAACAGAAGAAAAGGAAAGCCTCCATACGCGTGCCGAGTAAAATAAATTACACACATTTTTTATCACTTAAAAAGAATGTATAAAATGGAAAAGGAAAATTCATTTCTCAGGAACTATATTAAACAGAATAAACATATTAAGGTAACAGGAGTGATTTAGAATATTTATTTTAAAGATATAGTAAAGAAAGAGTAATTATTTAAATAATTTCGGATGAGAGACATGATTGCAAAGTTCAATTCTGTAATATCTACTTTCAGAATTAGTAGCATATTGCATTTAAAATTCCATATTCAAGTTTTAATTAAAGTAGACAATTTATATTTAAATTAGACGTAAAGAGTTATCTAATTTATTCTGAAGGAAATCTGTTCAATGTCTAACATAACTCCTCTTTTCAATGTTAGGAAACTTTAAACTAAAATTTCCTTCTCGTATTGAGAGAAAGCACACTTCTACACTTCTTTCAAAATTTCTATAAAACAACTGATTTTCTAAAAATGTAAACATCAAAAATGTTTTCTCTTAAAGTTCAAAAGCTCTCTGAAGTCCATGATGCTCGAAGGGGTGTTATTATTTTTAACCAGTAGTTAAAATTTACTTAAGTTTGTGTTATTTATTTTATCTAGAAGCAGATATAATATTTATGTATAATGAAAAAAATATATAAAATATAATTATTCAGAAAATTTCAATTGTTTTCATTTAACAATTAAAATATTTAGATAGAAATTTTATGACTTCTAAATTATTTTCCTACATTAATTTCCTTTATACGTTTTAAATGCAATTCACTATTGCCTCTCGACTACATTAGTTAATTATAAAATCAACAATGGTACATTGCCTCTGATAAAAAAATTAATTCATTTTTCTTAAGCAAATTTCAAATAGTGTACGTCATTAAAAAATTATTGCCAAGTTTAAACAGAGTTATCTTGATAAATATCTCGTTTTATCATTCCAAATTCATTAGATGTAAGACAAAATAATATGTCACATTTGACAATTTTGCTTAAATATAATCAAATTTATTTTAATTAAATTTTGTTTCATAGTGAAATTTTGGCTTTGCCTTTAATTTTTTATCTTTGCCATTTTATTAATTTAAATCCCATTTAGATAGGTTATACTGAACAAATATTAATTTTCTTCTAAAATATGTTTCTAAGACACATATTTATTGAAAATTTACTCTAAGTAAATTATTTGTAGTTTTTTGGAAAAGAACATTAACAAAGCCATAAAATACTCTAATTACATACTGTTTCAATCTGTTTTTAATAACAAAATGGTAAACTCTTTCATCCTTTGATGAAACTTGGGCTTCTTATATCTTCTGTGTAGCAGGCTCTGCTGATATAATTATGTTGACTATGGAATTAATAATAGTATTTTAATTGCTTATTTTGCATATTCCTTCGTTTCTCAGGAAATGTAAGTAATGAAAGTTATGACAATAACTCCTAAGTTATGTGATGTAATATAAGAAAGATTAACTATATTTTTCACCACAGCACTAAATAAATATATTTTTGCAAGGCCAAAATAATATTTTGCTAATTTGTATAGCATTTCCTCCACTAGCATATTAAGAACAAGGCTATATTCCCCTTAACCAATTATGGAACAAAATCGGATATATATTCCAGCATATTTTTAAAATCCTCAAGTGTTCTTTAATTTATAAGTAATATTTCCATTCCTAAGTATCTCTTTTAAAATTTCAAAATAGCATTTTCGTAAAATCGTGAAATTTGTCGCATAATTACTTTGAAATTAATATAGTGAATAAATAAGTATGTGCTAAATTCGTAATTTTTTTAAAAAATAATTTTAAATATATTCTTATTTTTTGAGGGGAAACATAAAGGCCTTAATTTTGTAATGGGGGCAATCAATAGTAATACAAGACCGTGGGGGAATTTATCTAGAAGGAAGGATGCTTTTTTATATATAATCTTGTTTAGTAGAACAACTTTAAAAATTAAGAAGGTAAGGGAAGAGAATGGCAAAAATATAATTGTTTTAAATATGTTAGAGATATTTTTTTCCAAAAAAGATAAATTGCAAACAGAGAAACGTGAAACCATGTCAAATGATTTGCTACTCAGATCAATGATATTCATAAGAAACTAAATACAATAAAAATGAGTATTGATGTCAAAATTATTGGTAACAAAATCCACAAAAGTTAGTTCTTTGTTAAAAATATTGTTTATACACACTATTTTTTCTTTATTTTTTCTACCTTTAAATATTTTTAATTATAGTTATAATCATTCACACACAATCCAATGTATCCTTTTTACCTAATATCAGTTAAATAATAATAAAGTATCAAATTACTTTATTATTCTTTTTTTAAGTTATTAATGAGTTGAAAAAACCCAAGGTATAGAAATTTACAATGTCAAGGAATACTTTATTAATTTTATAACAAGCTTTGAAAGGAAACAAATTCTTAATTTCATCGAAGAATTATCGACACAAATTATTTTTCTATCTCACTTTCTAAATTATTTTTTCAAAAGATTAAGAATTATGTATAAAGCACACTTTATAGCCCTAAAGTTGCTGAAATGATAAATTTGACAGAAAGAAAGCCAGAAATACACAAATTAAATTGTATTTCATTCATAACTCTTTTAAACACTGATTTTGGGTCATATTTAGTTTTAAGGTATCCGACTATCCTAAAATAGTGATTTTTGCCAAATATTGACAATTTTTTATGATTTTATTTTATAGGCCATCTTATTAGCTTTATAAAAATACTAAGATTATTATTTTCCGTTCATTAAACAAAAACTACAAGTGTTTTAGAAAAAGCAGATGCCGTTACTTTAAGCAAGATTTATGTTATACTTTAAAACGTGTTTTATTTGAAATGTGTTTTTTTGAAAATGAGCAAACTGGGACAGCGATTGCAAAAAAAGTTTTGAAAATAATTATTTGAGATTTTTTGTGTATGCTATGTATAATAGTAGAAGTGTTTTAACCATCAGATTTATCAATCACTGTTTTATTATAAAATTTACTGACTCTTATGTGAATATAATCACTAAATTTCATATAATAACTAAGATAAAGTACTCTAATTTTTGTAAAGATTAAAATATCTCTTATCCTGAAGATCATTTCAAAAATGAATAACATAACAACACATCAGAATTGAAAAAATTAAAATTTGTTCATAAACTTTTGGTACAGAATGGGCCACGTTTATGTTATTTTTTGTAAATTTTTACTCATTTTAGTAATAATAATTTATTTTTCTCTTCTTAATTTTAGCATATTTTTCTTAAAATGTACTAAGCAAATCTAAAAACCACAAAAAAATTCCCATATCTCCATTTTTTTAAAAAAAAAATAGTCACTAGTAGTCGAATACCTTAAGAAATAAAGTATTGAATACAAATTCTCAAAAATATTTCAATTAGACATATGTATGGGATTTGGTCATAACTAAGTACAGAAAATAGATATTTAAGCATAAAAGTTTAAATACTTTTAAGAAGTTGAAGTTATGATGTTCTTACTCAGTTTCATAACACTTTGAGTGAAAGTTACATTTTACTTAAATTTGATGAAACTGAAGTTTGTATGTGCTTTTATAGCATTACACATTTTAGTAAGATGTAAGGTTAAAATGCTTTTGTTTTCTATAATTTTATTAACTCTCAAGAAGTAGGTGTTTAAAGTTTAATACCTTCATGACAGAGCAATTTTTGATGAAAATAAATGATTATGTATTTAGATATGAAAAGAGAAAGCATTTGTGCACATTTTATTTCAAAACCGGCAAAAGTTTCAGACACCTGACAGTAAATATAGTCGACTCTCGATAATTCGAAGTTGGAGGGACCAATGAAAAACTTCGTATTATCAAAACTTCGAATTATTAAGAGGGTATAAAAAAACTCCCAAAATACACGAAGAGAAATTTTTTTTCCTAACACATTTAAATTTGAAACTATGTAATAAAACAACAATTGTACTTATGTATAAAATTATTTTAAAGTATTTTTAAAAGTACATATTATACAGTATAAATATTATACAGAATGCAAAAGTCCTGTATTATAAAAGAAAATATATTTATATATTAAAAAAGAACATACTCTACACAATCTTTTTGACGAAAAATCTGTTATTTTTAAAAATCTGTTTAATCTGTAATCGGTTCCCTCAGACACTATCCCCAATACCAATGGTTCTTTAAGGCAGGGTCCAGTCTGGCCCATGACCTATTTGGTGCCACATGCCTTAAGTCACACAGATGAGTCGTAAATCGTCATGTCATACTGACGTAAAATACACAATCATATGCATCTCTTCTTCACAATAGTGGACCATCCTTTCTGAAGGCATGTGTAGTAAGGCCACGTGTTAAACTTCTGTATGTCTTTTTGCCTGAGGAACAGTGAAACACAAAGAAGGGATGGCAGACAGATGGTCATCAAAGGGGCTACGTTACAGGGGAGAACCACAGAGACAATAAAACACAAAACATGTGAACTCCAACCTGTTTGCTACATGACTCTACATGATAGTTAGTGTTCGAATTGTCGAGAGTTTTCTAGCATAACTTCGAATTATATCGCGTGTTGTAGTCTGGCCAGCCACAGATTTTACTTCGAAATATTTAGTGTACAAAAACGTATTGCTTTATTTTGAAAAATCAAAAGTTTTTCTAGGGATTGAGCATATATACTTTGAATTAATGAGAGTCAACTGTATAATTAAAAATGATGAAAAAAAAAGTCTTTCTAAAGGCAGAACTGACTATAAAAAGAATAAGAAGTGCTCTTTTAAAAAAATTTTGCGGCATTTTTAATAAAAACAGCCATTAATGCATTAAAAGGGTTTTTCATCACAGAAAATTTTATTTTTATTTAACTATATCTTATGATTTCATATTTTTTATTAATTTTTTTTAATTAAATTTTACGTAATATTTTGATTCTTCTTGGAAAATATTTTTATTTGAGCCTTCTGTAGATTCTTTCAAATTTACATATGACAATAATGGAAGAGAGGAGGATTAAAGAATATGATATTAGAAATGCTCATTAAAATGTGTCTGAGTATATTATATTATAATTTCCTCAACTGTTCGAAGTCTAAAATAAAATGTTTAGTAGCTAAGTATCAAGAAAAGAAAGAAATACTTAATATTATAGCAAAAGTGAGCAAAAGAGTTTAGCTAGATTTTACGTATTTCGAATAAAAATTACTCTTGTCATGTTTGATTACACAAAAACCTTCTCAAAGTTGATTTGCAAATATATTAATTTGCCACATGTTTATAAAATATTCGACAAAAAACTATTTAATTACAAGAGCTGTGCATTGAAATCCTAAAATTTTATAGAGTAATTCTTTTATTTTTTCAAGAATTTTGAAGATTGCACTAGAAAAGAAATGGAAAATTTAAGAGCAACACCCTTAAAATTATAATTCGAAATAATTCTTTCATTCAGTTCGGACCTATCTCTATTCGGAAATTATGAGAAATGTGGTTGCTTGGATAATATATAATGAGAAATATACCAAACTGCAAAACTAAAGTTCTTAGCTAAAATCGTGATAATGGCATACATTTCTTAAACATAAAATACATGCTCTATTATATGAAATATATTTTAGAGACAATATGGTCAATTAATGAAAAAATGTATGAAATATTTATAATGAACGTTAAAGTTTGGAGATTTGTCATGAGTTTTTTTCTTTTAACATGTCCATCAGGTGAATTATTTACAAAACTTCTATCACGTTTTTAAAATTTATTTATCAGTATAAGAAGGATTTTTACGATATAAATATATGTATAGCGCATATGTAAAATGCGTTGTAATCGTAAACAAGCTCATAATAATTAACACTTGAAAGACTGAAAGTTACTATATACCTATACTGCCCAACAGCACTCAAAATGAGTGCATTGGGAAAAAATAACTAAAGTGTAAAAAAATTTGTTTAAAATTAATTTTTAATATTTTTAATATTATTTACAGTTATATAACATGTTATTAGTAAATATTAACAATAAAAAATTTACTTCACTTGGAAAAACAATATATTCTATGAAATGCTAAGAAATTTTGTCATTATATATGTAATTGTTTTTCTATAATTGATCTAGTGTTAATAAAGAATATATAGAATAAAACTCAGTTTGTATATGCTTAATTTTTGATGAAATTTATTTTCACATTAAAGTATTAAAACTAAGGTAATTTCAACTTAGATACAATTTATACTCGAATAATGTTTTATTAATGTAAGTATATTAAAACAAGAGTCCATTATTGATTGAAGATTCAGTAGCTCATAAATATTGATGAGATTATTGGGAAATATTTCTTCATTAGCCGTGGTAATTATTATAACCTTAATCATTAAAATTTACTGCATCATTAAAACAAAATGTGCAATTTTGTTTTTATTCTAGTACTAGGAGCCATATTTTCGGTCTTGATTAGCTTTTTCGAAATATTTTTCATTCAGCGGAGGTTTCATCATTCCTCCCGTAATAAGGAAAATTTTTTGAATTTAATTAAAAAAAATACCTCTTTAAAAAAACATAGCTGATAAATCATACTAAATTCGACACCACGAGAAATTATCAAGGATTTCTATGGAAATTTTCAAGCTACAATTACATGTATCTATTAATATTATATGAAGGGAATTTTTACACTTGTATTTGCTAGGAAATGTTACTATGAAGAGTTAAAATGTTTGTAACAGATTTGTAAGAATGTCACCGCATCATGGTAATCAATTTTTGATTTGAACTACAATAGCTCAGATTTCAAAACTATCATATACAATCCGGTAAGTGAATCTATTCATCTCTTTCTTTTGTTACCTACTTTACAACTGAGAAAAATTTACTTGCTGAAACTTCTTAGCCGACGACAATCCCAGCATTAGCATTTAACAGGTCCCCCCCCTTAAGACACAGGTGCTTGACACTAAGAATTCTGTTCTCCTATTTTGCTTCCGAAATATCTGCTTTAGACAGCAAAATGAATTCGATTTCTTTCCGCTTATCTTTCATCATTTTCATGTTCCTAATGTTATTCGATGTATTGTCCTTACCTTTAATTCAAAGCGTCATCATTTGTTTCGTCAGAACGTATGCTAATGTTAAGGGAAGTTCCAGCGAACAAATATTCAATAATATTTGCGACCTCCGCATCGAGTGCGTTTTGAAAATGGCCCTTTTACTGAAGAGGAAAAGGAAAATAAAAACACCACGAGTGTCCTCCGCATCGACAACTCTCTTCTATTGTCTACGAACAATTCTTGAAAGTTCACGGATAAGACAAACTTGCGAATCGATAAGTGCAATGTGAAAATGACAGTATCTCGCTGAGTTTAGAATTTCGGATTCATTAAGAGAGAAGTTAAAAGGTTGAACTTACTAGATGTGTGAACGTACTAACAATCGCTAATGATAATTTTCGAAGATGATCCAAGCTTAGGTTCAGTAGAACTTACATTTTCTCGCATTCTTCGCTATTCGCACATTTTTCAAGATCGCGATAGTTTTATCAAGCTGAAATATCTGCTAAAGTCATATGTGAATTATGAGAATTAATAAACTTTATGTTAATAAAGCTATTCAACTACTTTGTAGTTAATTTTGATTTAGTTTAAATCCATTCATCTTCACCCTATTAATTGATTGAATTGAAATATTTTGATTCCCATTGTAAGCTCGTGATACTAAGTGATTTTGAAAAGTATTTTTCATTTTATTTTCAATACCCATGTTTACAACTATTACTTACTATTTCGAAACAGAGCCCCCAATTTTAAATTGATTCTCCATTCTTATAGAATAAGGTACTTACCTTGGAAACCGAATTATTAGTTGCATTATCAAAAGACTTCTATTCATGAAATATATATCCTTTTAGTACACACAAAGTGTTTAAGTGATTTATTCCATCGAGAGAAATGTTTTTTTTTTTCAATTTGAGAGTTTGAACCACAAAATAGTGAAATATAGGTATCCATGAAAATCCTTGATAGCACACACATTTTTATACAGAAAACACACATATCCACACTATATAAAATTCCGTGATATTTCACAAGAGAATAAGCAGTCATATTTCTTGAAGTTGTTATCATTGATTTTCTCGTTGTATCGAATCAATACAGGATGAAACAGCTATTTTACATGATCCCGTAGTCAAGTCAAATAACTGTTATCAGTTATAAGAAAATATATTAATCACCAAATTAAAAAAAACATTATGTAATTCTTTTTACATCCATTTCGTCAAAGTGAACATCACACCACACTACTTATGGTACCTATGATGCGTAGTCGAGAGGCACTTTTCAAAATCTTATCCAAGATCTGACACAGATAGGCAAGCGATGAAATGAGGCATAAATTCTACGAGAAAATTTTTTATTGATGTTGAAATGTTATTTTTCGTGTTCGACAAATGCGTTCCCGGAACCTTGACATAGAAGCCTAGAACGCGCGAGAAGTTAATAATAAAAAAAAAAAAATCCCCCCCCCTCCCAAAATGATTTGAATGTATTACAGGGAAAAGTAGTCTTGCGGAAACGGCTCTATATTTTGTTCTCGAACATTTAGGTCAATCCTTTCCTTCCCGCTGGAATATTCAGCTGGGATTATGGCGTTCCACCACAGCACAGCATCGCGCGCGCGTTCTCACGGGCTTTTTTTCTCTCTGGGAAGGTTAGACAGTCTTATTGAATTGAAGTCAACATCTGCTGTGATCCCTCATCTTTTGTAGACACTAGGGAATGTGAGAACGGTCATCGAATATTTAGGTCACTGATTTTCATATGTTTCCAGGCAGACACCGGAAGAACCATATTCAACCCTCCAACTCGCGCGATTACTGTAAAAAAACTCAACTTGATCATTGGAGCACTATGGTGGATGGTAAACGTTAAATACTGTAGAAATTTCAATAAAGCCTGAAGGCCACGAAGTGTGTTTGCATTTATTTTAAGACTTACAAATTTAAAGCATTACTTTATTTTTAACTGAAAATTAAAATAATTAAAAAACAATGTAGATACTCATGACAATGTAGGTACTCGTCTTTACTACTGCTAAAGATGTAGGGCATGTATGTAATAAAAAATTAAAATCTATAACAATATTAAACATAACATAAAACAACAATAAAAAATAAGATAGTACTATAATGATGTGAAACCAAGTAGTTAAATACACAGTAGAGTCCCGAAAACTCAGCCTAATGGGGAACGAAGGGGTAGTTGCTTATGAAAATGCCTGGTAATCGAGAATGGGATTAAAAAAGAATTAAGTGCGAGTGTTTCCTTAGAAAATATTGTACTGCACTTGTATGTATTGTTTTCTTCAGAATACAACAGAAAATAAACTGCTTAAATAGCCTTAAACAAAGGAAAAGTACAAACTTTATGAAGACATAGAGTAGTTACTACATGAAAATAAAAATTAATAAATACGTAGTATTATACAGTAATTTACCTGATCAGACACACCTCAAAAAATACTTTATGACGTCATAAAGTTTTTATAACAAAAATTCAGTAGCTAACTTTGAAAAACTGGCCACTTTTTAAAAAAAATAAATGCATTTTTTTAAGGAAATGGCATTTTCCAACCTGCGAGTGTGTGACCGAGTTATCCGAACTGCTAGGTTGTCGAGTGCTGAGTTTTTGGGACTCTAATGTAAAAGAAAAACAATATAATAAAACAAAAAAAATTAAATTTAATGAAATGTCTCATGTTCTTACAATCAACTCAATTTAAAATAAACATTAGCGGCTTTTTTAAAGTTTTTTCAATGACTTGTCTATTCAAGCGCTTAAAATTTAGGATTCCAAAACATTTTAAGATAAAAAACAAGACGAAAAGCTTCCAATTACAAGCTGTTCATGACAAATTTTTTCTAATTATAATTCTAATTTATTTTTCTAGTCTTTTCCTGCTTAAGTCATTGATTTTCTAAAGAATTCCTTTTTCTTGAGAATACTTCTATTTTACGCTCTTTTCATTTATTCTAAACGAATGAAACAATCCCATTTTTATCCATTTGTCGTTTACGCTCATTTTCATTTTCGGCATATTTCCTAAGACATACAATTTGCGCTTCAGATACTCATTTGATATAATTCCTAATGATTAGAACAAAGTGCTTTGGAAAATGTCAAATTTCACGCTGTGAATATTAAATACTTCCATACAATCGTATTATTTTGCTCTTGGAGCATGAATGCTGTTTTCGACTGATTCCGACACAAAAGACTTATCACAGTCTTTTATTAGACTAATTAGAGAACATCAGAGAATATAAATTCCACGAGATTTGGAGAGCTACACAAGCAAACATAATTTCACTTCATTATAGTTGCTTTTACGTGTTCATTTTATATAAGAGTGTTATGTATCAATTCTCCTAGAAAATCTACAGGAATCGGGGAAACTCTTGCTTCGCACATTTTTTTAATGAAAAACTACGTGACGAAAATAATTTAATACTTCAATTACAATTATAATTTATAACTGTATTCATTTCATTAATAATTTGTAATTCAGACTAATTGCAAAAAATCTTAATTAGGATTGAGTATTTAATTTATTAATAAAATATTACTAATTATCAGTGGCGCACATAAAAATTTTTTAGGGGGGGGGGACAGGGTCGATTGTCTACCATTTTGGTATCTACCTCAAAACCGCCAAACATATTCTTTTAATTTTGTTGATTTTGGAAACGAAAAACAGTAAAAAGTAAATTATTGAATTAATAATTAGCATTAATAAATTAAATTTTATTAACAAATACTTAATTAAGTTTTACGTACTATAATCATAGGTTTATCATCAATTGAAAAAATAAATCAATGACTATTGGAGGGGGAGTCCGAACGCGTGGACCTCTCTTGTGTGTTCGCCACTTCTAATAATACAATAAATATAAAAGAAGTGTTTCGTTTATGTTAATCATTTAAAAGAAGAAGTTAGTGTGTTATTGAAATATATAGTTTGAAAAATTAGATTTTAAGACTGTCCCCCTCATCCATTCGTTTAAAAAATTACTTAAAAATAAATATGTCACAGCATACGTAGAAATTTTAAAAACCTCTCAGATACTTATAAAATAATAAAATATATTTATTTTAAAATACTGTTGCTCTTTTTGTGTTATAATTTATGCCTATTACTAAGGGTTCATGTATAATGTGAAAATTAACAATAAAAGAAAAAAGTTCCATGAAAATTTAATATTCAAATAAAATGTAAGAGTAAATATGAGAATTTTTAAATCCTATTCAGTTCATAATGTGAAAGAATGTTTCTTTATAAATGGGTGTAGTAAAGAGAACAAACAAACACAAAAGGACTAGTAAGTATAGTTCTTATGAAGCAAGCTCAGTGGACTGGGAAACAAAATTTAATTTTATCTCCAATTTTTGCTCAATCCTTTTCAAAAAATGTCTTTATAATCATCAGAAGTTAAAGTTTTAGATAAATTTTTTTCAAATAAAGGGGGGGGGGCTGAAACACACTTTAAAAAAAAACTTTGTTTCCTTGCTAATTTTTGTTTTCAAAAATTGTATTTAATCAAAAAGCTATTTTCCCTATATATATATATTCCTCATATCATGTTAATAATTTTTAATGAAATTTCATTGTACCTGTACTTTTTCACTTTCCAATGAAATACTTTACTTGATGAAATGTAACAACTACAAATATTTGAATTTATAGCAGAGTAATAAAAGTATGGAGAATCAGTTAATGAGAAGAAATTGGTTTCATTTGGTTTTTCTCTAAGCCAGTGATCTTCAAGCTTTTTCAACTCACTGAACCCTTAGAACTGTAAAGCATTTTCATGGAACCCCCTTTCTACACATACACACTTAAAAGAATACATTTTAAAATAATATTTAAAATAGATAAAAAACATGTTAAGTACTTTGTAAAGACAATTTTAAAAAAGTACTGCATTTGTTATTAAAAAGTTTTAATGTAATTTTTAATATAATTTTTACTCATTAATAATAATCTGTGATCCAAGTGTCACCTACTCTTTACATTATATATGGTAACAGGGATATGTGTGTGTGCTTTCATTTTTTTTACATTAACTGTCGATATCTAGGTCGCATTTCATGTTCTGCGTATCATTTTTTTATATTTTGTTTTTGTTATCGCGTACGTTGAGAGAAATATTTTCCACTTAAATAAATTGTTCGGAGTTGCACTTAAATGTTAAGCAGTGAAACAAATCCTGCGTATTTTGCATGAATTTGCAACCTAAAAATTAGAAGTTGTTCTTTATCTTTCATTACATAGGTATTATTTCCGCAAATGAAATAAGATGCAGTTTCCATTAGAAAACTATTTAGTTTTGCAAAACATTGTACTAACAACTATAAAATTATTTCGTTGAACACGGAATAGCAAGAAATAGAGTATTCTGTCTAATAAGTAGCACATATAAAGAAAAAACACATGCTTTAATATTCTTTTATAATATTATAATAAAAGTAATAAAAATAGTATCACACACAAAATAGGAATAAAAAGAAAATTTTCAGACTTATGGTATGAGCATTATAGATACTTGTAGCCATACAAACTTTACAGAGAACGAGAATTGGTTTTGCATATATATACATTTATAATTTTATTTTCAAATTTTTATTGACTTGAACCCCAGGGTTCCGTAGAATACAGTTTGAAGACCACTGCTCTAAGTAACATTAACTGCAGTTTCCTTTTCTAACTATCTGATTGCTAAAAATAATTTCCTTAATTTATTCCTAACTAGTATACTATACTGTTCGAATTAACTGAGACGAATGGAAAAAAAGGTGATTTTTTTTTCTGAAACCATAGCTTTTTATCATTACGGACTGAATAGACTGAAAAATCTGTATATTAGTACGAAGTATGTCTTCTTTTAGCAGAAATGACCTTTTTAACCCGTCTTGGCATTGACTCTACTAGAGTAGCACACATGTTCTTGATTTCATCATCTTGAAAACACACTAGTATAGCCCTTTTTATCATTTGCTCTGTTGTCCTGCCATTCATCTTCGCGAAATGATTCTTCAGAATATGCCCTCAGTTTTAAATAGGATTTTAGTTTGTGGAATTTTCAAGCCAATCGAGCACTTTTATTTTATTTTTCGCCCAAAAGTATGGACCAATTTCGAATTGTGACAAAGGGCCAAGTCATGTTGAAATATTCCATGAAATGTTTCCATGAATCAATCCTACAAAATAATATTTCTATATATTTGACACAATTCATAATGTATTTAAGAGTAACTAAGCTTCCAGGGTCTTTTGTTGTGGGAAAAAACCTCAAACACCTGCTTAGAAGGGTGTTTTACAATCTGTTGGATATGATCTGGTAACAAAGTTTCAACTTCACTTCGTCTAACTACACTTGATTTGTATCTCTGCACAAATAAATGTTTCATGACTCAAAATAACCTTCTCCCAGACGTTAACAGTCCATGATTGGTATTTTTTGGCCCATAATAAACATTTTTTTCATCATTTTCTGAGTTAGAAAAAGTTTTTTTCCTCAGTCTTGTTGATTTAAGGTCACCTTCCAGAAGACTTTTCCGTGCAGTTGAGGTACTCAGTTCAACACCATTATCCAATACATCCCTTCAAAGGTCTACACTTGTATTTCTTGAATTTATTTTGCTACTTTTTATTAAAATTTTATCAAATCTTGGAGTAGTTTTCCACTTACGCCCATATTTTTCTTTTCTTTTTGGAAACGATGATTCAGAATTGTGAAATGTTCTGAAAACACTTAATTCGATCGCACCAACTGCCATGGTTATATCTCTCACAGTCATAGAAGTGTGTTTATTGAGAGCGATTTATTTTAGAACGGTTCCTCGGAGTAATATCCATCTTTGAACAAGTAAAAGTAACACGTCTTATACAGAACACAAAATTGAAATTACCCGCTGACCCTCTGAAAGGCTCACAACTGAGTTACTAATTTATGAATATATATAAAATGTTCGAATGTATAGCTATTATATTTTGATAACAAACCTTGAAAGTGATATGTAACATATATTTCTCAAAAATTTTAATATTCAGAGTAAATAAATATATTAAAATTTTCAATTTTATCTTAGAAATTAAAAAGCTATGTTCTTTAGTTTTCTATACAAAATGTCCTTTTAATACGTCCCATTCCATGGAATACATTTCTTAATAAAATGGTTAAAATTTAAAAGCCTCTCTGTATACTCATTAAAATTTTGTAAACATAAAAATATAATGATTCGAAAAAATACATTAAATGCATTAATTCATACATTTTGATCTAATCCATATTTCACAAATATTTTATTTGCTGTCTTAAACACCCCCCACAAAAATGGTAGTGTCTTTTGAAAAGTCAAACATTATTTTTTTTAAAAATTTATTCAAAAATTATAAATTTTTGTAGATTTATTAAATTGATATTTTTATTGTAATATTTAATTATTTCAATGAATCAAGAAAATGTAACAGTCCCAATGCACATTTATAGTGTTTTCAATTATAACTTTTATCAGTCGTATCCACAATCAAGATGAAAGACTGTGATAAAAGAAATATTGCTTACAGTTTGGAAAATATATCATTATTGGTTTTCTTCATAGTTTTGATGGTTTAATTGTACATTTACTTGTGTGTTTTGTGTGTAAATTTGGACTTTCTGCAACAATTTTTTTAAAAAGTGTTTTAATATTAACTTCAAAAATATATGAAAAAAGCAGTTTATATTTCATATTATAAATTGCAGATTAGCTTTTCGTTTCGTGAATTCTATATAAATCCTTATTCATGATCTCAAGAGAGAGTGAGAGTTATATTAACGTCGCATTATACAGCAATACGAGGGCTATTGGCAACGGACTTTGGTCAAGTTCATTTGAGTCTCGGTAAAGTTCATGATCTCAAAATAATGTACATATGTGAGTTTGTGTTAAAACATTTCTTACAAGTACAAATATATATAAACAAAGCTTATCTGCTGCTCACAGTAATTAAATAACATCAACAATGTATACCCTATTGTGACTTTTTCGGTAGAAAATCTAATACTTTAAGTTTAATGCGTACATAAAAGGAGAACCAGTTTAAGAAAAATTAGTTTTGAATGAAGAATATTGTTAGCTGAATATATGTACTCGTAGCATACAAATAGTTACGATTAAAGAAAAATGAAACACTGCAAAATATTTATATAGAAAGATGCATAAATTTTTCTAAAAGCACAAATTTATTCTAATTATTTTCGGTATTTGTCACTATGAATAAATAATCCTTGTATTTTCAAATGTATTTATTATATGAAAAACAATCGAACACATTGCCAAACATTTTCACATGACACTTTATTGAAGTAATATAAATAAAAATAATTTGTTGTTTCAATACTTTTTTTTAGCAATAAGAGTTTTTATTGTATGCTAATATTGCAACAATTATTTCTAAGCCAAGGATATACTAAGGTATTGATCACTTTAGAATGCATCCATATAACCAAGAATAAATTTCAACTTGTACTCTTAAGTAACTAATAAACTTTTAAAAAATAGTTCTAATAGTCTATACCAATTTTTTACATAAATCATATCCATTGTGATTTTAAAAGTTCTTCCCATATGTGTGCGCGTGTGTTGGTCTCTAATCTGAATTAAATCCATGGAGAGAGCTTCCAGTATTCAGGATAATAATATTGAAAGAAATAAGATAACAACTAGCTTTCTGGTTACAAAGATGGCCCTGGCAGCTGAGTAATCAAGGTCACGCTGTTGCAGTCAAGTCGTTGACGAGTCGCATGTCTCTTGAGAATCGTCGTATAATGGAGCTGATGCACATTAAATGTCGAGGCTCAAGGTATTCCAGTTGATATTGTGTGGAAGTTAAGAGAAAGGGATAACAATTAATGTGCCCTCGTCACTTAAATTTGGTTCAGAATTACTAGATCTGTCACCAATAGCCCTCGTGTGATTTCGAAGTCCGACGTTAATAAACAATTAGTACTAGTAGCAATGGAACTTACTTTGATAATATAAGTTTCGTATAGACAAACCACTAATTTAAGTTATTTAGAATAATTATTTCTAAATTTTAAAATTTTCAGGAAATATTTTAAAGTAATTTAAATAAGAATACCATTGAGACTGTTGCAAAAAGAAAAAAAAATATTTCAAATTCAAATAATGACTGATGCCAGAGATACAGTGTAATTTCCCTTTTATTGATTCTCTTGGATGCACCTTTTAAATAATAAACTTTTCATGAAACTCAGACTCGACTCTTGACTCAGGTTCACTAAAAGAAAATCTTCGAGTCTGATTTCACTTTTAATATATTTTAGAACTAAAATTGATTATATTTTTTCTTTAAAACGTGTGACTATAAAACTGTAAAATGTAGAACATTTCACTTTATTTATTTACTGATATTTTTTACGCTAAAAATGTAATTATTAATAAGAATTTTGCTTTAGTTGAACTATTTCAGCCACTTAAGTTGTCAAGTTTGGCCAAAATAATAAATCGATTAAAATTTTAAAAAAAATCTTTTTTATCGAACTGAATGGATGACTGGTATAAATTAAAACTTCAATATCTAAGCGATAGAGTCCCTTGAGCAGTTGGATAAAGTTTAAGGTATCCGACTACTTGCAACAACTTTTTTAAAAAGAAAATGGAGATATGGGATTTTTTGTGGTTTTTATATATGTTTAGTACATTTGAAGATAATATGATAAAATTATAAGAAGATAAAAATAAATTCTTATTACTAAAATGTGTGTGAGTAAAAATTTACAAAAAATAAAATAAACGTGGCCAATTTTGTACCAAAAGTTTATGAATAAATTTTTAATTTTTCAATTCTGATGTGTTGCTATGTTATTCATTTTTGAAATGACCTTCAAGATAAGAGATATTTTAATTTTTACAAAAACTAGAGCACTTTATCTTAGTTACTATATGAAATTGCTTAAAATAACAGTGATTATATTAAAATAAGGGTCAGTAAATTTTGTAATAAAGCAATTATTCATAAAACTGAATGTTAAAACATTTCTTCTATTATACAAAACGTAAAAAAAAATTTCAGTTTATTATTTTCAAAATTTTTTTAGTATATAATTGTTGTCCCCTTTCAAGCATTTTCAAAAAACATATTTCGAGAATATCGTGGTTTTCAAGTATGACATCTTGCTTAAAGTAATGGCCTTTGCTTTTAATAAAGCACTTGTAGTTTTTGTTCTAGTGAACGGAAAATAATAAACTTGGTGTTTTTATAAAGCTAATAAGATGGTCTATGAAATAAAATCATAAAAAAAAAATTTGACAATTTTTGGCAAAATTCACAATTTTAGGTAGTCGGATTCCTTAATTCATTCTTTGGAACTAACTACTCAACTACGTTATGAGACACAGCTCTTTGAATAATAATTGTCTTTCTTATATAATAAGTGGAGGAATAAATTATCTACTGAAATATTTAAATATATCTTTAAGCCATCAAAAATGGTATGATGTATTAATTTTATGATTCAAAAAAATTTCAAATTACTACTGATATTTGCTCAATTGATTAAATAGGTAACAAAAAATCTTTCGACTTAGACCAGAATAACTGAATTAAGAATCATTAGTTCAAACTGTTATTTAGAGAAGTTTTCTCCCCTTTCTATAAAATACTTCCTTTTTAAGGCGATATGGTACCCTAAAAATCATCAACCTGCCGAATTTTTTTATTGGATTATTTGATACACCGAATCTTTATAAATATGTCTGCAAAATTTCAAAGCTTTACCTGTATTTTTTTTATCAAGTTATGGAGCAATATTTGATGATGGACAGCAGCTACCACGCCCACATTTCAGATTATCTGCTAGAAAAGAGCCTGATAAAAATGAATTAATTATTTTTCTACTGCGCATCAATGAGATTGACATTATGTAGGCAGTAACATATCATTTCAAGAAAGAATTGTGCAATTCATGCAAAAATTCTAGTTGGTAAATTATTAATTGGGGAAGAGCAAATGCATTTGGTCAAGATTTAAAAGTTATGAGTGTTTTTATGATATTATTATGAATGAAATTAAAACTTTAAAGCGGATTCCTCCAAAACACAAATACTAAATCTCATTTTGATAACTCAGATAATTAAAAATCTAATTCGCAAGAATCGAAAAACTCTCCCATTTTTATATATTTGTTTTTGGTGATATATATATTCCATGTGTGCGAGTTTCAACACTTTTATTATTAAAATATTTTAAGATATTTTTTTTTAACAAATGCACATATACAGTTCTTAGATTTGATGTATTTTACTTATAAATTGATATTTGATTTTGCTTTCTTTCGTGTACAATATTTAACACGCAAAGGCTTTTAAAATCTTGGGGAAAAAATAAAGACATAAGCATCTTTTGTACATGTTGTGCATTAGCTCTGAGCATGGAATTAGGTCTGAAGTGTGCGTATTTTTTTTTTATAATTATTAAGATAAAGTTTTATGAAACATTGATCTTTCATTCGTTTTCTTCTATATATTCATTATGGCAGTATATTGTTTAATTATTCTATATTTGTGCATTTTTTTATGGTAAGCAGTTTTAAATAAGCTAATTAACATTTCATAAAAGTTTCAAACTATTCGATGAATATTATATCTTGCTATTCATGGAATGAAAACTTCAAACTCATATTTCTCCATGTTGAATTTTTGTACATATACTGTTATTCAAAACCCGAAGGCTTTTTCGATAATTGAAGTATGGGTTTGAAATTTTTATACATATTCTGAAATGTATGATTTGTAAAACTGTGCATGGAATTAGCTGTAACATGTTCAGTACTCTTTCTAAAAAATTTCAAAATCAAAATTATTGTTTTTTTAAAATGTTTTTGGAGGTTTAACTATATAAAAATCAATAAAAAAATAAAGAGCAGCAGCAGAAGAAAAACCATGCACAGTTTTATGTAGTATATTATAAGGTACTTGGAAAAAAATTTGCAAAAAAAGAAACATATTTAAAAAAAGCCTTAAGAATTTTAAAAAGTTCAAAAAATTTAGATTTAACAAACATTTTGCAACAAATTAAATTTTTTTGTATAGAATTATTATTAAATATTAACCTTTATAAAATACAATTAAAACCAAATATTAAATATCAAAAATTAAAAAAATTGTGAAGATGGTACCATATCGCCTTAAAATAGTATAATATTTGGTAGTTTTTTCTCTTGTGTTACTTATGGTATTCTTTAAAATAAAAAGTATTTAATTTTTTAATAAAATAATGATAAATAGGAGCTCAGATGAAACCACTGCCCTTCCCTTCGTTATCTCGTCTTACAGGGGAAATATATATTTCATTAGTGAATTAGATTATATTTAATTTGACTGAAAATCCTTATTTTTAGTTCTAGTTTCATAGAATTTTACAAATTTATGAAAAAGAGAGTTTTGCATTCGCTAGAATTTCTTTTAGCGAGTACCAAAAAAACTTACTGTCCTATATGTTTCTCCAGAGAATCAGCTTTCAACTGAAACAACATCAATACATTTTTTAAAAAAAATTCTTAAAATCTCATTCAAATTGTTCGAATTCCAATTTTCTATGCTTTTTTGATTGAATGATTTTCTCTTTAGATGCTGTAGAAATTTTAAAAAGATTTTCGAGTTGTGAAACACATACAAAGAGTAATATAATTATGTTAAACGCAACTCAAGTTACAGCATCAAAAAGGGAAATATGTAAATATTTATTGGGTCGTCAAAGACTTTTTCGCCTTTGTTTTTTTTTGCGAGAATTAGCTAATGGAAATAATGTTACTCTTCATATTTAAAATATTTTTAAGCTCAACGAGTCAAATATATTGGCATTAACTACTGCTTGTAATGAGAATAATTTAACATTTGAAGGATTACCTACAAGCATTTTTTTCCACTTATCATTGAATTCTTACCCACTATTGTATAACAAATACAGGATTACCCAAATTTTTTAAAAAAAGGCTAAGAAATCCCCCAAATTTCTTTCTTTCAGCAATGCCTTTTGCTTACAAAAGCAGTATAAATCACAAAAAGTTATGTTTTAATAGCATCTAATCTAATAGCATAGATTTTAATTTTAGATTTGAATAAACATAAATTAAAAATTTCTCCTACTTTTTTGAATATGCTAAAACATTCTAAAACATTTTTAAAGTTACAATGAATATTTCGTTATAATTTTAAATAACAGTGTTATTGAACACACAATTTGTGTAATACCAGCGTTCCTCAAATTTTCAGTGACCTGATTTTCAGACATAATTTTCATTGAGTTCCAGTCTTCTCCAATAACAATGTATGCAAATAATAATACAGTATTTTATGTAAAGCTAAACTACGAACTTAGTTATAAACCTTACAAATTACTAAGAATATATATAAATTTGTTGAAATTTATCAAAATCGCTGCATTGACAAAACCAGATTGCTATCTGCATTACGTCCACTATATCAGACATTCTCGCGGATTCACCAAAAGTGCCAATTTGTCTGGAACATTGTAAGACTTCTGTACGACCTTGACGCCAACATGTATAAATGCTGCACCTCATTCAATTCTAGTTAGTTTCAGTTGAGTTGACCCTTCCATCGCGCGCGCTATCAAACCTATCATGAATGTGCCTGATAAAATGCAGTCCACGGTATTAATATATTCGTGACAGTAGATTTATACAGAACTATTGATAAATTTTTAAGTTGGCTTAAGCGAACATTCAGTACGAGCGAACACAACGACAACGAAGCATCAACAAGAACGTAAACGAGTGTGTCCCTTAAATAAAATCAAGAAAATATTCTGAAGATATGTAAATTTTGAGTTAATCAGTACTGAAGTAAATGAAAAATAGTAAGTGTTTACTGACATCGCTCTCAGAATCATCACGAAGACTATTGGCACCACACTTTCCAAACTTTCCCACAAACGTGAGGACTTTGAGCCACAGCAAATTTAACGAGAATCAACTCTTCTATACGGTGGGTCTTCAGTGGCGTCGGGACTCGAATCTGCGATTCGATCACTACGGACAAGAATAAATGACCATGACCACCAGGCTACCGTGGGCATAAATGAAGAAATAAGACCCCTGTGTCTCACTCATTCAAAAGTTTTGAAGCAAACAGTACGAAACTTAATAGACTTTTGGAAACGCTTCATATTGAATACGACAACAAGCCTCAAGAATTCTTCAAATGAAAATTAAAATTATATAAAAAGTAAAAATCATCATTTTTTAAAAAAAAATACAAAAACTTTGGAAATGGAATAGCTTTCTTTGTATCTTACAAGTTTTATATAAAATAGCTAGATGTACAACACCTCACACCGTTTGTAAAGAGTTTATTTTGCCAGCTGCATCACAGAGAGTAGAAATTTTTGAAAATGTAGCTGAAAATGTACAGCATCAGCTTTTCGGGGTAATAAATTGTGTACAATTCAGATTGGCGGGGCAACGGATGATAATAAAGACGCCCTTTTCATAGCTTAATTCGATTTAATGATGTCAGTAGTAGAATTACTTTTCAGCAAATAATATAGAACTCAAAGCAATAACACATTTTTTGTTATCTTAAATGATTTTATAAACGAGACAAAAATAGATTGCAAGAATTTCTTTGGAATATGGTGCTCGCTCAGTGTCAGGGAAATTATAAAATATGCAAGCATTTATGAAACAAATCTCCACAGTATGTCTGGACATATTTGTATGATCCTCAGAGACGCTCTGGCTTTTAAAGAAATGAGTACTAATCTGAATATTGGGCTACTATGGTTTTTGTAACCATAGAATTATATGCAAAAGAGATCCCCCAATAATCAAGAATCTTTTCTATACTTTATAAAGACGTGAGTGTAGAGTATTCAGCGTTACTATTTTTTGCGTGATGCAAGACCGTTTTTTTAAGATAAAAATTTTTATAATGTTCTTGAGAATAATTGCATCAATTATCCATTTTTCTAGAAGAAAAGCGATCTAAAGGCAATGAGTTTTAAGATAGTATATTTGTGATGAAATTGAGCTATTTGTGATTGACATATTTAATATAATAAATATCTTGAATCTTCAATTCCAAGAAGCAAATATGCATATATTAGATACAAGGGATAAAGTTAACGCTCTTTGTGTAGAAAATTGGAATTGTGGAACAGAAATTTAAGTCAAAGAATCTAGAAATGTTTCCAAATGTAAATGAAAGCGTTAAAATTTACAAGACTAAAAATAAAGTGTGATAATTGCTTTTGTAGCCATTGAAAATCGTTTCGCCATTATAGCAAATAATTTTTTTAAAAAAATAGCTTTTTTATATAAGAAAACTTAGTAAATATTATGAGTGAGTTACGGATTTATTTCTTAATACTTCCGAAGGTATCTCAACTGTTGAAGAAATCTTCACTGACTTCTTGGTAATGGGCTTAACTTCTGCGACTGCTTTGAAGACAAAGTAGAGATCTGAGCAAAATTCAAAAAAATGACTCATAGTATGCTTTTAATATTAAATCTTCCTTTGATAAACTTTTATTTGCAAAAGGGGTCAGAGGAATTCATTAATAGTTATTAAACTTGTTTTTAATTCAGTATTTATAAGTTAATTATATATTAAATACATCGTGGAGTACTGATACAATCCTATTAATAAGTGTATATTAATAGGATTATCAGTATAATATTTCATTTTCATTAAATAAGAGTTTATTTTACTTTGCTTTTCTTTCAGTAAACTAAACAATTATTTTTTTGATATGCTTAATCCGTATTAAGTGTTATGAAGCAATTCTAGGAGATTTTTTCCGCATGTTGAAAATTATTATACGAAAAAATTTCAAAAATTTCATGTGTTAATTGAATTACTATAGAGATTTGGTTCCATTTATCTTTTTTTTCCACTTAAAAACTCAGTTTTGGCTTAAGTATGTGTATTAAAAATGGAATTTCAGAAAAGAGAAAAACGGAAGTTTTTAATAAAATGTGAATTCTCTTATATTGAGAAAAAATTCCACGGGCTCGATATATAAGACTACGATTTAAAAATAACAGCAAATTTAAGTTGCATGTTTTGATACTCCTATTTTCTACATTGTTCCTATTTATAAGTTTATTGAGACTTAAAATTTTTCATCAAACAATTCAATTATCGCTAAAAGATATATTTAAAAAAAAAAGATTAAACTCTGAATTTATACATAACGGTATATAACAAGGCTATTTAAAAGTTGCAGATTCAGAATGTTTATAATTGTTTAATTAAGCATTGTTTAAGCATCGTGTAATATCCAAAGAATCCAAGTGTCCTTTTTAAAGTAAAACATAGTTCATTACTTTATCAAATGATATAAAACTTATGAATGCTATGCAGAGCTTATGACTGCTGAATGAAAAATTCTGAATATTATCTAATTGTGTTCAATTTATTATATAAAATTTTAAATATTATAATATCCTATATATATATATATATATATATATATATAAACTTTTGTATTATAATATAACTGCCACTTCTTCATCATTGCCTTTGGATTCACAAGCAGCAGCATAATTAAACAAGGAAATAGAGATGCAATCTTGCTTTTCACCAAAAAAAAAAAGATACTTGCAATAAACACACTTAAATTCAATAAAAATTGAAGAGTTACGAAAAGATGTTTATCGCGTATATATATATATATATATATATATATATATATAATATATATATATATATATATATATATATATATATATAAAATCAAAATTTCTCTACAAGAGAGACATGAATAAATATGATCAAAACTGAAAAGAATTGAAATTGCAAGATAACCAGACAATAGAATTTAAAAGGAACTATGAAAATTTAAAATAATAGAGTTAAATATAAAATATAAAAGAAAGGATGCTACAGTATTATAAACATTGTTGACTTAGGATAGTTTATATATAAAATAATTTATATAAAAGTGGGGTTGAACATATTTTGTGTGGCCAGCCAACTTTCCCCCTTTCTGTAATAATACTGAGCAAAACCTATTGAAAATAATGGATGGAAAATCTAAATCCATTATGAGAAAAAGGTAGCTTACCTAAAAATAGCAATCAAAAATGCAAAGCCCGCGCTAAATCTGAGTTCAATAAACAAGTTATTGCCAGATTCTGGACCCAAATACAAATTCAAACCATATCAATGGCTGAAAAGTAGCATTTAGCAAAAGTATGAAAAGAATAGAAATAATAAAATAAGAATTGTAAACATGCTACCATTATCTTAGAGACTAAGATTATATGATTTAAAAATTACAATAAATTTAAAAAAGTAATTTTATCAAAAATTAGAAATTGGGGGTATATAAAACTATATAGGAAGAATAATAAAACTATAATAATAACCTGTTGAAATCATGGAAATTTAATCCTTACTATTTAGAATTTCTTTCTTCAAATATCTATTAATAAAATTAATTGGGTATTTTTGAATTAAACAGTATTTAGAAAAATGTTTATAGTTTTTTTCTGATTTATTTGAAACTAGAAATTTATTGCGTTGTATGTAGTTAATAACAATTTTTCTGAATATAGAAACATGTACATTACTCTCCCAATGTGGTACTTTTATAATATTGAATTTAAAGTCTTCTCGTTTATCTTAAATATTAGTAACTATTTTATTATCTTTATATGTATATAAATAAGGTGTAAGTGTATATATATTGAATAAATTTAGCGGTCATAAGGCTTTTAATTTATTTTTATAAGTTAGAAAAAGTTTAGTACAGTTAGATTTAGGATTTGTTCAGTACAGTTTAAGAAAAATATGCTAAAATTAAGAAGATATAAAGAAATTAACAGTACCAAAATGGGAAAAAATTGGTAAAAATTGACAAAAAATAACATTAACGGGGCCCAATCTGTACCAAAAGTTTATGAACAAATTTTCAGTTTTTCAATTCTGATGGATTGCTATGTTATTCAATTTTGAAAAAAGCTTCAGATAAGTGATATTTAATTTTTTTTACATAAACTAGAGGGTACATTATCTTAGTTATTAAATGAAATTGCTTAAAAAAACAGTGACTATATTCGCATAAGGGACTGTAAATTTTGTAATAAAACAGTGATAGATAAATCTGAAGGTTAAAACACTTCTAATGTTATACAGAACATACACAAAAAATTTAATTTAATTACTTTCCAAACTTTTTCAGCTGTCACTGCCCCCCTTTGAGCATTTAAAAAAACACATTTCGAGGAAAAAGGTGCTGTAAAGTATGGAATCTTTCTTAAAGTAATGACATTTGCATTTACTAAAACGCTTGTAGTTTTTGTTCAAGTGAACGGAAAGTAATAAATTTGGTACTTTTTAAATAAAGCTAATGAAATGGCCTGAAACCCAGTGGCTGAGTGGTCAGTGCATCGCGCTTCCCTACCACAGGTCCGAGGTTCAAACCCCGGACTGGGCAAGGTTCACTCAGCCTTTCACCCCTTCAGTGGATCGATAAAATGAGCACCAAGCTTGCTTGGGAACTTAACACTGGGGGTTTCGCTTCAGACTGACCACCTGATCGGAACATCTGCTGATGCACCTCAAGCCAAGGTCGCGTATACTGAGCTGGGCACAGTAGGCCTTGGCCCTCATGGGCTGTTGCGCCACTGAGTTAAGTTAATAAGATTGCCTATAAAATAAAATATTTTGTAAATTTTTGGCAAAATTCATAATTTTAGGGTAGTCGTATATCTTAAATGATATATCCCCTTAGATGTTAAAAAATAAAAATAATTATTTATAAATATTTTGAAATTTTAAAGGCGCTATATATTATAAACAGATGCATGAATTACAATGTTGCAAATTTTCACTAAAATTTAGACATTTTTCTGTTTGAAAATATGCTTCGTATTTAGTTCAGACCCTCGTACATTTCGTAAAGATAGCTTTAAATCTCATGAGGCTCGAAGTTCTAATATTAGCTAGGTGTGAAAGCTTGGAAAGTGGAGTGCCACAGCCCTGGTGGTATCTTCCGCACTTGACCACGGTTCAGTAATGTGAAGTCTATCCCAGTAGCTCTCGTGTTGCTTTGAAAGCGAAACAATGAACAATCAATCAACAGATATTTAAATATTTATTGAAATCACATTTTACCCCCAAACAACTATTTTCTGATTTTGGGTGATATAAACAAGAAATAAAAAGTTCCAAAGTAACCACATTGCATATCTAAGCAAACTATAATTTTCATTGAAATTGAATTGATCTTTTCTAATGACAAGCATAGTTTCAAGACCTAAATCTAATATATATCAGAAGGGGATTGTAAAGTGTAATATTTTAAGGTATACATTAACTCCTACATGAAACCAGAAAAAGATCAATATCAATATTGGGATAACACAATATAGAACATGAATCAATCATTAATAAGCATTGCAACAAAAATAGCCACTGCCATCTAAAAACCAAAGGCTTCATAATCCAACTTCCTTTAAATACAAATAGTATAAATGTATAGTTTTTATTATGTACACGTGTGTTTATTATATACATACAGTTAGTTTTATTTTCCCTGAATAACCATTATAGTAAAATAGTTATAATTTCTGTAGAGTGATTTATACTTAGTCTTTAGTTTTCCGCAAATAAAAAAAATTGAGAAGTGATTAGTTTGGTCTAATTAAATGATTTATGTGAATCTTCTCACTTTTAATGAAATTTTTGATGAAACAATGGAATAGTTGTTATATAGTGGCGCTCACAAAGGGAGGGGGGGATTCAAGGATCGAAATCCCCTCAAATTAGCAAATTGAGCGAAACTTGTGGGGAAAACTCAAGAAGGTTAAGATAGGAAAAAGACAGGAATTATAATCACAATATTGACCCCTCTTATGCATGGGACAAAAAAATTCTAAATCTCCAAGTAAGGTATGTTTTAAAAAATGCATGAAAAAAATATATGCATTTTTTTTAAATATGTGTATTTTTGAGTGCTGTAAATAACTGTTTAGAAATAAATATGAGCATCAACCAAAACGCAGGTGACTATACAAGCAACTAACGGAACTGACCACCATTGTACGATGGACTTCCTTATCGTGGAATTGCTCTCCCGCGAGGTGATGCGTATGTGGAAGCGATGCTACACTGAGTATCATGCAAATTTAAAAGTGACAGTGAGTCACTCAATACGATTTCATTGTGGGACGACAGACACCTCTTACAGATGGGGAGATGGGCTATATACAGCGACCTCTAGTACGTTAATGTAATATTAAAGCACGATTATGCGTATTTTGCTATTTGCCACCATAGTTCGTCGACATCTGCAGGAACATGGGTTACTTATACGGATTCATCTGCATAAGATTCTCGTCCAGCTGAGCTATCGATGCCTCCAGCTACAAAGAGCTCACTCACAAATTCAAAGGTGTGCTGAACAGCAACAAGTTGTCTTCTCCGATGAGTTTATAGGGAACTATTACGATGGACTCATACTCGTCAGACACTACAAAGATGAACGCTCTTTCCTAATCTTATTGAGCATTATACTACATGAACGCTTGTTGATCTGGAGAGCTATTTGATATCATGGGTGATCTCGCCGTCTTCAAATGTTTGGGACTTTGTATAGCCGGCGCTACATAAGAGAAGTTAAGGTCTAATCACTTCTGCAACGCATTCTCAAACCTGTATTTCAACAATATAGTACACGTTCACACATGTTGCTCAGTATGACCCATATCCATGGTCCTTGTTACTTGGATATACAAGCCTTCATCAGAGTACGACAGGTTACTATATTTCATGTCCATCCTGATAATATAGGATAGGTCGTCCATTCCAGGAGTTATATCATTCGGCGACTAGCAAGGTGTATGGCTGAAATTCGACATAAGATAGAAACAATCTGAAATGCCATTCCTAAACTTGGCATTCAGAATATGTATGATTTGATGTCATAACTAGGACTTGTAAAGGCTCTTATCACTGAAATTGGCGGCTGCACAAGATATTGGTTTTTTCGGTATTATTTCTCTTTTATTTTGCCTAGTAAATTTTATTGTTCACTTAAACCATTTTAAATAACACGGGGAGTAAATTTCTCTCTCATGAATGATATTTCTTTCATAATGTCAAAGTAATTTATAAAACGCTTATATGAAGAAAATATGTAATTTTTTAAAATGTTATGTTTTCATGTTCGAGTTTGCATGATTGTTGGAGATTACTGAAAACACTTATAACTATTGGAACAATAACTCCGTTTTACAAACTTTTCAATATAATTAATTGTTTATGAGATTATTTTTTCTCAGGATTTAATTTGGTTATTTATGAGGGCCGTAATTCAAAACGACGCGAGATCCATCCACGATGGGCCTTGTACTTTTTAAGCATGGTAAAGTGTACCTGAGTTAAACTGTTCTTTTTAAACTTCTGCATCTCACCAATGGGGTCTTTGAGCCCCAGCAGTTTAACGTACATAGTCTCCTCTACACAGTGGCTCTTAATTGACACCAGAATTTATTCCATTATTTGATAGAAAACACAATGCTGGACAACACACAAAATGTTGCCAATTTGTTACTGAAGCCACATTGGGAAGACAGACGACATAGTTCCAGTAATTTGTCTAAGGCTTCTTTTTATATATAACCGTAATTTTCATATAAAAAAGGTCTAAATAATATAATATTTAGCACCGAGATTTTTTTAAACCCATGACGTTTCAGGGAGGAAGCTAAATACAGTGAAAATTGCTTAAGGTATCCGACTAACCTATAATTGTGAATTTTGCCAAAAAATCGACAAATTTTTTACGACTTTATTTCATAGGCCATCTTATTAGCTTTACAAAAATACCAAGTGTATCATTTTCCGTTCACTAGAACAAAAACTACAAGTGTTTTAGTAAAAGCAGATGCCATCACTTTAAGTAAGATGCCGCACTTTAAAATGCGTTTTACTCGAAATGTGATTTTTTGAAAAAAATCAAACGGGGTCAGCGATTGCTGAAAGAGTTTTGAAAATAATTAACTGAATTTTTTTGTGTAAGTTCTGTATAATAATAGAAGTGTTTTAACCTTCAGATTTATTAATCACTGCTTTATTACAAAATTTACAGTCCCTTATATGAATATAATCACTGTTTTTTTAAGCAATTTCAGATAGTAACTGAGAAAAAGTGCTCTAATTTTTGTAAAAATTAAAATATCTCTTATCCTAAAGGTCATTTCGACAATGAATAACATAGCAACACATCGGAATTGGAAAATTTAAAATTTGTTCATAAACCTTTGGTACATAATGGGCCACGTTTATGTTATTTTTTGTCAATTTTTACCCATTTTTTCCCATTTTAGTTATGATAATTTATTTTTCTCTTCTTAATTTTAGCATATTTTTCTTTAAATGAACTAAAAAAAAAAATCTAAAAACAACAAAACAATCCCCATACCTCCATTTTTTTTTTAAAAAAAGTTGTTGCAACCAGTCGGATACCTTAACACGGAATTGAGGGGACTTAACGATTTGTTCGTGTTACAGGAATTTAAAAAAAGCATATATTCAGCAAAGTATAGTTTATTAGAGTGCATTTTATTTATATCCCAGAGCATCTAGTAAACTGTGTGACCGAAAAATCTTCATTTGCTTCAATTGCGAGTAAATATTTTGAAAACATTTGCTTCCGGTAGAAAAATTTCATTTTTTGTATAATCCCATGATCAGAAGGCTGCATAACAATTGGTTTATTCGGATGTAAAAAGATTACAGCTTTCAATCCAACGTTGGCTGAGCCGGACAATTAGTAATCATGATTGCAACCTTACGCTTTTCTCGTAAGAATCACTTATCTATCTTTACGATCTGAATTCCAAAGCCAACTGATGAGAGATGAGATGTTTTTGTGTGGCGTTTGTAGGAATTGTGAGAGAGAGGGTGAAAGTAGCTTAGATAAACAAAATTAGCTCATGTCACAAGCTATTCCGCAAGTATTTCAGAGCCAAGTTTGCCTCCTTTCTACGAAACCACCTCCCTTTCAAATCACACCCCTCTTAAATCTCGCCTGCGTGGCTGGTGTTTTCCGCATTTTGTTCATCCCCCCCAAAAAAAATATTTTCGTGTTAAGCGATTTTCGGTTTGTGTTAAGAGAAAAAATGCATGAAAATACATGGTAGTTTGTCGGGACCGTTGTATTATTTAGAGTTAACCGATGTTTCGTATTAAACGTATTTCACTGTAATTTCAACGAGGGATTTTTATCCAAGAGTTAACAGGCAAAAAAGATAGTTTTTTCTTGAATTTTGTATAAACAGAACATTTTATTTGTTAATTTCATTTACTTAGAATATATAGTTGCCATAACCATTGAAAATTCTAAAAACATTTTGAAAAAAAGAACTTTTTATTATGAGTTGTAATCATTTTTCGAGAACACTTTTTCAGCTTATTTATGGAAAACTAATTTAAATCATAGATTTTACTACAAACTAATTTGAATTATAGATTTTTCTACAAACTAATTTGAATTATAGATTTTTCTACAAACTAATTTGAACTATAGATTTTACTACAAACTAATTTGATTATAAAAATCTTCGATTCTGCTACAGTTATAAAAGTCTATATATGTTTTAAGTGCTTGATAATATATATATATACATTACTCTTGTAGAGAAATTTTGACTATATATATATATTTCGATTTACTATAACGCTTTAAATAAAAATATAAGTAAAAAATCCACCCATTTTCCCAACTAAGTTCAGAAATTCATTTTAAATTCCCATGCAAACTAGGTCATGAAGAATATAAACTCCAGGTAAAATCGATCTCACGTATCTTCACCCAACAGGTCCTTTTTAAAAGTCACAAAAGGGTTTAAAAACCTGCAAGGAAACTGAACTCACCGTTCGTTGAACTCTTCCTGTCCCCAAATTCCTTAACAGGTGAATAAAGGGAGCAGTTTAGAACAGCCCCTAATGTTGCCCCTTAACTAAAGGAGGACTTTTTTTTCAAAGTGAAGTTAGAGGCCCTCTCAGGGACTTCACTTCAAATCTCGGAAGTATATCCGCATTGCCAAAATCGAAAAGGGTTTTTTTTCTTTTAGAGTCTGTACTTCCTGAAACTTTACTCAAAATCGATTAAAATTGCTAGACTGACGCACTACTTTTTCCTTTTCAACGTATTTATTTATTTAACCATTACTTAGAAAACTATTTTCGATAAAGCCATTAGTATAAGCATTTATTTGCTTTTTTTATTCATTGCTTTCTCTGAATATATATATTAGGAGAATATTTTAAATCTTTTTTTCTTCACGTTCGAAATTTTTTTAAATTTATACGTACCTTTTAAATGCAAAAAATAAGTACAGTATATGTAGCTCCAAATTCCTTAATCGTCTACTCAAAACCATTTTTGTAAATTTGGATTGTAAAAAGTCCGGTATACAATCAGAAATATAGTATTTCAGACATAAAAACAATTCTTTCTTGTATTAGAAATATTTGTGTCTAGATCTTACCTGACGCATCAACTTCATTCGGATTTATTAAATACATTACGAGGAAATATTAAAAATTATTTTTATTTAAAGATAGTTTATATAGGTTAGAATATACATTAACTTTTTAGAATTAATTGCTGATAATCTTTATTCACTTCATAGATGGTAAAAATTGCTTCATAATATCTTGCTCTTATCTTACATCATTTCAGATATTTGGATGTGTATAACAATTTTATTCATTTTAAACTTAACATATAATTTTCTTTTGTAGGTTTTGTTAGTTGATGGTTAAAAAGATGCACGTTTTAGCAATGTTTAGTTACAAATTTTAGTTCTCCCTGTCATACACTGCTGGCCATCCAAAATGCAGTACCAAGAAAAACAAGAGATATCAAAGCCAAATTTGTTAGAGATTACACCTATACTATAAAGATGAAATTATTGAAAATACAACTACCTGCAAAGTGAAGATGATGAAATAAATATTAATTGTCGCTGCCTCGGCTGGCAAAAATGGTTAATAAAAGTCTCTATTTTGAATGAAAAATACTTTTGATGTTTTGTTGAGGTATGGGCATTCTGCACTGTGAAAGTTGACTTGGTTTAGTGGTGGGGAGTGTATACCAATTTAATTGTTCCTTAGGCGATAGAACGGGAGAACAGCCAAGCCAAGGCAACAATGTAATCTAGTGGGTGAGAAAGTCTTCCATATTGCGTGCCACATGTGGTCCAGCATTGTCCTGTTAGAATGAATGTGATCACTGGCAAGTTCTAGAGGTCAAAGTGACAAACAGGCTCCGAAACTTCAGGGATACAACGCTAGCTGGTCATTGTACTGGGAAGGCCCATTAGGGGTACGATAGTGGAATCTAATAACACCCAAATCCATGATATCGAGCACAGGACCAGTAGGAAGTTGCATAAGGCAATAATTAAACATCCTATTTCTATAACATCTCCAGAGTTTAATTCGAAGCTTGATGTTACAGGCAGAAGCAGGTTTTCGTCTGCAAAAACAATGCAGTGCCATTCGGTTGTCCATGTCCACCGTTCAATGCACCACAGCAGACGTAAATGTCTGGGGTTTGAGGACAAAAATTATAGCAGCATTGGATGTCTGAAGGATGTAACACTGTACTCCAAGCGACGTGAAATGGTACGTGTGGACACATTTATTGTCTCACTTATAATATTTAAAATAACAGAATTCAGATATGGCAAAGCGATTCATCACTACCATGAGCAGAGTATGTCTTTCATCACAAGGAATAGTTCTACTAGGCTGTTGTAATCGGTGCTATGGATCAGTCATCCCTTCCTGAATTTTTTGATTACAGATCCGCATCATCATCCTTTCATCAAAAGGATAATCCGAATACTCTACAGGAAGTACTTCTTCCTCAGTCGAACTCAGAAGCATGCTTGAATGACGCTTGTGTTCTCCGTCGAAGTTTATTGAAACTACTCAAGCAAAACAACAGAACGAAAAAGACATTTTGGTACTTCAAAACAGCATTCTGTGTTCCCTTCGTGTAGCGCTTATTGGTGGCTCCTTAGACACCTATGCTATGCGTTTGTGCTGATATGCTAATCATTTGCATATCTAATTGTGGTATACGCATAGGGATTGCATAATGTAAATATTAATTTGTATTTTTGAAAATTCCTAAAAAATATTGATGTTTTAAATAATTTAATAAATTTTATGATTGGTAAATTACTAACGGCGCACTTCAAAATAGCACCAGGAATATGGGGGACAGCTGTTGCAATTTTGAACCACAGTCAAATGACGAAAAAAACACCTGAGCTGGTATTCCATTCTCCAAATTTCTATCACACGCCTCATGAGTACTTAGAGCCTCGACAGATTTAACATGCGTCAGTCTCTTTATAAGGTAGGTCTTCAGCAAAAAAAAAAGGACTCGAAACCCCGATTAGATAGAAAGAAATCTGACCAAGAGTTTGTGACTATGACCATGCCTATGGCATCTTTCTACCGTGGCCAAGTAAAAATGATTAAAGACGTAATTTTGATAGCATGTTCTAAGTCTTTATAATATATAAAAAAATGTTTTTGTTAAAAATATGTGTAAATCAAACATTACCCCCCCCCACACAAGTTAAGACTTAAATCTCCCTAAAATATTTCCAAACCTTTGCAGATAAACTTTGATATTTTTAGAGTCTCGATTCGGTTTTGAAAACTTAGGTTGTTGTTGCCACTAATGCAGTGCTTCTCAAACTTTCAACATTTCACGACCTAGTTTTCAATCATAACTTTTATCGCGCCCCCATCCATACAATAACAATGTATTGAATTCAATAACGTACTTTAACGCTAAAGCTATAATCCGCCTTTAATTATAAACCGCACATATCAAGATAAGTATTAAATTTTGTATGTGAAAAGTCCATAGGAGTCACTAGTAATTATTTAACTTGATCTTAACTTAGTATTGATAAATTAATTATTAAATACATTGAGCAGTACTGATATATATATATATATATATATATATATATATATATATATATATATATATATATATATATATATATATGTAAGTATTTTATATTATTGTAAATTTGTATTTTTTTTTATTATGTCAGAATGTACTTTGTTTTGCTTTCTTTCAGAAAATTGATCATTTTCTAAAATAATATTTTATGTTCAATATTTCGCCCCCTCCCTTATAGAATCATCACGCCCCCAAGGGGATGCGCCCCACAGTTTAAGAAACTCTGCGCTAATGCCATATGTCTGACCGTGTCAGATCGAGGCCCACGAAGGTCGTCACGGCAAAGAGCTAGATGTACACCTGTCGTTATCCGTAGCATTGTGCACACGCAGGGAGCAGTAAGATTTGGCTCGATTCCACTCAATTTTGAGGGAGAACACTCTAGGGATAGTCAGGGGTCTCCCACCTCTCTTCCACAAGCCTCACGAGAGGATTTGCGGCTCTACCTCATGAGCAAAGAGTATAAAGTACTCACATGCAGCAAAGACACTATACATTTATACAATCATCCGTGCCTTCTCAGGGATTCGAACCCAGGCCCTACAGCACAGCAGTCAGTACCACTAACCACTATACTGGATGGGTAGCTTGGAAAACTTTAGCAGCTACTCAACAGATGCCAGTTCGTGGCCATATCCATACGACAACCACGACCGAAATAAGCTTAATAAAAGGCATTTGAATGAAGTGAATAATAATAAGAGCTTGATATATTGAATGAAATATTTATTTGTAAAATTTTTAAGGCATTTTCGTTGAACTATCTTAAATAATACTACTAGTACACTTTTTTTTCCAATTTTAATGTTACTGAATATCGGGTGTGGCTTAGAATCAAAGGGGAAAAAATTCCTTGGATGGAGCAATTAGAGCAATTACAGGCTCATGTGTGTATTTAAAAGTTAATAATACGGATAAAATAACTAATTATTCATTTCTTATTAGTTCATTTAAGTTTTTTAAAATTGGATATCGAGAAACCAATTTACACTATTTTTAATTTTTCATAAAAACTTGTTGAGAATTAGAGGTGAGGCTTAGAAATGAGATGGCGGCTTAGATTCGTGTAAATACGGTATATCTTAGGTATTGTGTTTCGAGGAAATTTCGATTCACAACTGAAAGATTTAAAATATTTTTGAGCAGTTTGGAAAGTCAGTTCTATGAATAAATCAACACAACTTTCTTTCTCGGGAGCTTAAACAATTGCCTTTCTTTCGTTTGTGGTGTAACAAATGCAAACGTCATTTCTCGGAATATTCGAGCCATTGAGAGTCCGAGAATCTTGTGAGGATGAGAAAAATTAACAATTCCGTGCTATATTTGGAAAGTATAGGAATACGTAATCGACGTTTTGCGTTCTACAAAATGAATGAGATATTTCACTCATAAATGACAGCCAACTTCTGTTCAGTTCAGGTTAGTTTCATTAACGTATGTGTTGCATTTCAAAGTACTGAAGCAGCTTGGTATATTCGTTCTGTTAAGTCTAATGGCGATTTTCTTAAGAAACTTTATTTACTTTCAGTGCAGTGTAAACATTGTTTCATGTATCAACGAAATACAGCTGCTTAAAGTTTGTGAGAAAATTTTATGTGTCTCGAACCTCATTTGATGAATGAGGAAAGGAGAATTTAAATTCTGAACAGTAAAACATTTCGTGCAACAAATTGGAAATATCGTATCATATTTATATGCGTATTTAACTCTTTAAATAAAGGATAGCTCATAGATTGTATCACAGACATTCATAAGTTTTGATCAGTTGTGTATCTGTGTCTATAAAATTTATTTTTAAAAATAATTTACTGGTGAATTTCTTCCTTATTAGGAAATATTCTTAAAATTCCCTTAAGATTCTGAGATATTTTATAAAAAATTGTATTATTGCCACAAATTTTGTATGAATTTATATAGTTTCTGATATCTTATATAACAGTATATTTAATGACATTGATTCGTACATTGTTATATCACAAATCATAAAACTTGTATATTTTATGTTATAATCGAAATTCATATTACAAAGCATTATTTCAATCTATCTTAGACTGAACTTAAACCATTTTAAATAAATGCCATTTTATTTTTACTTAGAAGTAATTTTATATCAACTAAATCTTATTAGATATATTTTCAAAAATGGCATACCCACTAATTTAAACATAAGTATTTAAGGTATCCGACTACTGCAACAACTTTAAAAAAAAATAGAGATATGGGGATTTTTTGTGGTTTTTAGAATTGTTTAGTACATTTTAAGAAAAATATGCTAAAAGTTAAAAGATAAAAATAAATCATTATTACTAAAATGGGGGGAAATTGGTAAAAGTTTGCAAAAAATAGCATAAATGAACAAATTTTCAGTTTTTCTATTCTGATGTGTGGCTATGTTATTCATTTTTGAAATGACCTTCAGGATAAGAGATATTTTTATTTTTACAGAAACTAGAGCACTTATCTTAGCTAATATATGAAATAGCTTAAAATAACAGTGATTATATTAACATAAGGGACTGTAAATTTTTTAATAAAACAGTGATTGATAAATCTGAAGGTTAAAACACTTCTACTACTATACAGAAGATACACAAAAAATTTCAGTTAATTATTTTCAAAATTTTTTCAGCAATGGCTGTCCCCGTTTGTAAGCCTTTTTAAAAAAAAAAAAACATATTTCGGGAAAACGCGTTTCAAAGTATGACATCTTGCTCAAAGTAAGGGCATCTGCTTTTACTAAAACACTTGCAGTTTTTGTTCTAGCGAACGGAAAATAGTAAACTTGGTATTTTTATAAAGCTAATAAGATAGTCTATAAAATAAAATCATAAAAAAATGTCAATTTTTGGCAAAATTCATAATTTTAGGGTAGTCGGGTACCTTAATTTAATAAATATATTGATTCTATTCATAACAATGGAAAATAAAGCATAAAGTTATTTAAAAAAGTTTGTTGTTCTAGACGAATGAGATTCATTTTCATAATTCTAAAGTAACAATATCTAAATTTGGTACAAGACAAACGACATTAAAAGTACACATTCTACTTATATAAATATCAAAGGGTCCACAAAAGATTAGATGTATCCGGTTTATAAAGGAGTTAACGTTAATTGAGGCTTCGTTACGCTTACTAAGCATTATAAGCGAAGAACTGTCCATTGAGACAAATTACGAAGAATTCTCCAGATTAGATGCATCTTGAGTGTTACTTTCGCTACGATATTCCACAAACAGAGGAAATCTCAATTTTAAAAGTATTTTCTGTTTTTAATCTCATGATAATCGAACGACCCTATTACTTAAAATACGTGTGTGGGATGGAAATCGAAGAGTCGAAATTGCTGCTTGGTTACATAATAATTAGAACTTGGGCGATAATTAATAATGGGCCGATTCTGATGATTTCGATCGTTAATCCCGCCGATTAAGGGACGTGTTATTGATAAGTTTTGAGGGAAAACGAAGCATTTATTAGTATATAGAACAAAGTTATTTCTATCATGGGAAGAGAAAGTATTTCAGAAAGCGTTTTGTCTTTGTCTCTTTACATGCTTACAGAGGAATTATACTAAAGAATATAAATATAATTATATATATGCATACACACAGAGAGAGATTCTAATGCACTAATTAAATACATCATAGGAATTATGATGAATACTTAATAGGAAATAGGATATTTTAGAAAGACTGATGAAAGTGGAAATATTCAATACTTTATCAGAGAGAAAGGGAGATTTTTGCAATTACGTAAGTACTTTTTTAATTGAAGAGGATCTTTTGAATATCATTCCAAGTAACTTTGTTTAAAACCATGTATATAGAGTTTAAAAACTATTTCAATTAAATAGCTCGTTTATAATATACAACTAGGAGTTATTCCCTTTATGGTATAATCTAAAGCAGTTAATTCATAACAAAACACTTTAATTCTAATATGTATTTATTGTATTTTCATTAAATTATGATATTAATATTGGTAGATAATCTGAATTGTTAAGGCTGTCTTCGCCAAATGTATGATAGCCTGAACTAAAGGTGGAGCATATTTTCAGACAGAAACATGTCTTGATATTCATAAAAATTTACTACTTTGTAATTCATATATCTGTCTATAATCTAGCGTTTTTAAAGTTTAAAAGTATTCCTTAGATAATTATTTTTTCCTTATTAACATGTAAAGGAATAACCCATTTAGCATTACGATATAGGAGAAAAATGAGAAACATATTTTATACCAGAAAAAATAAGTCAACTAGGAGAAAAAGGAATAGTATGATAAAATATACTGTTTTCTATAAGCTAGCGAGACGAGATTATAACATTAATGCTGGAGTACATTTATTTTTGAAAAAATATTCAAAATTTGTGTCATATTTTATAATATTAAGCGAAGGCAGCCTTATATATAAAAACCTAAAAAATAAGTATCTTCAATTTAAGTAAAAAATTGCACACATGATCAAGAATATCAGGCATGGGAGAAACTAAGAGGTGAGAGTTTGAATGTAGATACATGAACGATATATTGTTTTTACATTCACTTCTGAATGGTATTTTAATAGCAAATAGGAATTCACAAAACCCGGAGAATATTTTTAATAATTTTATTCTCATTACACACGCTAAAATGAACAATTGCTTAAATTAATATTTCTGTGGCATCTTTTGATTAAAAACTAGAAACACCAAAAGAGATAAAAGTTCCTTGCAATAGAAATTAGTATATACATGTTCTGTTTATATTTACTTTAAACTGCATTTTAAGATAAGTGTGTAAAATGTGGTGTGGGAAGTAGATTTTCAGCGAGTTCATTTCAAATTCAGTTTGAATACCTAGATAAACAGTCCATTCCTGCTACTCTGTGTGGATGGTAAAATCTTCCGAGTAGATTTAACTCCTCAAGTCATGAGGAATCGGACCCTCTGCAAATAGTGTTGTGTAGTCAAAAACAAAGGAAGCATTCAACTCCCTTTGGCTCTGAAGGGATCAAAGGCTTCGCATGCGTTAATTAGCCAGTGAATTGGGCTGCCCACTGGTCAGGTGTTTTTAGGAGGAGAAGGGAGGGTAGATAGAATTCGGACATAGGGATTAGCTGACTAAAGCTCTGAACGCCCTCCACAAGCTGCGGAGTTTGAGTCAAATTTTAATTTTAGATGAACGCACAGAGGAGTGTCCCTGGACAGAACCTTCATTAGAGTAACCCTGTTTACCCTTAAAAGTAACCAGAGTAAGCTCATAAGCTTAGGCTGGCGTTACTGATGAAATTCTGGAGAGAAATAATTAATATAAATAAGAAAAGCCATAACGGAAAAGTTTTGGCTTAATTTCGATAATTTTTTGACGACTTAGTCTCTTTTAAGAAAAGATGTTATTAAATTGTTATATTTTGCATTATTGAAAATTACTTTGAATTTTTTTATTTATCTGTGCAACATTGCACTAAACTTATTAAAAAATTTCATGTATTATGTAACAGTATGAATGAATTTATTTAATTTCTGTGTGATGATAATATATTTCCCGTTCGAAATTACAACAGTTTTAGCACACACACATGTGTATTTCATTATTTACATAGATGCACTGAAATTGCAAATAAAATCCTTATTCTTATATCTAAATGAAATTTATCCAATTATGTGTATGAAAAATATATTAATGAATTAATTTCTTTTATTTCAGATTTATGATAAACTGAATTAATAATTAAGAATAAACTTCCTTAAAAATAACTTTTTACTGAACTTTTTTTCATATGTTTAATTCCAGGTAAAGTTGAAGTAGTTGAAAGAAAGCAAAAGACTTTTGGGGAGTAGTTTAAAGGCTAGTTATAAAAGTGTATGAATACACGAATCTTAAATATTCTAGCAAAGAATAAAATCTCTAAATAGTAACTAAAAGTTTAAGGTTTCCCTTTCATAATGATTTGTTTTACTTTCTGATACTCAAGCTACTGACAACATTTCATGCATTTCCTGGAATACATTTCTATGGTGAACAAATAAAAACAAGATTATGCGAATGTGTTTACCAACATACAAGATGAAATAATCTATTATATACAAGTAATATCGTTTAACAAAGCGTTAGAAATGCCACAGTATCTTAGAGGACGTTATATGATACTGCCGAAAAGTCTCATAATTACAGGTAATGGAGGACTTAGTAATCAACTAAATTTAAGCTGAGGCGGAAAAGAGTTGACTCGTTGTAAGTAAAAGCTAAATAATCATTTAAAAGGAAACATGATATGATAAATTATTGAAGATGTCCAAGGGGAAAGAAGAAACAGGATACGACAAAGCGCAAAAATAAAGAAAGGAAAGGAACAGTGAAGGATTCTCCTAAAAGGAAAATTTGCGAGGAAAATTTTTTATTGTTCTTTAAAAAAAAGATATGCTAATTGTGTGTGGTGTTTTTTTTCAATAAATGAAGGAACCGATATTATAACGAACCAATTAATTAATTAGATAAATGTATTTAGAAAGTGAAGTAATAATAATATATAATATATAATATATAAATAAACAGAGAATCTTTTTAATATCAAAAATAAAGATGAAAAAAACTGTAACGTAACTTAATAAAAATGATTTCTTTTTTTCACAATTTTTTCCATTAATATTGGATTTGAATATATAATTGAACCCTGTGGAGGGTGTGTTGTGATTACAACCAGGGGGCGATTCGTAGTAATTTTGAAATTAACTCCATTTTTGTGTTTTGAAAATTATTTATTTTTGTTATGGCAAAAATAAACCATTCTATTCACATCAAACTATTTCAATCCTTCAGAGAGAATATAACTTGAGATTCTTCTTATTTTTTGTACGTAAGTGGTTTTTACTGTTCTTACGCATTTCATTCATTAAATTTTTTTTCTGAGATTACGCAAATTCTGTGAGTGATATGTTTAGAATGCATGGTACGATAAAATATTTAACGTAGAAGATTATATTGTAGGCAATGAGAGATAGCTGAGAGGAGGGGCCCTTTATCAAGGGACGAACAGGGAAGGTCTAGGTGTAGAGGATGACCATGCAATCGGACCAACGGACCCCTTGCCCCTCGCCACTTCCCGTATGGGAGAGTATCTCTCCCAAATACAATGAACATCTAGCAGGTGTGTTTGATCGGATGCAAGCCCGTTATTAATCCACGATACATAACTACTTCCCTCCCAGGGACGGCTGTCCTGCTCCTGGACTGATTGGACCTTGTCAACTACCTCTACGTTTATAAAACATACATCTACCAGGGTATTGCAAATATTCATTTCTTGCCCTATCCCGCAATGCCCTGCCCTACAGGCAAGAAGGGAATGTTGTGGCTTCTCTATGAAAAGGGAGGTATTGCGTTAACTTCAATTTGTGAATTTGAAAATTCCTTTTTCCCGTAGTTTTTATCATAGCAATGTTTGAAAGGTATTGCTTTGTTAGACAAGTTGATAAATAAATCATAACATATAACTAATCATCGCTCTTTGTTATGTTAGCATAATAAAGTGCTCTTATTGGTTATATTTTCATATTTGTAAGGATTCATATGCATGATGTACATTCGCTAAGGAGTTCAAATGTGATAAGGCTCTAATTTGTTACCAGTTGTTTTATTAGGGAAAAAACATGATTTTTAAAACACAATTGCACAATATATATTTGTAAGATTGGGATATTCAAATTTGTTGTTAAGAGCTTTATACACTTAAATTCCCTGGACAGAAGGGGGATATCTTGAGACTTAAAGGTTATAAGCTAAATATATATGCATTCTTTAAAAATCCATGTGCTTAATTTCTCCACTATTTCTGAGGCATAATGTTTAGTTACAGACCAGAAATTTTTAAAAAATACACCATATATTTTAGAAGGAAAAAATAACTTTGGGGGGGGGGGACTCCATTTTGAAGAAGTTTCATTCAAAAATATAAGCTGAATTTGTGTGTTTCTGAAAATAACAATAAATCCCCCCTCCCCAAAATACCTTATGCCTTTGGAACCAATATATCATTTCCAAGAGAGTTTAAGCAAGAAATTTTTTCATCCATTCATATGAGACTGTAATGCAATTATAAATTTACGAATTACAAAATGACTCAATTTTTCACAGGACATGGTAACTTTAAAATTATTTGAACAGACTTAATTTTATTCAGTTATTTTCTTGCGATTGTAGTTTTGGTAGCTAGGAAAATGTTGAACAATTGTTCCTTCTAGGTGTGTGTTTCAAATTTTTTACAGAAAGAAAGATCTTAAGACTGATTCTTGAAGGCATTAATATAAAATGACCTCCAAATTTTCCCCAACTTATTTTCACCAGAAGTGCTTTTGGCCATTTTTGTAAATTCCTTGTAAATGTATGTAATTCTTCATAACTTTTAATTTCCCCCCTTTTGTAATGTATTTCATATTTCTGTAAGCTATGTGTGACATACTTTGTGGTACTCGGGGAGCTATAAATGTTTACAATAAAAAACCTTGTGCCAAACACTAATGAAGCCGCCCATCCGGTATAGTGGTCAGTGAAGTTGACTGCGGTGCCGCAGGGACTGGGTTCGAATCCCGGAGAAGGCATGGATGTTTGTGTTGTAATCCTTTCTCTTCTGTCTGTGTTGTTTACCCCCGTGTTATACGTTCGGTGGTGCACGGGGTTTATAAATGTTTAAAAAAAACAAAACACTAATGAATCTTGATTATATAATAAGCTTACGTACCAGAGAAGTCAAGCGTAACGGTTTTAAAGAAAATGTTGGTAATATAATTACTTGCTTAGAGTTTAATATAAAAAGTTTATATATATATATTAGAAGAAAAGTAACTTTTGTATTACACATAAGTGTCTAATACTTTAAAAATGTCGATACCTTTCCTTATTGCATGAAAATACATGAGTAAATTAATATGAAGCAACTCAACACAGTCAATAGTTATCCAAACTTTATCACAAAAGTTTTAACGCTACATCACTGGTAAATTCGGATTTTGCATCTTGTCCTAATACAAGACAAAAGATTGACGTATAAAGGGATCAAAATCTTGCTTCGTTTCTTCCGTGTAATCTTGGTACATAAAAGTTACTGAAAACTTTTGGAAACCTCCTTGAGTCGAATATAGACAGAGCAAAATGTTTTATTTAAAATCATTCCTGGAACCTTTTTGAAATGTAGGAAAATTCTCTTAGAAACAAGAACATACAAACGAATGATGAAGGAGACAGGGATGAATAATTTATTTCTCTTACAGAGAGAAATATCAAAGCACAAGAGCCGAACACTTCGCTACGGCTTAAGATTCATACGTTTTATAACTTCACTTATCTTTGAATGTGCATTAAATATTACCATTTCAAGAACCTAGAAGCAACTCTTATTCTTGCCCCACATAGTGACTTATAAATAATTTAAGATTTACATTTTTTTAAATTAATTGTTTTAGATGTAAGTCTCAACATTTTAATGAAGAAATTATAATATATTGTGCTTTGATTTGCTATGAATAACTTGGATTTTTTAAGGGTGAAAAATATGTGATAAACTGATAAAGAGGAAGTACGTTGATTTACAGAAAAAAAGCTAGAAAAGATTTTTAAAATTCAAAATTGCGAAATTTATGGAAGAGTTATATAATATTGTTATCTATTTCTAACCTTTTTAATAAAATTATAATTTAATAAGCAAAGCAATTTTTGTTTATATTGTATAGTCATATTTTCCTACCTTAAAGTATGAATATGTCCATGCTTAAAAAAGGAATCGGATCAAAGTGTGTCACACTGTGGAAAAAAAATAGCTAATTGTTATAAAGCGATTCAGTAAAAAAAATTATTATTAAAATTCTTTTACAAAAAAAAAACCAAACCTTCCACCAAAAAATTGTATTCCTAATAATTTGTTCTACTTTAAAGGGGAATTTCGGATAACCAGTAGGTTATGCATTTAGTTAAAATATGAAAAAAAAATGGTACTTCATTTTTTTTTGAAAAATTAATGCTAATTAAATTTTTTGTATTGTAAATACTTTTTTAAAAAATGTTTTTTAATCAGCAATATACATTTAAAAATGCGTTTGTATTAGAATAAGCTACAGAACGATATTTATAAAAGAATAAAATAAAATATTAAAATGTATAAATAGAAAAAAAAATTGTTTAAAATATTTTTCAAATATTTCTGAAAGAAAATAATTATATTTAATGTTTTTGAAAAGAGAGAGTATTTATAAAAAGTAAAAATATCACGAATGAAAAAAGTCCTACATATTTTTGACGAATATGATATCTGAGAAATATGTAAAATGTTTTTGAAATATGAGAAAATATTTTGATTTATTAGAGACATAGTTTTTGTGTGGTGTAACAATATTACATGTTTGTAAAGTTTAATTAAAAATTTAAAAATAAACGCAAGCCTAATTACGTAAAAAAATGCCAAATATTACATATGAAACCAAAGCTGATTTTTAAAATAAGAATATTTTTTTTATACGCTTTAAATCTTTATATGTAAGCAGTTTATTAGTTGTCAAAAATGTGTCAATTTTCAAGTGTCAAACACTTAATTGCGCGTTCTAAAAGAAAATAATTAAATATTCTCTTTAAGTAGAAGTACTATAAAATTAATATATATATTCTTTTAATGATAATTTTCCTGTTATACGTCGAACCAAAACGATAAAGAAACAATAAGGAAATACAAAACAATAAGGATTCAAAGTCGTAAGAGCTTTTCGAAAATACTCAGAACTTCAAAAGAAAGTTAATTGAGTCGATTCGATTAAATAAGTGAAGTAGAAGTCCAATTTTCATAAATGATAGTTTGTAGCCAAAAGCAGTTTCTATAGAATGTAAAACATCATTAGTAAACCTCGCATTGAAGTAAGAAGCTTACGAACTGCAAGAATGAATGTTTAAAAGACTTTCTATTTAATTAAATTGTAAAATATTGTATTCAGAGACTTCAATTACGTAATTATTCTTCAATAGAAATATGGAGAGTATTATTATGTATCAAATGTCATCCTTTGCGTACAATGTTGAATGCTTCATTTTAACTATCATACAATAATTCAATAATTCAAAGTCTCTGAAGATTAACTGAACTGTATTCAGGGTCGTTCTTTCCCTCCATTTGGAAACCTTTCAAGTAAATTTTATGTTCGATGAATTTGGTGTCCATTACAATTTTGAAATATAAAAGCCTTATTAAAAGATACACTTTATCTCTTTAAAAATATTTCATAGACAAAATGAAAAATCTAGCTTCATTTGACAACATGTTATATTTTATTTCCATTTTAACTGCGTAGATTTTAATCTAGATGCAATAGCTTTAAATATTTAATTGGCAATAAATAATTTTCTAATAGAAATCAATACTATAGTATCTATATAAATTATGTATATGTTACTCTTTTTAAAAAAAGCAATTATGAAAGCTCGAATATAGAAGGCGAAAATCATAATTCTGATGATTGTTAAGTTAGAAATGAAATTGAAATAAGGCTTTATTTTCCTCTTTCATTGAGCAGTGAGAGAAATAAGGCAAATATAGTATCAATAATAACAGATGGACTTGTTTAATATGTATCTAAAAAGTATTAAAAGCAACTAGACTCGAAATGAGTTCTATTATCTATTTTAATAGACCACTTTTTTTGGGCATGTAGAAACGAGGATTTCGAATTGCGACACTTTGATTTTCATGACTTTTAGGGATTTTGAATTTCCGGGATTTTATAATGCAATATTCTATTGTTAGAGATTATTTTGGGATTATGACGGGTGCTTTTTGGTTCGCATTCCGGATTTAAATTCCAATAAATAAATTCAGTGAATCTTTCCCCTATTCAAAGTATAGCTTCATCTATAAATCAATAAATAAGGTCTTTATTAGTCAATTTTTCAAGACGAGTCGAAATATTTTAATACAAAGGTTTCTGCATAGTTATGAAAAGTCAACTGCATTCTAAAATTTTTACGAAATAAATGAATGCTCCCAGGAAATGCTCCGATGACCCCCTTAAATGTTCAGATCCTTGGTTTACTCCCTGGGGTCTTTTGAAGGCCCTTATACAGGTTTAATAAGATCCTAATTTATTCTCATCCCTACTTTCACTCGAAGTTTGCATAATTATTTTGACGAACACGTTTCTGTGTTTAAGTTGCGAAATAAAAGAATTCTTTTTAAGGAGAAATGCTGTTTATGTGTTTTACAAATTACTCTGATACAGTAATTTGCACAAACTATGGGTGATTATTTTTAATAATGAAAATCACCATTTAACGCCTCAATTACCAGGTGAAAACGTTCCTATCACCGTCGTCTTTCTCTTAAAACTGTCAATGAAATTTGAAGTCTATCCAGCTCTTACATTTTGATATCAGCAAAATCAGCGTAGATTGGCCGTTTCTTGGGGGAGATTCATTAGAGAATTATTTCCATGGCCTTTCAAGAAAACGTCGTTGTAAGGACTGCTCCAATGGTTATCATTAAACTGGTCGCTTTGTACGGATATAAAATTCAGAGCAAATCGCCGCATTAACAGGGGGAGTTTATTTTGCATTCATTACGACATCCCAGAGCTCGTTTTGAGTGACAGATTCACTCGCTCTCATGGCGAGGGCACGGAATTGCCTCCAAACTTCTCATTTCTTAATTAGACTAGAAATCGCCTTTTCTTACCCTTACGTCATTCAGATTTTTCTTCTTCGCAGTAGGGCTTGGTCTCGAAGTGGGACTGAAGGAAAAGTCACGTTACAAATTTATAAAATAATTTGGCTCTCTTTCCGGCTCTTCCATTAGAGAGCGCCTTGGCTTGCGTTTTTATCTCTCAAATAAGATAAGCAAGACAATGGACAGATTATGATGAATGTAATGTTTTTGCTTTATGTTCCCCAACTATTCTTGTTAATTATAATACCTATCTTAATGTCAAGGTTTCAGATACTTTTATCAAATGGCAAAGTCTCTCTGTTGTCGAAAAATTAAAATATGAACTAAACTACTGAGTGTAAATACGTCATATATAATTATTGTTCCTTTTATATAAGCATTTCATACTTTAGTTGCTTGTATTTTAGAGTAATTATGGTAATGGAATTAAATTTAAGAATAGCCTTGTGATTTTCCAGACATCAAATGAATAAAAGAGAAATAAAATTGATATCACTTATGATCTAAAATATTCTAGATAAGGATAGCATTTATGTATTTGTGTATATGTTTAAGTATATATTTGTGTGTATGTATGATTTTTATGCATTTGTATTTTGAAAATCTTACTCTGATCACACATGTGTTTCCAAACCTTCACCATTGTATAATTTTAATTACTGAATGTCTTCGTTTTTGCATGTGAGCAATCTTGTATTTTGTTCTGTGTTTATTGTATTTGCATCCATTCTTGTTTCTTTTTACCTTTTGATTCCCCTTTGTGCTTGTATCCCTCTATTTAAAACTTTCTACCACTATTGACTGAGTATTGACTTACGTTTGTATAAGTCTTGTGTTATACTTGTTGGCACACAAGGAGTCTACCTAGAGTCTAAAAAAAAAGTAAAAGTTATTGTGAGCATTGAATACTGTTTTGTATTGTTAGACGTGCATCTTTAATTAATACTGTATTTTAAAGTAATTCATATCGAAAATGAAATTCATGTAACATTGCCTTTTTATTCAAAACAAAAAAAATATATATATACAAGTATTCATTTAAATATCTTACAGCGCAGAAAAGTGGAAGAGAAACACCGTGGGTTTAAAAAGTCGTAATTAGAAACGATTAGCTATTCTCCATTGTTTTGTCAAGATAAATGAAAGATAATAGAAGTATATTTTTATAAAATATTATTTGCTTGAAAACATTACTATCAGATATTATACAAGATCACGTATATTCCTTTCTTTATGGTTTCAGAATTATTATGTACACATTGTAGCAAAAAAAGTAAACATTTGTTCCCTTTGAAATAAATTTTAATCATAAAATTGTTCAGGCTTCATTTATTGATTACTATTTGATAACGAATTATAATCTTGCTTAATATTTTCTTTTTAAGAATATATTCCTTGAATAGTTCTTAAAATATTTTCTTAAAATGTATCTTTTTTCCTCATTTTTAACTTACAATCCTTGAATACCTAAATTTTTAAATTGTTACTGATTTCTCAGTTTTAATAAAACACTATTTAATTCCAAAAGAATTAATTAGTGGTCTTTAAAGCTTCAAGATCTTGATACAGATTTTTTTGAAGGAGCTGTATATCATTGTCGTTCCAAGTTTGAATATCCTTAGGAACCCCATTTTTTAAATAAATTTTTTTAAAAATAAATAAGACCATTAATTTTTTTAAAGCATCAAGATCATGAATTTATAATTCCAAAAAGTTTCTAGGTGTTAATTCTTTTGAGCTGTAAATAATATCAAGTTATAAATTGGCTTATTCTTAATCTTTCTTATACTATCCGACTACGTTTGGAAACATGGCTTTGAAAAGGCAAATAAAGGAATAATTTGTTTGATCTTAAGTATCATCTGAGATGCAAAAATTTGTATTTAAGTTATTTCTTATTGTAGTAATATTCTTAAAAGAATTTTATAAATTTATTCTAATTCAATTGACACTAAATATCAAAAAGCACATAATTTATTTATATGCATTTTCAAAATCATGATTCCGATCGTTGTCTACCTTAACTGAGCACTATAACACTACTTACACTGAAAGAAAGTTATAAATATGATTAACTCAACTATTTTTTTAAATATTTTATTCATAAGAATTTGGTCTCTTTACTAGCAGAATTTAAGTTGATATTTTTTATTGTTAGCAGACATGCAAGGCATTAATTCAAATAACTTATAGTTTTTATTTTATACATACATTATAAAGAGAACAGAAAATCTTTATACCTTAAAAAAAGCTTTCTGTTCTGATATATCTTGAGATTTTATTAATTTCTTTTCATCTACATTGAATGTAGTACATTTTTATTTGAAAGTTCTTAAACTTCCTTTTACCTGTGAATTAAGGCTATTAGGCTGGTAATTGTAAAAATTATAACTTATTCAATGTTATCAACTGTCATAAATTTTTATGATAATCTTGTAAAATTTTTTTGTCAATATTGACATCTTATTAGCAAGAAAATTTTCTATAATATTACCTAGTAATATTTTCTATCTGAGTTCTTTGTTTTCCTAATACTTTTTTTTGTCAATTTCTCTCTTTTTTTAAAAAAAAATTAACAAAAATTGTTGAATTGAAATTTAAATATTAAATATAAAATCTGCTTAATTTTATAAAGAAATATAAAAATTGCACTCGTTAGCCTTTTGCTCCATTAAATCACATATATACACCTAATTTTAACTACATTATGTAACATAAAGTAGATTAACAAAAGCAACAAATAAATATCTGGAAAAAAAATGTAAAGAAATGAATTATAAAGAAAATTTCTGTAATAATTATTAGATAATTTAATCTGAAATGCCTGTACAAAATTAAACCAAACAAGTAAACAAAGTATAAGCCTTAAAAATAAAATAATGATATGCTTTAGTTCGAAAATTTTAAGAAATAGTTTTTTAAGATGTTATAGCAAAGTTCTTTCGCAAGCTGGTTGAGAGGATACAGTTTTCCCATCAAGGAACTCTTTAGTTCACCGGAGCACCATCTGCGGGAAATTTTTCTATAGAACAGGGGAATGGGAACTAGGTTAACGGTTTAACAATTGACAAGTCTTTTAGAAAGGAAAGGGGTATATTTTTATTCACTAGGATAAATGTGAGGATGCGGCCAAATATCCGAGAAAGATTTTAAAATATAATTTAAGATGTTAGCGTCATTTTACGTAATAATGTTGCAAAGAGACTTGAAATTTAAGTTTTAGTTAATTATGAATATGCAGTTGTGATTATAAGTGTACAGCATGGGAAAACTTTTTTGGCTACTTCACACACACACACACACACACACACACACACACACACACACACACACACACACTCACACACACACACACAAATGCATTCTTAAGAGAAATGTATTTCATATAATAAATTTCATTGTCTTAGAAATATGTATCTACTACACTGTTCGAATTAATTGGGAGAAATGGTAAAAAAACAAATGTTTCTAAAACCCCTGCTTTTCATCATTACATACCTGAAGTAAATAGAAGAATATCTGTATTAGTACGAAGTATGGCCACCTATAGCATAAATAACCTCTTCAACTCGTCTTGGTATTGACTCCACTAGTGGAGCGCACATGTTCTTAACTTCGTCATCGTCACTACACTTATATAACACTTTTTATCATTTGTTCTGTTGTCTCTCTCTCGTTCAACTCATCTTAGCTAAACGTATCTTGAAAATATGTCACAAATTCTCAATAGGATTTAGATCTGGTGAATTACCCGTCCAATTAAGCACATTTGTTTTATTTTACCGCATAAAGTCTGGACCAGTATCGAATTGGGACAAGAAGTCAAATCCGTCCAAAATGTTCCGTCAAATGTTTCCGTGTATGGAGCAATTCTACTGCTTAGTATTTCTATGTATTTGACATAAATCATCATGCCTTTAAAAGGAACTAAGCTTCTAGAGTGTCATTTGTTGTGAAAAACCCCCAAAACGTCTGTTTAAAAGGGTGTTTTAATGTTTGCTGGATATGTTTCAACTTCATTCCGTCTGACAACACTTGATTTGAATCCCTGCACAAACAAATGAATTTCATCCCTGAAAATCACCTTCTTCTAGTAGTTAACAGTTCAGGATTTCTATTTTTGTCTAAAACTTTTTTTAATCGTGTTCTGAGTTAGAAATTGCTTTTTCTTCAGCCTTGGTGCCTTACGGCTAACTTCCAGAATTCTTTTCTGTACAGTTGAGGTACTCACTTCAACACCATAATCCAATGAATCCAATCGAAGGCTGTGCCTGCCTTACTTTGATTTATTTTATTATTTCTTATTGCAATTTTATCAGTTCTTAGAGTAATTTTCCGTCTGAGACTACATTTTCCTTTTCTTTTGGAGATGATGATCAGGAATCTTGCAGTGTTCTTAAAATTCTTAAAACACTTGATTTGTGCACACAAATTACCATAGCCATATCTCTTATAGTCATATAAGTGTGTTCATTAAGAACGATTGTTTTAGAACGCTTCCTCGGAGTAATATCCATCCCTGAGCAAGCAAAAGTGACACGTGTAAGTGAAACGCAATAATATAACCACTAGCTACCCCACTAAAATGCTCACAATTGAGCCACTAATGCATTAAACCCAATCAGAAGAGCAAATTGCAGTCAAAGTAAATTCGCCCTATTATTTCTGAGCATAAACAAGCGGTTGGAGGTGGTTCGGTACATTACTGGTAATCACATACCAACTCAGACAAGAAAAAAATATTTGTCCGAATTAATTCGAACAGTAAAGTATACATATAATTTTAATATAATACAAAACTAAATAGTTCTTACGTGAATGAAAGATGGGAATTTTATTTCAGTTTTGGGACAAATTGAAGATAATTTATAAACTGGTACGCATAATTATGAGAGTACTTAGTCAAATTTCTTCAAAAAAATTATAAAAATTTCAGCACCAATTATACGTAAGCGTACGCATGTGTAGGGGCTGTGTATTTAGGGAAAAATGCTTTGTAAGCGAAACAGCCAGTTTCAGTGCATTGTTTGCTCAACCACCTCAACAACTTTTGGGGATTATTTTTTCCTTTTCTTTAAAAAAGTTCTATATAAAATTTAAAAGCAAACTATTAACCTTCTCGGTCCCCTTGTATCACATGCGATACAAAAGTTTCATGACTTTTTGTGAAGGCTAAACAGCAAAAACAAATTTGGGACCGGTTGTACCACATGAGATACAAAATGAAATACCTCATATAATTTTCTGTTTTAGTCAACACATGGCAGTACCTGTCCATGGTAGCAATTTCTTGTAGCGTCTCTGAATCAAAACAAGATGTGTGCACATCATCGAAGTAAATATTATTTCTTATTTATATACACATATTAAACTATTTTTAAAATGTACTTTTTCTTTGTATATGTTTACTTCACTAGTTAACAGGGAAAAAAAGAAATTTTTAGTGAAATATTAAAGCACAATGACTTGCGAAATTTGTTTGTATCACTTGTGATACAATGGAACTCAATCACTTTGAACGTACTTTTAAGTTAATTTTGTTTAAATTTTTAGTTATATTTTGGGAAATTTGAAGATTGATAGAAGTATTTCTTGAGTTAAAATCTTTAGTTAAGATGTTTGCTTTTTATTTTTAACCATTTAACGCAGAGTTTCAACTTGCATTCCATATCAAGCAGCTCGTAACAAAGAAGCTAGGCACATGCCTGAAATGGTTGGGGATAGGAGTCATCTAAGTAGGTGCAGGAATGAAAAGCTTTTGGCCTTAACAACTGTACAATGTACAGACTGCAAGGTATTTCTATGCTTTACCCCTAGAAATGGTTTCAAGGCATTTCACGAAAGTAAAAGATAATGTTATTGTAATAACACTACCAATTTAAAACGTCAATAAAACTTAATTTTCATGTTGAATTTATGAATTGTATGTATTGTGTGCTTAAAGACTAATATTAAATTAATTACTTCAATCTAGCTTAATACTTAAGAAAATTCTGATTCTAGTGTCTTGTTCCTGATGTATCACATGTGATACATCCTAGCTTCTATAAATTAAAAAAAAAATTATTGCACTTTTCTACATCAGAGTGATTAAAACAACTATTTAAGTACCTCTTACAAAATATCAAGCTTTCATTTTGGTCTGGGGTCTGAGGAGGTTATAATGAGTAGTTAACCATTAACTATTGTACACTAGAAGGAGGTGACGTATCTTCCAGAGATTTCAGACAGGACAGTCTCAAATACAAATTGCTAGTGCGAATAATGTAATGGCAAGCTTTGTTCGCTTATGGAAGTTTATGGATTAAGTTGCAAACAATGGTTTATTAAGATGGTATCCACAGAGAGGAGGCAAGGTCATTTTAGAGCCATGACAACCAAAGAAAACCCATTTTTGACCATCTCGGAAAGTGTAACAGGTTTGCAACACAACTTCTCAGTTTTCTCTCGAGCTTCATAAGTCTGTAGAAACCGTGTACAAGCGTTACTTCTGAAAATGGTTTCATGAGAAAGAGCTGTTTGCAAGAAGTCCTGCTGTCTGAAAACAAATCCCTTTTGTAAGAAAAAGATTCAGCTTAAAAGGGTGTAAACAATCAACAAGAATCAGTAGGAGATCACCCCAGTCGTTAATGGATCTAGATTCTGTCCAGCTACTGATTCTCGAAGCATTTTTATTTGAAGGGAATTAAAGACTACTACATGTCCCCCAACGTCCGAGAAAGAGATCAGTGTAACAACGGATATTTGATGATCTGGGTAAACGTAGATGGATTCACAGACCTCCATGTCCCTAAAAAAGGCTTTGGTACTTCTGTGAGATATCGGGCTTAAATCTAGGATATATGTATGTTTGCCTTTTGAGGTGTGCATTTGACGCTGATTTCATTTTTAAGGGTGGTAGTGCTCATTTATGTAGGGTTCATCTAGACGACAAATTTCTGGAAAATTAAAATGTTCACCTAATGAATTTGCAATCCAAATATCCAGATCATAAGCCTATGCAGCTTATTTTAAATGCTCTTGGGAAGACAAATGAAACCCCCTTTAAGGACTGGAAAAAACAACTTTGCTAGAAGAGAAAATAGCCTGTCATAGGGACTAATAAACTATCCCATTTCTAGCTCAAATTCATATCGATAACTGGAGGAAGAGTCCATTTTCCCTATTAACTCATTTCATTTTATTTTATTAACTTTTTTTGCTTCTTGAAATTTTCTTTTCGACTTTCCTATGCTCATAAGTCATCCATATAATCATGAGTGGTACCATAGCTGTTGTATGTTAATTATAATTATTACATCAACCCATGTACATACCTAATCTAAAATCTAAAATCTTGTTAATATTTTTGAAGGCAATCAGTGCCAAACAGGCTATTTTTTGAGCTTTGAACACTTATGTAGTAATAAAAAATATTGCTGAAACAGAATTATTCCCATGCATATTTACATATTTCTTGCTTTGGAAGCAATCGAAGTTGACAAAATTAATCCAAAAAAATGGCATATATATATATATATATATATATATTTATGTATACATGGGGATGCGTGTGTGTAAAGTTGTGGGGCATTTGCATGTCATTTGCAAGGCGGTCGAAATTCAAGGATTCAAGGAAGCACATCGAAAACACATTATTTTATTGGCAATGATATTTGGGGCATGGCATATTATACAAAAGCAAGAAAACGTTCGCAAATGATAGAAATAGCTACGACAATAAGAAAATTCACGAGCGAAACTTAGGATGGTCAAAAATGTTTTTCTTTTCTTATATAATTCAAACTTCTCAGCTCTTATTTCAAAATAAGAAACTTCTAGAATGTTCTAAAACATAAAATGATTTAATCTTTGCACACCAACTCGCTATATACGGTAAATGATGCAACATTGCTTTACAACAAAAATTTGGCAATGTAGCACCCTTTAAAGGTTAAGGAAGCGAATAAATGAAAAGAATTAAATATAGCATGACATTTTAGAGGGTTCAGGACGATAGTGAGTAAAAGAAAAGTCATCTAAAAAGAAATGAAATCATTATATATACACATATATATAGAGAGAGAGGGAGAGAACAGAGATACCATATAAATCAGAGATGGGACTTTCCAGAGCTAAGTGCTAAGGCCTAACTTCCAAGCGAATGTGGTTCTTCGACACATGTGTACTATATTAATGTGCACTATACTAGCTGACCGATTCGGGAGTGGTATGAGCAGATGTCACCACTTGAGAGTAACTTGAAAATGGATTTTCGAAAGCGGGGTGGTCAAATCGCAAGCTCACTTGACATTTGGGTTGGAAAGATGCTACAATTCGAATATTTTGGCAGGCATGGGCAGATCATGGCTGTATAGACCAGGAGGTTGACCAGAAGAGAAAACAGACAACTCGGACAGATTGTGATCTGTTCTTTTAGTCTCCTCGTGTCCCACATGAGAGGTGCACTCATAACCTCTCCAATCTTTTTCAACGCTCTGATGTGTAATTAAATTGTCCATCGATAGATTAAATAGTGCTATTCATAGGTGTCCAATGAATAGTATCTTTTTGGTCCAGCTATCGTTGTCGTAGAATTTCGCGACGGCATTATGTTGATAGGATTCTACGCCACTTTTAGTGTCATCCGTTCTTTCATATACTCTTGTGCTTATATTTTAGCAAAATAATTCCGGGTGGCATAATTATGCCTTTCTACGGGGTTATCCAACACTTTCCAGGCTGGCTTGATCACCAGATCTCTCCTCAAGAGAGAACGTATGGGCTCTAATACGAGCGCCTTGATTATCCCTAGCTTGCCAGTTACAACATGTGTATGGCAAAGTGCCTAATAAAAGGGCATACACTAACTTTATGAACTATTGCCCAAACTGATAATAGTTTGCATTAGAGCCAGAGGTGAGCCGAAGCATTATTAATTTTTGGTATTTTTCTTTCTGTAGCCGTAATTCCTCAATAAAATATTAACAAATTTTAAAAATAATGAAATATTAGTACGGGAAAATTATTTTTATCCCTGGAAAATACCATGTACCTTTTTAAACTTCCATAATGTATTAAAGGGGACCACCTGGACCCTGTTGAGATTTCCTTTCTAAAGTGTTTCTAAAGAAAATAGTGTTTAAAAAATGTACTGTATTTCTAAAAAAAATAGTGAAAAAGTAGTTCTCTCTTTCGAAAGGTCAGCATTATCATTAAACTTCCAATCCTTTACTAAGGTGCAATGAATAGGGGCCTTTTCTTCTTCTTAAAATTAAGTAATAATATGCATTTTTTGACTCGAACTTTATAAGACAATAACTTTGGACACATGAAACTAAAAAAAAAATAATAAAAAAAAATGTGTAACCACACAAAATCTAATTAATATTTTCAAAACTGACGAATCATTTAACATTAGTAGTTATTTAAAAATAAAGCCATAAAATGAAGTTATTAATTAAATTTTAAAAAGTCTTAAAAGTTCCATCCTTTATAGAATAGTGTTTTTAAGTGTATCGATGACAAAAGCGTTTTAATAAAAATCTGAATAATCATTTGTAGACCAGAAATATTTGTTTTTTACACATATTTTTAATTATATTTAAATTATACCATCAATTAGTAAAGGCTCTAAAAATGCACTGAGGTTGAAAGCAAAATAAATCGTACTGAAGTTATATTCGTCATAAATTGTTAATCGATTGTATACTTTCGCACTCATATTCTAAGTAGGTACTTGCTGTCCCGAATAACCACTGTTTCTGTAATTTCTCTTGTACTTTGAAGAAGAGAGTCTCTAAGTAAAGAGAACCAACTTTAACTCACTTATCATCCTTAAATGTCTTTCTGTTAGAGTCGACAAGAAGACAGGAGCTCTCGTCTCTTTCAAAATGAGGAAGTAAGGGTGAAGAATGAGGAATCGCTTACGCACCCTTTCTTCTTGAGTTGGGGAAGAGGGTTCTTTCATTTACATGTGAATATTCCTTAAGCCTTTTCCCCTCTATGCTATTCTCCCCTCTTCATTGTTACTTTTCGCACACATACTTTTTTTTTATCTTCTCTTTTAAAAAAAAATCTCTGCAGTCTTTTTTTTTCTTTTTAGAAGATGTTTCGCAACTGTTATCGAAATGAAATTCACAGTTTGTGTTGCTAAGAACTCCATTTCTTTTAGAAAAAAATCTATGACTTAGAATAGGAGTTCTTGTTATTTCACAATGAGTATTAAAAAAATGGTTGGTTGCTGAAATAATTCGTTAATTCGGGGTACATTATTCGTTAAATAGAAATTTTTTACCTTTATTTTGATCGAAGACAAGAAAAAATTCGATAAATCGCGAAAATCCTTAAATAGAGGTAAATTGGTAATTCAGTAAATTGGGGCTCGACTGTATATAAATATCAAAAGTGTATATATGTAAATACATTTGTGTATATACATAGTTCAAAATGTAGTTAATAGCATACCTTTTTTTATTTGTAATAAAGCAAAAACTCTGATTCCAAATATAGAAGCTATTATTATGCTTCTGACTTAAAATTCATAATATCTTATTCTAAAAAATAATTTATCTAAAATTTAAAATAATGTTTCTCCTGATTTCTAAAGCAATTTATCGATAGCGAAGCTTATATAAAATTTTGAAAAGTTATAATAAAGGCATTCCATAAAGGAAAACGAGGTCAAAACTTTTATTTTTAGAATATTTTTCGTAAAAAATACACTGTTGAGTCATTCCCTTAGTTTATCATATATTTTTTTTGAATAAAGAAAATATGTTTCACATGTGACCAAAAACTACTTAATAGAATTTGAAATGTAATGTGAGTGTTCAGTCAACATAATTTATAAGTTTTAGAATGATTTAGACTATTTTCATTGCAGATGTTTTAGAAGAAAAAGAAAAAAATAAAGTAAATGCAATTTTCCGATTCACATAATTATTTGCTACTAAAATATTAAATACCAAACCAAAAACAAAATTTTTAGAGTTCTTTTATAAAGTAGATTATATTGAGTTTATCAGTAATATTTTTTTAATTTACTGTAGTAAAAAAGTTAAGTTAAAAAGATTTTTAAAATATTATAAAAAAATATTTTTTACGTAAAGTAATGTTGAAGTATTGTTCTGGTTGTATTGAGCAATCGAACTAAATACGAGTATTATACGAACATTTTAACTTTTAATATTGTTAGATTCAGGGACGTAGCTTCCGCCGTATCAATGATACGGGGCCTCCAATCTACAGGGGCTCCAACGTGTGTAACTACAGTCCCACTAATATGGTTCCCATATTAAAAAAATGGCCCGAAAGAATTTTGATACAGGACCTCCTCAGAGATAACTACACCAGTGGATAGATTAAAATATAAGAAAATGTCAATATTATAGGCTATAGATTAAAATGTGTTAAATATTAAACATATTATATACAAAGAGAAATATTTCTTATTCCTTTTTAGCGGACCATCATTTTATCGTAATATGGAAAGTTTTCTTACGATGTTAGTGTGATATAGCCTCAAGCTTGAAGTAGAAATTTGCAAAGAGCGATATTAGTGCTGTTGGAAATTGATAATATAATATTTTATAATGAATCTCACGATGAATAATGAAAGCTCTTTCCTTTAGATCTATAAATCTGTGGATATTATCGAGATAGGACAACCGATACTTAACAAATATCTTATATACTTGGAAACTGTGCCTTTTATTATACAGTCAGACCCCGATTTAATGAATTTATCGGGAATAAGTATTTTGTTTATTAATTTAGGGTTGTGCATAATATTGGGGTCCAAAAATACAAATTTTTTGAACCTACCTTTTGGAAATTTTGTTATAAGCAACTACACAAAAATATCCACCGTTAGAGAACTTACATTCTTTTTACCAAGCAGCTAAAAATACTATTATCAAATTATTACGCAGCAGTTAAATAGAATTTTTTAAAATACCGACTAATAGATGTTTGACAATCTTTTTGATTCCTGGCTCGAAAGAGTTATTTTTTGATTTTATGCAGAGAAGAAAATACTGTGTGCTGCATTTACATTCTGCTGTATGACGTAAGTTTCCACAATTTCTAAACAATGTAAAGCATTAGTAAACGTAATAGTTTTGACTAGAGTATCAAAAAGGAGTTTTCTGTCCTATTCAAATCACACGCGATAATTTACATTCATGACGGATCTGTACTTGTAAAGTCTAATAATGAGCTGCACTTTTTTCCATCGAAATTTGCTGCTTGAAAGAAAAGACTTTTTCTGTTCCGTAAAAAAAAGGTGTGTATTTTGAAAAGAAATCCATTTTTTTTCTAATACAAACTAATTAAAAAATGTCGGCTGCTGAAATAATTAGTTAATTCGGGTTATTTAATTCGTTAAATAGAGATTTTTTGCTTTCATTTTAATCGAAGAAAAGAAAAAATTCGTTAAAATCGAGAAATTCCTTAAATAGAGGTTCAGTGAATCGGGATTCATCTGTTTATAAATATCAAAAGTATATATATGTAAATACATTTGTGTATATACATAGTTCACAATATAGTAAATAACATATCCTTTTTTTATTTGTAATAAAGCAAAAGCACTGATTCCAAATATAGAAGCTATTATTATGCTTCTGACTTAAAATTCATAATATCTTATTCTAAAAAAATAATTTATCTAAAATTCAAATAATGTTGGTCCTGATTTCTAAGGCAATTTATTGATAGTGAAGCTTATACAAAATTTTGAAAAGTTATAATAAAGACATTCCATAAAAAAGGTGAGGTCAAACATTTATTTTCAGAATATTTTTTATATAAAAAAATACATTGTTTAGATTTTATATTATGCTACTAATTACCTTAGAGATATTTTTTGCATATTACAGACAGATACCAGTTAATTCTGTTTAGACAAAATGTTGCACCTAAACACTGAAAAAATTACAGTGTGTGTTGAAGTGTGTGTGTGTGTGTTTATTTTTTTTATAATTATTAAGATAAAGTTTTATGAAACATTGATCTTTCATTCGTTTTCTTCTATATATTCATTATGGCAGTATACTGTTTAATTGTTCTATATTTGTGCAATTTTTAATGGTAAGCAGTTTTAAATAAGCTAATTAACATTTCATAAAAGTTTCAGACTATTCGATGAAATTTTATCATGGTATTCATGGAATGAAAACTTCAAACTCATATTTCTCCATGTTGAATTTTTGTACATATACTGTTATTCAAAACCCTAAGGCTTTTTTGATAATTGAAGTATGGGTTCGAAATATTTTATACATGTTCTGAAATGTTTTTTTGTAAAACTGTGCATGGAATTAGCTCTAACATGTTTAGTACTTTTTCTAAAAAATTTCAAAATCAAAATTAATGTTTTTTTGAGAATTTTTGAAAGTTTTTAACTGTAAAAAAATTAATAAAAAACTAAAGAGCAGCAGCAGCAAAAAACCAATGCACAGTTTTATGTAGTCTATTGTAAAGTACTTGGAAAAATAAATTTGAAAGAAAAGAGACATATTTAAAAAAGCCTTAGAAATTTAAAAAACGTTTTAAAAAGTTCAAAAAATTTAAATTTTCAAACATTTTGCAATAAATTAAAAAAATTTGTATGGAATTATTATTAAATATTAACCTTTATAAAATACAATTAAAACCAAATATCAAATTTTAAAAATAAAAAAAATTGTGAAGATATTACCATATTGCCTTAAAAACCTTTTCCTAAAAATTTTAATTTTGAAGATATAAGTGTTTTTTAATCCCCAAGACGTTTTATTTTGTTCAAGAAACAGTCTTGAAATGTTTTGTAATTACTCCCAAATGTATGTTCTATAAAAGCATAAAAGTTAGTATGCGTTTATTTTAGAGATTTCTAATTATTTTTAAGAAATATATATATACTAAGGTTAACATTTAAAAAAATTTTGTGTCATTTCCAGGTTTAGTTGGAAAAATAGTTATTAAAAATAATCAAAGGAACAGATTTTAAAATCTTTCTCTAAATTTTGTTCGCAATAATCTAAGAAAATAAGTCACTTAAAATAAGACTAAAAAGTTTTAAAAATTTATTATTATATAAAATTTTTAAAAAACTTCAAAATTTTTCAATTTTTTAAAATTGCTATATAATGGCTGGTCAAACTGGCTTTTACTTTCAGAATAAACTTAAAAAAATATAATCTGAATATAAAAATAAATTATTTTTACTTTTATTGCCACTAAAAATTTTTTTGAAAAAGGGTACTGTATAGCCTTCAGATCTAAATATTTTTACACATTTTACTTTTAATACGAGGCCTTTTTTTCCCTTCATATTTTCATTCTTGGATATTGAGTATATCAATATAGTCATATTGTACTGAAATTAAAATTAGTCTATATATTCAAGATTATTAAGGCGATATGGTACCACCTTCACATTTTTTTAAATTTTTAATGTTTTATATTTGGTTTTAATTGTATTTCATAAAGGTTAATATTTAATAATAATTCCATACAACATTTTTTTAATTTGTTGTAAAATGTTTGTAAAATTTTAATTTTTTTAGCTTTTTTAAGCATTTTTTAAATCCCTAAGGCTTTTTTAAATATGTCTTTTTTCTTTCAAACGTTTTTTACCAAGTACCTTATAATATACTACATAAAACTGTGCATGGGTTTTTTTCTGCTGCTGCTCTTTAATTTTTTATTAATTTTTTTATAGTTAAACTTCCGAAAATTCCCCAAAAATCATTAATTTTGATTTTGAAATTTGTTAGAAAAAGTACTAAACATGTTAGAGCTAATTCCATGCACAGTTTTACAAAACATACATTTCAGAACATGTATAAAAAAATTTCAAACCAATACTTCAATTATCCAAAAAGCCTTAGGGTTTTGAATAACAGTATATGTACAAAAATTCAACGTGGAGAAATATGAGTTTGAAGTTTTCATTCCATGAATAGCATGATATAATATTCATCGAATAGTCTGAAACTTTTATGAACTGTTAATTGGCTTATTTAAAACTACTTAGCATAAAAAAATGCACAAATGTAGAACAATTAAACAGTATACTACCATAATGAATTTATAGAAAAAAAAATGAATGAAAGATCAATATTTCATAAAACTTTATCTTAATAATTATTTTAAAAAATAAATACACACACTTCAGAGCTAATTCCATGCTCAGAGCTAATGCTCAACATGTACAAAAGATGTTTAGGCCTCTATTTTTTATAACCATGATTTTAAAAGCCTTCGCATGTTAAATATTGTACACGAACAAAAGAAAAATCAAATAACAATTTATATGTAAAATACATCAAAATCTAAAAACTGTATATGTGCATTTGTTTAAATAAATAACTTAAAATATTTTAATAATAAAAGTGTTGAATCTCGCACACTTTGGATATATATGTATAACCAAAACAAATATATAAAAATGGGAGAGTTTTTCTATTCTTTGTGAATTAGGTTTTTAATTATCTGAGTAATCAAAATGAGATTTCGTATTTGTTCTTTGGGAGAATCCGTTTTGAAGTTTTAATTTCATTTATAATAATATCATAAAAAGTACGCACAACTTTTAAATCTTGACCAAATCCATTTGATCTTCAGTAAATAATTCGCATAGAATTTTTTGCATGAACTGCACAATTCTTTCTTAAAATGATTTATTACTGCATATATAATGTCAATTTCATTGATGCGCATTAGAAAAATAATTAATTCATTTTTATCAGGCTCTTTTCTAGCAGATAATCTGAAATGTAGGCGTGATAGTTGCTATTTAGCATCAAACATTGCTCCATTTCTTAATGAAAAATGCGGGTAAAGCTTTGAAGTTTTGCAGGCATATTTATAAAGATTCGGTGTATCAAATAAGCGAATAAAATTTTTTTCGACAGCTTAATAATTTTTAGGGTACCATATCACCTTAAACTAGATTAATAATTAACATGCCCGGTACATCTACAAAATGAAATATGTTCAAAGTTGCTGTGGATTTTATCGTATATTGTGATTTATAGAGTATATATATGTATAACCTATAAAATATTTTTTCCTAATCCCTTTTTGTTGGTTGTTCCTTTCACAGTTAATTCTAATTTAGCTGTTCTCAGTGAGAAATACATTTTTCAGAAAACATTAAAAGCTTATCAAACACTTTTACCCCCGAATATTTAAATTTAGGCCTGTTTAACATACTTTTTTTTCATTTTCATCTTGAAAGTGTTCAAGTTAATAATAAGTGTAAATACATAAAACTGAACTATAACATTGGTATCTTAATTTTTTGAAGTACGTATTGGTAATCACAAAATACTTAAGAGTTAAATGCATTCATGAAAGTTTCTTCGCTTTTCTTATTTTTATACTCTCAAAAATATATCTTATTTGTAAATGAGATGTTCAAGTATATATCTTATATATACTCGAACATCTCATTTACAAATAATCATCATACATTATTTTCATTTTTTACGGAGTACATAGCAGTGGTATTGACTTCATTACAGACAGGATCAAGGTAGGATGATGGTAGGATTTTTAACTGAATATGTTTATGAGTGTTTCTCTTTAAAATTCCTTGAAAAAAAGAAAATAATCGCGACATATTGAATTATATGCAGATTTTTTAAAAAATTACTGCGACTTCTTATTTAATGTCTGTAATATTTTTTACACAACTCGTGCATTTCATGCCAAAAAAATTCAGACTTAAGAATGAATACCATAATTTGTGCGTAAGGCAGGTAATTAATTACAAAAATGCACCAGGATTGGAATAAGAATATTTTCAGCCTTTTGAAATCTAAACATCAGTTTTGAGGGGTTTTTTTTGTTTCCTCTATTCCTGTCTTACATAACAAAGACAGAATTAGATCAAAATATTGAGGTTTTGAAAAGATTCATTCATACACGTCATTACCTAAATACAAATATTCTTTCGATAAATATACTTTAAAAAAAATTTAATTAACAGATTCCACATTCTTTCAGAAACCTTTCATTTTATTCTTTTATGACTGAGTTTCAAAACTGTGTAGCAAAATTTGATAATGCAAGATTTGATAATCTACTTCAAAAACAATTATATCTTAAGATATTATTGTTTGCTAAAAATGTTTAATAAAGTAAAATTTAAAGTATTATATTAGATATTTAAGACACCCCAACTAAAGCTCTACTTAATAGAAAAATTTTTACTGTGTAATATAGCATAATATAATACAATCCTTAGGAAAAATTTATTTGAAAGAAATGTATGACAGGATTGCTGCTTTTTAAATTAGGTAAACCATACTTGTTAATCTCAATTCCAAAAAGTTCTATTGAAAAGAAATAGAGAGATAGAAACAAGTATTTAAATATGATTTTTAAATAGAGTACATTTTTACAATTGTTTCCCCATGGTCAATTTAAAATATTGTTCAAGCATCGTTTAGCATGTGCAAAAAAATGAGACTTTAAACATCCTATGGAATATAACTTAATAGAATAACTTAATAATGTAATAGCTTAAAATAAACTTGAACTAGTTAATTCTTATCTATATATCAACTACTTTCAAAATATGCACTCGTAATATGGATAATAATAATTTTTTACCTAACCAGATTCTTATCCTCTTGAAAAATTGTATAAAAAATTAAATTTCATATTTTTTTCTAAAGCAACCACCTTTCTTCGAAATTAGTAAAATATGATAAATTTTTACCTTATTTGGAATACTTACGTACTTATCCTTATTTATTGCTATTGTTATTATTTTTTTCTGATTTGAAATAGTGCGAATTCTTAAAATATCTATTATATGTGTGTGTATTTAGTCTGATTCATTGACACTTATTATTTTAATGAATTCCGTATATATTCCCCTTCCAGTTGACTTAGATCATAAACTAAAGTTTGCATTGAGACAAAAATAGTTTCATCAAAAATAGTTATACAGAGATAATTTTATAAAAAAAAATTAGTTATATAACTACTGAATGATGAATGATTTCTTTGCATAGGAAGAAAATCTCATTACTGGCGTATTTAAATTTTATTTATAAATTCAATACATTATTTATGGTACAAAAAATTTGAAAAATAGCCCTTTTTTGTCTCTTAGTAAAACTAAGTAACTGTTACGAATTAAGGTAAACTTTCAGTTTTGTATTAAATATATTAGTATATAGTATGATTAATAAACTTGTGATTGAGTTTTGAGTTATCATTTATAATTAATGCATATTAATTAAGAATGAAACTGCATAGAAGAAGATCTACAACTGATTAAATTAATATAAAATCTGTAAATAAATCACTGCAACGTATATGGTTTAATAGTGTCTCTTTATTTCATATGTTCTAATTATATCTTCTAAAGTTCTGCATATATGATGATTTTTTGTGTTGATTCTTACAAATAGTTTTGACGAATAGATTAATTTTTTATAAATTATTTTGTTAATACATATTTGAAATTGAATTTTAAGAATTTTTAAAAAAATTTTTACATACTTTACGTTTTTTTAAGGTAAGATTCAGCTTTGAGATTTCTGTTTTCAATAATATGTGTGAAAAATTTGCTACGTAGTGTTTTTTTTCTAAGTAAATTTCATCTCTACTTTACAAATATTTTACCTTCAATGTTACTGTATAAGAGTGATTAATTTAGAATGAAGATTCACTTGGTAAATACAGAATAAAAACTATCAAGCACTTAAGAAGACTCAAGCAAATTCCCCCTTAAGCAATAACTAATGTATTCATATTTAAAGAAATATTCTACCAGTAATATGCTTAGAATCGGGAAAAAAAAACAATTACAATTTTTGATTTAATATGCTTTTCCATGCACTGTTATGCACTAATATGCTTTTGCACAAATATGTAACATAATTGAAATCAAATTCTTTTCAAAGCATAAGTTCTAATACATAAAGCATTAAAAATATTCAAAAATTAACAACAATACTATCTATACTATAGCAATAAATATTATCATTTCATGTTTACTTTAGCAGTTCTCATAAGCTGCAAGCTTAACCAAGACATTTGTTGTCACCATTTTATTTATATTAATAATTATATTATATTATGTATAAATAAATTTGTATTAATAATTAATACTAATTTATTTACATATTGGAACAAATGAATATTAAAGGCAATTTTAATCCAATAAGTGTTTTTAGTTTATAATTTTCAAATCACTTTTTAAAAATATTAATATAATACGCATTTTTTAGATTATGGTGGAATTTGTTAAAATATTCAATAATATTTTCCAAATTTCGATTCACAAATACTTAAAATAATTAATTGCATACGCTAAAACTAAAGCAACTTGTCAAAAAGACTATTCCAAGTTTATAGAATAATTATCAACACAGCCTGTTGTTAGTGAATAAGGGATCAATCTAAGGGTACTTCAATTGGTTATAAAACAATGACGTTATTTATTTTTATGTTGCATACATTTCATGAAGTAATGTAGGAAAAATGGATCTATATGAATGATATTAAACCAAAGATAATCAAAGCTGGTCAAGTACTAATTGTTGAAAAAATAAATAACTGCTCATTGCTTTCTGTATGTTCATTGAATCATAAAAAGAAGTATGACATCAGCCAGATACTTTTCTTAAGCTCTATTTGCTTGTAAAGTAGGCAATGAAGCTTCCTCAAGAATAACAGTTACCATAATGAAAAATATCCCTTCAGAGACTTCTTCAATTGAGCTATTACTTTGATATTTATTGACAGATGATTTTGACATTTCAAGAGAGTCTAAATACTTTAATAAATATAAGAAGAACTGCATTTTTAAACTACCCAATATACACAGAATATTGAAGGTTGATTGTCTTTAGATTAATCAGAAAGTCCTCTACAACTCTAGATGGAAACAACACCAATCATAGATAGCAAATCGGATACTTTGTTTATTAGTAAATCTGAAGTTAGTATGATATGATTTATGTTGTACCTTCATATAGTGTATATTTTTCCGTGCTCTCACTTAATACTTTTAAACTGTATAATTTTGATGTCCTTAAATATGAAGATGCCATGCTCAATTATATCTCTGTTGATGCAATTTCCCCTAAAATTTTGACCAATCGAAAATTCCTTAAAATTATTTTCAAACAACTTATCCTATTTTTCTAGACAACAACGGTTCCAAAAGATTTAGCTTAAATAATAACATAGAATCAACATATATCCCTTAGAGAGAAATGCCTGAATAGTGGGTAGATATTTTTTACTCAAAACAACCAATTCTCTACCAGGATTCAAAACGCAGTGAGCATGTTCGACAAACTCTTGGTGATATCTTGAATAGCATCTTTCTCTATCTATACCTCTTTTATACCTAGAGGGATAAATTTCTAAGCGAAATCTGGTCCTACTGGAAGAATGATTCATATACTATTTTGCTCAGTCAATATCCCTAAAAGTTTCATTAGAATCGACCTGATGCAAGCAAACTGGAAAAGCAATGAAACCTGAATATATCTTTTTACAATGGGGTGTGGACCTTTCCGAAATACATGTTATCCATTCAAAAGGAAATATTTCATTTTATTTTGATTCTTTTATAACAGATTCACGAAAATAGTACTGCCTGAAACTGTTGGTTAGTACCATATATTCTATGGAACTTTTAAATGGAATTTTAAGATTGAATAATTTAAGACTGAGTAACTTTTAGCAAACAAAGGTGTTTTATGTATTTGAACCGTTTCTCTTTAAAATGAAATAAACACAAAAGGGATATTCTTATGAAGTACTTATACATTTTGATATAAATGTATGTATTCAAAACCTTATTGATTGCTGATATTTATAAAAGTATAAAAGCATTTGGAGTGGAATAAACGAGATTGTAATTTATAATATGAATGTTCAGAAACAACCAGTTACGGTTCATTAGGAAAGCTCTTTTGTTCCATTTCAAGATATTAATTATAACTGAAAACTGTTAAAGGCATATTTTGTGAGATATAATATTACAATGTACGGTAGATATTTCTTTAAAGTTGAAGCTAAATCTTCGTAATTCTTGGTAATAGATTTTCTAATTACAGTCTTAAAAAATGAGTTAGTCTTTATAACTAAGGCAATTCTCTTCGTCACTAAGTAAAATTGGTATCACAATTAAAGGCTTAAATTGAACTAAATTACGATGCTAATTAAATAATTAATGCAGTTTATTAATTAATTAGCATGGTAATTACGAAACAAACATTTTCCAATTTAAAATGTGATTTTTTTTTCGTTACTGATTTTACAACTGAATTCTCATACATTTCAAATATCAGAAAATTATTCTTGAAAGATTCTGAGATATACAGTTTAAAAAATAGGTTCCTTAATGTTAAAAAAATATCTCAAACTATTTATAATGAAAAGACCCCTTTTTCATTAAAAAACAAACCTTTTCCAGTTCTTAAGACATAAAAAAATTTTAGAAAGAGATATGAGAAAATACAAATAGTTTAATATAATTACGATAAAAAAGTAAACTGTAGCTTATCAAAATTTTTACATATTTGGATTTCTCATGTCGTGTGTGTGTGTGGAAACCTAATTCTAAAATTTCATGCGAATTCCTCTAATAATTTAGGAAGTATTCAAGATCAAATCTTACTGAAGTAGCGAAGTTTAGATTATAAATTTTAATTATTAGTTCAATTATGATGCTTCATAATAATAAGCAGAAAAAGTAGTAGGAATCATTTGTGTGGAAAACTATAGTAGATGACCCCTGACAGTTTTTCCAGAATATCTCCAGAATTAACAATTGGATTAGAATAAAATTTGGAACATAAACTACGGTGTGAGACCCTATTTTATTTGTTAACTAAATTACTTAATCTATTAACACTATAGTTTAATTCATTAAAGTCATTGAGCATACCAATTGCGTATAACTGTTGAAACTTGTGAACGTTATTAAGGATGGCCCATTTTTTGACGACTGAACAAAATGAGAAAAGTAAAATATCATTATTTGTAAAATTGTTTGTATTTTATTTCTTTATTTATTAAAATAATACTAATTTATGAAATTTTATTCCAAAATATTTTTTACATAAATAACAAGTATTTCAAGTACTTAAAACATTAAATAATTTATTACACCTTTTTGAATGTAGAAATGTTAAAAACGCATTTCAGTCAGGGCATTTATGAAAACAAAGTAATTTAACTATAATGAAACTTTTAAAATCAAAATTTTTCACAATGGAGCGTCTTTTTATTAGACATTAGCACTTAATAGGATTGCAGATATAATTAATTCAAAGTACAAATCTTGCTTTTCGATAATACTTGCGATACGAGTTAGATAGTTCAATTAGCTTTTCGGATTCAAAGTTACGATTTTTAACCATAATTACTACACAAGTATATAGTAAAAAACAAATTTATATTGGATTAGTATACGTCTAACTATTTCATTCAATTTGCCTGAAATTTTATATATATATATATATATATATATAAGTAAATTAATTTTAATAAAGGGTACGCATGAAGCACCCAATTTCATTGTTAAAAGAGAGGAGTTGTTCTTAGATTTTCTTTAAACTTCAATGAATTTCAGTGCAATGCCAACAACAAAAGACGAAATCACATTTCATTCCAATAAAACAATCTAATTCGTTAAATCCAAAACTGCAACTACCAAATTTTGAAAAGAAAACAAACTTAAATTTAATGTTTTGTTCTAATTAGCTGTTTTTATTTAATCAAAATGCTTGTTCACAAACGATTTAACAGTAAAGCTACAATGATGACTTGCAAAGCAATATTTAGTAAACCAAATTGGTAAAGAAGATATAAAATGTATGTATATGTTTAACGTAAGTGAAAAGTAGTTAAAAACGAGCTCTCAAACAGATTTGGATTGAACTTTGCCTGTCTATTTTTCCTTGGAAGATTTAGCTTTAATTCAAGATTATACTTTTTCCAAGAAGAAATAGACTTATTTATTAAGGAAAACAAATTGCAAATGTATTTTGTTGTTATTTATAATTCGTGTATTCGTATCTTTTATTCGGTGCCTTTTTAAATTATTCTGGATGATCATTTTAAAACAAGAAGAATTATTTTAATTTTAACTTATATATTGAGGAAATTATTTGTTCTTTGCTTTTACACAAAAATACATTTTCGATTTTTTAAGAATTTTGTAAATGATGGCAGCAATTTTTTTCAGGAATAAAAATATAATTGTTGTATTAATGAAGGGAAAAGAATGGTGAAAGTAGTGATATAAAATATCAATCATTTATTAAATAGCTGCTTAAATTTATCGTGAGAAATCGAATACACAAATTGGAAAACATAGAAATATAATTCTTATGTGAAAATAATGTGAAGTTATGAATCATACAAATGATGAATAACATGAATGGATAATTATTTCTCTGGTAAATATTTAATGTATGTATAATGAGATTACTCAAAATATTATATGTTATTTTTACCATAATTTAACTAAAAAATAACATAGTATTACAGCAAAAAAATCAAGTCGGAATTCAAAATATGTGGTTTTGAATTAGTTTTGCATCTATGAGCGAATTATAGTTTTCCTTTTAAAAAGAGTTCTCATATATTATTCTTATCTTAGATTTTAAATAAGATTGTTATTAGAAGTTTTCTTTGAATCAAATAAAATCTGACCATTATTTTAATGTAATTCGCAACTAATGAAACTTTTTAATTTACCAGATCATAAAATTAAATGTTTTATAGATGATTTAGCCAATCTAGGAACTGAAAATAATGTGGCTTGAATAGCTCTAAAAGTGTAAATATCCATGGGAAAAAGAGAAAATTTGAAATGAAGGAAATTATATTTAGAAAAGAAAGCTCATTTAATTTCATAAGAAAAAAAAAAGATTCGAATAAATTGCTAAATTGTCTAAAATGTAGAATGCCTTGTTTCCAAAAATTGAAAAAAAAGTACCGCGTGACATTAAATATTCCTTCTTAATCAAATTTTCTCTAATTTTCTCTTTATTTTTTTCCCTTTATGATTAGGATTGAGGTCGAAAGAATGAGTCCTGCATTCTTAAGCATTTTAAATGCCTGCTGGAAATGGTGTCCTTATCTTATTTGTAAAAATCTAAATTAGTAGTTTATAATTAAAAGAAAAAAAACCCGACAACACAAAGTAAAGTGCAACAGTGACCTATTTCATAAATAAGAAAAATGCTCTTTATTTATTAAAGACAGTTTACCATGACGCACAAAATCTAGTAAATTACAAAAAACATCCATCATTGCCGATAATATTCACGTCTGATAAGGTTTTATATAGTTATAATATTGCATTTTAATCAGAAAAACCTAAGGTATTTTAAATATCATAAAAATAATAATGAAGCCCTTTTTTTTCCTTAATTGAGATAAATACTGAACATAATTCAAATTTTTTACTCTTTTTTCATTTTAAGAAGCCACATTTTAATTTTGTTGTTTAAAAAATTTGTTCCCCTATTTGTTAAAGTTTGGTAAAAGTTTATTTAAAATATTTTGATTGAAGGTTTTTAGTGTTTAATGTTTTATCATATACATATTACACTAAAACCTTGTTCTCCATTTTAGTGATTTTGTATCTTGCTTTCTTTCTTTTTGCCGTACTACATTTTCAGTCTAAAGGGAATAATTTGCTTACAAATAAGTTTTGTTTTATTTATAAAATATGTATTTGAAAAATCTTACTTTAAAAGCTACATTTAGTTGCGTAATTTCGTAACTTTTTCATGGAAAATACAGGGACCTCTTAAGGCATGAGCCAACTGGGCTCGGGCCCAGGGTCTCAGCCTCGATGGAGGCATTGTCTTGTTCTCTACTCAGCCTCAGGACGATCATGAATAACTCTAATAGTCAAATGCTATCCTGTACATATTCACCGAAAAACTAGGAATTACGAAATTTATATGCTAACTGACAAGACTGCACTATTGTGTGACGACCATCATCTATGTCTAGACCTAGACCTACCACCATACACAGTAATTACTCATTTAATCGAAAGGCTGCCATTGGTCGAGTCAGTTTTTGCCTGGGTTTGTGCGATTTTGAATTACTCACATTTATTTGTTACGAGTCACCGTTTGTACGAGTATTTGACAATGTGTATGCTAATACTATCTATTTTCAAAGTTCACAGGTGAGGCCAACTTTTGCATGAGAGTCTAGAGCTTCAAGAAGTCTTAAGACGTCTCTGGGTAAATATAAAGTTTTACTAACTTAAAATGACTTTGATTGAGCTTTAATGCATGTTACTTTAATTCATTTTCGTGTTATATATTTTATAGTATTGAACTTGTATTTAAAGAGAGAAATCTTTAAAGAATAAATTTTCATGAATAAATTTCTTACTCCATGTCTTTTAATTTGTTTTCAAATGAAATGTGGATTACATTTATTTCCCTCATTTGATTTTGACTTCTAATATAATAAAATAAACAAACAAAAAAGAAAGAAAAGTTTTACCTCTCTGTGACTGACGTAATTTTTCTCAATTCTTTCTTTCTTCTAAATTTTTCTTAATTAAAAAAAAATCAATAAATGTAGAACTGAAAGTTACGAGTTGTACACTTAAGCATGGGGTGATTTATAAAGCAAGATAATTAAACTGTCGATTGAAATTTGACACTAATATTTAGTATGAAGTTCAAAGGATTATTTTCAAGCAAACAAAACTTGTGCAAAAATATCTCAATTTTTGAATTTCATGAACTTCCATAAAATTTGTCGATTCTTAGCTTCTGCTTGTACAGAAAATTAATGATTAATATTTCATTTCAATTTAATATTTTATATATATAAATGAAAATATGGCTTGTCTAAAATATTTTGGAATAATTTTTTCGTCAAAATTTATGAATGTGTGTGTGTGTCATTGATAGATTTTACTCACAAATGAAACAAAATATTTTTGCAAAAATTATTTATTAAACTTTTCAAAAAAAATATATACATTATTAAACTATACTTTCAATTGAAAGGTAAAGCTCATGACTTCCAACAAAGACATTAATAGACATCCATTCCAGACAAGTTATCATCAGTGCCATCTTAATATGCTTTTTCTAGCTGAAAAGAAAAGAAAATACAATAAATATGTATTTTAATGTTAATATGTATGTAAAGTACAGTTAATATGTTAATATATTATTCAATGTTGTCTTATTAATTATATAAAGAACTAAAAAATACTTATTTTAAAAAAAAAATTAAAAATTTATTGATAATATTTAAAAGAAGATATTAAATTAAAAAAAACTATATGTGTGTGGAAAACAATTTTGTTTCACTGCAAAACTTTTGTAAAATATTTATAAAAAGTATTTACACACACACATGAATAAAATGTATTTACGCAGCAAATAGTTCTTTCCCTAAAGTTGATTAACAAATAGCAGATATAATTTCTCTCCTTGAATAAAAACATCAAAATAAAAAAATACCTCAAAATATAATCCTTTAATGAAGCTTAAGGCAAATTGTGTGATTATTAGCCTCTTGAAAAGGGAACTATATTTACATAAAAGTGTCTACTTTATAATATGTTACGAATTTCTGCAAAATATTTGTTTAAGTATAATCACTTCATGAGATTTATTTGTTTGAATAATATTTTTGCTGAAATAGCATTGATGACGCGTTTTCAACTCTGAACCCTTTAAAATTGTAATTCGTTTTCTATTAATCTCTTCATTAATATTTAATAAATTCTCTATTATTAATAGATATTAGAAATTCTAATACCACAAAGAGGAAATAACACAAAGTAGGGAAAAGTAACACACAATGTGTTACGCAAATTTTGAATATCTTAAATTTTCAAATTTTTAAAGTGGAGAAACTCCTTCCATGGGAAGATACTTGAAATTTTTTATCAAGGACTCAAGACCATTTATTTTTAATGAAGACCTAGTTTTTGAACTCTGTTAAAGAATTTCTTAAGACATTTTTATTTTATTTCTGTTTGGAATGAGATATGGATTTGTGTGTCTATTTATGTATCCTTTGGAGACAATATCTATAATTAACGGATCAAATTATTTTAATCCAGATAAAAATAAATTAACTCTTTTAAGACTAATAATTTGAATTCTTATTCAAACTGATAAGTTAAGCACAGAAATTAAGGTGTAATATTGGATCTATAAATGATTTTCATTTCCGTAATTACTTATATTTAATTTTTTTACTTTAATTAAGCTGTTTATGAACATAAATTGATGGACAATCAAAAAACAATGCAGAATTTATTTTTTAAAATAGAATATAAATTATAGGAAGGTGTTTCATTTATACTTAACATTTTACTAAAATTTATTCTAGCATGTAAATATCCTTTACTATGCTTGGAAATTTTATGCTATCTTAAAATGTTAATTTATTGCTGCTTGATCAAGATGAAGTTGTAAAAAAATAGTAAACATGATACTTTGTTGAAGTTTTAAATAATTTGTGAATCCAAATATGGAATTTAATTAGTATTTACGTGTAGTAATATGAATTACATGGTTTATCTAGCAGTATACCATCATTATAGACACAAATTTCTTTACAATTAATTCTAAGATTTCGAAGAATTCTCCAGGAAACTTTTGAACAAGGATCTGGTTAGCTAAGTCTTAATCAATTCTGTTACGTTTTCAAAAAGTTTAGATTTCCAATGCCGAGTTAATATAATCAATGAATATCACGTATTTTAGCTACAAAAACAGTGTATTTTGCTAAAGATTTCAAATTATTTTTTACTATACAGTTGCTCAAATCTCCGAGCAAGCGTATACAAATGATTTTTTTTAAGAATACTTCAAGCAAAGAATATATTGTTCAATTGATTTATAAAATAAAATCAGTACAAATAAAAAAAATTTTTTTTTATTAGAGACCAACCAGATTAACTTAGGTATTTATAGTAAATAAAAAAAAGTGAATTAGTTTTAACAGTTGTATTCATATCATTTCTCACAAAAAGTAAACATTATGTTTTTTAAATATCTCAGGTGATCAGGTTGTTTATAGAAAAAACCGATTCAATAATTTGAGTAACAGAACAATAATTAGTCAAAAGTTTAATTTATATTTCTAAAATCTTACATCTTAAACATTGTGGTCTTTTAATTAAATTTGTTTTAGCCACTAAGAAAATATTTTCACTGAAAGCTTTATTAATTTTCAAAACTGGATCCTGAAACACGTCTTTAAACAAAGTGGTCACCGAGAACGCATTGCATCCTTAGATCGGCTACCATCAACATAAATAATGTAAGGAAATTAAAAGTGCCATAATTGTACCCGATATTTATTTAATTACTTTACCAATAACGAGCACTCAGAGTATTTTTAAACCCCTATCGAACGTTCCCAAAGCACGCACATCTACACCGTCTTAACATCCTTTTTAAATACCCCAATTAAACAAACCTGTGCAGCTGTTCTACCCCCACTTGCAAACAAATTTGTTAAAGTGCCGAGCAAGAATGCTATGGAATCTCTTTTGTGACTGGGTGGGAGCCGGAAGAGGAGAGGGAGTGCAGGTAGACAAGAGTGGAAAAATAAATCCCGCAAGCACTTTTACCTCCAATGAGGCAGCCATAAATATCCCCCCATTCGAATCTTTGGTTTAATGACCACCTGTAAGCGCGCAATCTTTTTTTAATGACACGCCAACCCAACTTCTTCTGGAGGGCATCTCAAAAATGCAGCCTTTGCCTGTAAATCAGTCGAAAGCATCGAAGCGGCTTCAAACTATTAGTTTGAAGAGAAAACTTTCCAACTCCATCAAACTTTAACACTTAAATGAACTTTTCTGTTTATCATCTTGACGCAAGAGACCTTAATGAATTTTCTCACCGCCATTTTTCTTCATGGTCTCTTACGGATCCCATCCGGTCGGCTCTTGTTTGGCACTTTGCCATCGCATCGATCCTCTAACTTAGTTCTAAGACGAAGAAAAATGTTCGCCCTCTCCTGGGGCAACAGGGCGCAAGCGCTGTGTCCCCCTCCCTCTTCTATTAGTGAAACGTCCGTCGTCAAAACTGGCCACAAACGGCTCTTCTGACCAGCTCTTGAGTCCTTTTCATGGGACCATCTCAACATCGATTGCTACCGAAGCGCCCATCTTTCAGGTCGCCATTTTCAACACCAATTAATGACTTCCACTCAGCTACCTTTTTTTTCTTCCAAACACACACAACTTTACTTATTATATATAAACCGGTTGATTACTAAAACTTCCAAAATGCTCTTTTTTCCCAATAGTCCCTGAGATTGATTATTCGTAAAAGATCATATTTTACCGAAAGATATTTGTTTAGTTTTCTCTGTACAGTTTATAAAATCTCAACAATTTTTACGAAGTTTATTCTGTTTTACTGAACGAACTTTTGGAAAAACAAAATCTAAAGTCTAATCCTATACTCCTGCACATCTCATCCATCTTCTTATATCCCCTTATAATAGATAAGTCCTTTGTTATTGGGCTTAAGAGAAGAATACGTTAAATTTAATAACTGTTAATAATCTGATCACAATAAATACAAATATACGCTTCTTATATATATATATATATATATATATATATATATATATATATATATATATATATATATATATATATATATATGTCATAAGAAAGGAAGCTAAAATCTTCAGAGAGGGAGACTTCAATATTTAATTAACTCCCGCATGAAAAGGGAAAAAAGATACATATATAGAGAGAGAAACAATCAATGTACTACAAAAAAATGGCTTAATGTTTACTGAAAAACATATGGGACCATTGTTACTTCTTTTGTAAAAGCCAGCTTTGTTACAAAACACGTGTTCATTAAACAGTAAAAAGAAAATTCCTGCTGTTAAACATTCCCTAGTTCCCTAAAAAAACTATATTCTGTTCACTTGACTAAACATTACATATTTAGTCTTATTAATAAATCATAGGTAGATGAAAAAAAATTATTAAAAATTATGCATTTTAACTATAATTAAGGCATTTTTAAATGATAAATGTATTTGATCATTATTACATTTCAGAAAGGAGTTTATATACATTGCACATACAAATATTTAACCATTACCATTATCAAACAAAAACATTTAATTTAGTGAACGCAGAGCTGAAAACTGCTGTGCATGATTTTTTAAAAATAATTACTTTAGTAATTGGACTAGTTTATGAGAATGTGATTTAAGTATGAATTGTTAAAATCTTCAATAAACAAAGTTAAAACCATAACATTATTATGAAAATTTCTTTCGATTTAAGTTTGTGGAATCATCTTGAATATCTTAGCGATAAAAATAATCAGAATTTATCACTGTCATTCGTTAGGTATCAAATTTGAATAAAATAAAAACTAATGGTAATTCGTATAAAAAAGAATGATGCTTGAACATGAAGTGTTTGATTGTTTTAATTACGTATTATTAAAATTAAGTGAGTCACCATATGAATGTATTATAATTAATTCACTTATCAATCTCACTAACTGTTTAACAGGACATGCTACGATTTATAGTCTTTTATTTAATAGTTTTCACAATTAATTGCTTACTCTCTATCAGTAACGCAAACAGCAATTTTTCAAGGGTGGAAGGGGGTGGGGGTTCAGAAAGTCCACCGATCTAGTATTATGCTCCAATACGCCACCCAACATATTCTTTAGATTTTGTTGATTTTCGAGAACAAAAAACAGTAAAAAATTAATTATTGTATAAATAGTTAGCATTAATCAATAAAATTAATTATTAATAGCAAATACTTAATTAAATTTTACGTACTATATACATAAGATTATAATCAATCGGAAAAAAAATCAAGGGCTTTGGAGGGTCCGGACCCGGGGACCCCCCTCCCTTGTGTTCATCACTGCTCTCTATGCATATATAATATGTTAAACAGTTTTTGTACTCAAAATACTACAAAAACCTAACCATTTAGTATCTTACAGAAAAACTTAGAAATTCATGAAGTGATTTTAAGACGCTGCTCATCTTAGAATAATTGACTCGCATACGAGAAATTTGATTTTTAAGTATGCCAAACTTTATACAACAAAATTTGTTATGGGTTTTTTTGATAACAAGTTTGAAATTTGTAAAAAATTTTCTTTTTATGAATGCTTATTGAAAATTCCTTAAAAGGTGAATATAATTCAATTATTTAAAATATTAGTATTCTCTTATTCAAAAATGCAATTAAGTTTTGTTACATGTATTAATTACAATAGTTAGAAAAATATCAAAACATTTGGCACAATAGAAGAAAAGGCATTAGCATTTGCAATAAAGAAAAACTGGTTATTATTTTTTCTGAGATAAATCGGTACAAAAAGTCTCTCCCAACTCTGGAACTTTTTAGTTCTCAAATTTTGTGAGATAATAAAAAAATATACAAAAAAAAATTACTTAGGTCGATAGGTCGAAAATTTTTTGTCTGATTTTTGTTAATTGAATCGTAATGTGTGTCTCCTTAAGACCCTTTCTTTTTCATAATTTTTCTCAATAATATCACTTTATTTCGATGATATAACGAATCTATTAAATTTTATAAAAAAAAACACGTCAAATGAACTTCGAAAGAGCAGTTTCTTAAGGTATTTAATATTAATATGCTGTTGAATAAGATCAGTGTAACTGTACACAAAACATTTACAACTAAAGCAGCTGAGAAAAAAGCATGCATTGTTTTAGTACTTTGCCGTACTTAAAAAGCCTCTGTGAAGGAAAACAAATACCTCTGAACCTTCTAGAAAACTTTGAGGGCATAAATGAATTTATAGATTGGATACTTATAAAAATAGATAAATTCGGTATTTGTATGTTTGAAAAAAACCCCTTTTAATATTTTTAAAGATGAAAATTAGAAGTTCTAATTTTTTCTTAATTTTACGGAACAAAAATTTGTTTATGCTTCCTATTTTTCTCTCCCTGTGAATATATTCGCTATGTTTGGTTATGTTTAGTTCAAAGTTTGCAATTATGTTATTTATCTATTTTAAAGATTTTTTTAGAAAAACTCTTTAAGTTTAGAATTTTACTTTATTTTATTCTGATTATATTGGAGTTGGATATAAAAATGTGTGCATTTGAATGTTTATTACCTTATAAATTTTATATCACTCATAAATTTTAAAAACACTTTTAATGTGAATACCTATATTTTTTTGTAAAAAATTTTATTACAAATAAAAATGTATCACTGTCCAATATTTAATGCAACGGAGGATAAAAAGAGATTATTTGTTCCATTTACCATGTATATTCTTAACTTTCTTCAATTAAAAAAGAGTATTTGATTTTACATTTAAAATAATATAAAATAGTTTCATTTGAAAGATGCAAATGTTTGCTTCATTATGCATTTACGTGTTCTGAAAAAAAATTCACACATATATAATTATATCAGTAATTAAATGCATAAAAAATAATCTATTTGTATAATTACTTAGGTGTAGTGCATTTATAGATTAGTGCTCTAAGAAAAATCTTTGCGCTAAAAAAAATTCTTTCAAAATTTCTAATTATGAGAATCCAAATATGAGCAAACGTTATAATGATAAAAAAAAAATGTTGATTGATATATATAGACTTGTATTTAAAATTTTGCTAGAAAAAAAGAGAGATTATCTAGACTATACTTTTAAAGTATATCTCATCTTTTTAATACTATTTTTCTTATTGAAAGTTTGAGATTTTTAATGTCATTTCTTTAAAATTCAGTATCTTTAGAAAAACATTTTTTGCTGATTTCTAAATGTTTTCTAAAATCTCTCAATGCTTTTCATTTATATCTTTTAACCTAAACTATAAATTTAAATATTATTTATAGTAAAAAAATGCTTTTAAAGTACTAAAAGTTACAACAGTAAAGAAGACATTCAAGTAGCATCAAAGAGTAATAAATAGAAGTATCAAGAAGTTTCAAAGACTCAGCTCTGTAGCATTTGACAAACACTTTGAAAATTCAAAATTTTTCAATACGAAACTTTACTCTTAAAAATTCGAAAAAGATATGAAAAAAATATTTTTTGAATCTTAAAAATTTAGTTTGGACTCTAGGCAAACATATGTTCATATAAAAATACAAATATTCAAAGAAATTATAAAGAACATTTTTACTTTGCACTTTAAGGTTCAATACAATATATCATCTTACAAAAAATATCAGACAATGCTAGATGTTATTTTATACTGAAATAAAAGCTCTCTTTCAGTAGTTACCCCCCACCCCCCGGAATAAAAGTTAAACTAATATAGAATTTTTTTTCTTTTTATTTTTGGATTAAAAAATGTGCTTATAGAAAACTTATTTTTTCCGTGAGCTGTAAAATAGCCGAATAAATTTTCTAAGGTCCCAAGATGTTAGACTCAAAGTATATTTAGTTAGTTAATTTTACCATATTGTGAGTCAGTTTTAAACCTACAATGGTAAAACGAAGTTTTTATGCTGCAACAATTTACCATCTGTGAATTAATCTTAAAGATAAATTTAAAATTAAAGAACTTAACTTCTAAGGTGACATAAAAATAAATTATACTTAAAAATATAGCAGAATAATGAAATATTTGCTGAAAAATATTAGGAAAAAAAGTCATCCTCTATACAATTTTTTAATTTGATTACTTTCAGTCAAATCTAATGAAAATGCTGAGTTAAAAAATTATCATAGCCGATTTTAGAGAAAAGAAATAATATTTCAAAGCCAGGATTTTAAACTTTACCATACAAATGAATACAGAACTATATATTATCTTAGAAATTGTCAATTAATCAGATAGTCGGATAATGTTAAAATAATAAATCAAAGTTAATAAACGTATCAGGAAAATGCACCATTGTGAATATTCAGAGAAATAGTTTTCAGTATATATATATATAATATATATACTCAAATTTAAAAAAAACAGTCACTTCAGAGAAACAGTAAAAGTTGGTTTTAAAAATAAGAGGTTTCATTTAAAAGCAATAAAACAGAATACTTTAATATTAACTAAAATGAAAAAAGTATTTACAGGCCTTTGGCTTGAGATATATGCTATTCTTCACTAGCCCTTAATTTCTGATTAATTATTTTCTTAAAATAAAGAAATTGCTGTTAATGATAATACCTATTACTAATTGCTGAAGAATTTAGGATCCATTTAATTTTAAATTTCCATTTTGAGAATTAGAAACAATCTTTGAAGCCAATAACAGCGTTTATATTCGTAGTTCCTTTTATATTTACATAAATCGAATAAATTTTGAAAAGCGATACTTAACAAAAGATTTAAAAATCATGATTTTTTCCCAAGGTTCTGATCTACTTATTATTTTAATTTTGCCATTTACTGAAATCTTAAAAGAAACAAAAAATTACATTAAAAAATCATCTTATTTCAGTGAATTATAATCCTTCTTTCACGACTGGCATATAATTTATCATTCAAATTCTCATGCTATTCATCCAATATTTGTTTATCGGAGTTAAGATAATAGTAGGTTTTTTACTTATCTCTCATAACTTTAAGCTCGAATTGGTTGGATTTCATTTTAATTTATGTTACACTCTCAAACAACACGTGGACTATTGACGTCAAAACTCGCATTTTTGAGCCATGGTCAAGTGACGAGGAAGATACTTGAACTGGCATATCTTCTTCTAACTTCCACACCACGCCACTGGGAGGAATTTTAGCCTCTACAGATTAACATGCATCAGTCCCTCTACATGGTGAGTCTTCCGGGTCACATGGTTTGAAGCAACGATTCGAAAATTCTGGCCATGAGTTCGTGACTATGACCATTCGATTAACGCGATCTCTTAAGCTAAATGAAGTGTTCTTTAAAAACAACTAATATAAAAAAAAATTTAAGTCAATTCCTACTTTGAATGGATGAATAGAAAGTATTTTATTAATGATTGAAAATTTGAACAACATATATATATATATATATATAGGGAGAGAGTGTACTAACGGTAGGAATTGGAAAAAGAGCATGATTTGTCTCTATTGTTGTAACAGTGCACACCCGGTTTGGCTAGTTTGGTTGAAAAACCGGTTTTCGACGCTAACTTTTGTCATTGTTTTAACAGTTACATTGTTACAACAATGGAGACGAATCTAAGTTAGCATTGTAAACTGGTAAATAATTTAATTAATTAATTGGTAATTAATGAATTAATATTTAAAAAACTGTATTAACATCAAGTGTCATCCACTATAAGTTTAAAAAAATTTATTTGGACTTGATTGGATGAATGGAAAGTATTTTATTAACGATTGAAAATTTGAACAAGATATATAAATATATATAAAGACACAAAGTGTGAGCTAATTGTAGGAATTGAATAAAAATAGTAAAACATTAAGCACGTTATTTCGGTGTCATTTTTATGAAATAAAAATGATTGATTTTTTTAAAAAAAAATAGGTTATATTTATACATACACCATACATTTCAATTTATAAAATAAAAATAAGAAACTTATTATTTTGTGTATGCTAGAAGGGAAAGTATATAATTTTTATATTACCTTTTACTTAAACATTTATGTTTTGCTATTCTTAAAATTTGGAAATTCAACAAAAAAAGGGTATGTTCAGTCTATTCAGCCCTAAAAGGGTACCCAGATAAATTCTTGTGAGAATTGCATGTGGGTGGCGGAACACCCAACTTTTTTCAATGATTGTGCACGTGCTTTACGTATAAAATATTAAAAATAATGTGGAATAAATGGTTTAGAGTACAGCCAAGAAAATAACATTGAAATTTTTTGTCAAGCTATTTTTAAAGAATAAAAAAATTATATGCAATATTTACTGCAAATACAGGAATTTATAAAGACCAAAGTTAAACAGAGTTTAAATTATTGCAAAGAAAATAAATTAGTTGAACTCTATTTTGATGCTATCTATGATTATAAAAGGTAGTTCAAAGTGAATTGTAATATTTATTTGTAGTGGAATTTAATGGTTTGAGCAACTAGTGATTTTAGGTATTCTTTGTATTGAAACACTGAAACAGAAAGGGCTAAATCCCTAATTATGCAAATGATGCATTGGAATATTCTCTTTCACCTAATTTGGTGATTAATTGAACTTATAAATGATAACATTGTATAACGTGTAATTGATTATAAATGACTTTTAATTGTTATTAATTGATAACGAAGTAGTCAAACACTATCACTTTTTTCTTTGATAAGGAAGAATTATAAAATAACTGAATTTGATGTGAATAATTTTCAAACGTTTTTAATTGATTTAAAGATTAAATGAAAATTTCAAATCCAATCTGAGATTAAAATCTTGAAAATGCTGGAAAAAGCCATGTATCCTTTTTTAACATTTTGAAGTAAATGCAAAGTTTACATTTAATATTCATATATTCAAGTCAAAAAAGATTCCCCAAAAGCCCCTCTTTTGTTATTAAAACTTCAAACGGATTTCACAAACTTTTACTATTTCACTTAAAATGTGAGAGTAAAGAGGGTCTCTCTATTTGTAAATGTAACTCTTTCAGGAGGAATTCCTTTCCAATGAATGACTCTCTTCATCAGCAGTCATACTTTGATATTAGAAATTCTTTTGAAATGTCTAACTTCAGTGGCTCTCATTTCTGAATTAGCACTTAAATAGACAGAGTTCTGTCTCAGTGTCAGTGGACTAGATGCCCAATAATACACAGAGGGAATGGCCATGCATTTTCAAAATACTTCTGCGTTTCGAATAGCATATTAAAACATATAAGATACCATAAGAGTACGTTTTTCATTCGTATTGCTAAGGAATTGTATTTATTGCAATAAACAAGTAATATAAAAAAAAATTATGTCAATTCCTACTTTGAATGGATGAATAGAAAGTATTTTATTAACGATTGAAAATTTGAAACAGATATATATATAGGGAGAGAGTGAACTAATAGTAGGAATTGAAAAAAGAGCATGATTTGTTTGCATTGTTGTAACAATGCACACCCAGTTTGGCTAGTTTGGCTGAAAAACCGGTTTTTGACGCCAACTTTTGTCATTGTTTTAACAGTTACATCGTTACAACAATGGAAACGAATCCAAGTTGGCGTCGAAAACCGGAAAATAATTTAATTAATTAACCGGTAATTAATGAACTAATATTTAAAAACACTGTATTAACATCAAGTGTCATCCACTTCAAGTTTTTAAAAAAATTATTTGAACTTGATTGGATGAATAGAAAATATTTTATAAACGATTGAAAATTTGAGCAAGATATGTAAATATATATATATACAAGGAGAGAGAGTGAGCTAACAGTAGGAATTGAAAAATACATATTAAAAGCAGGAGCACAATGCTTAATAAGAAATTGAATACATTAAAATCAAAACTATATATATATATATATATATATATATGTGTGTGTGTGTGTGTGTGTGTAGATATATATATACAAAGAGAGAGGGTGAAGGGAGAGAGAAGGAGAGAGATTTTTTCAATATATATATAGTACTTTAAAGAGAAATATAATTGTTTTAATTAAGATTCTTATACATTTCTTGGTGCTTCACACAAAAAATATATTTTGTACGAAAAGAAAAATTGAACAACAGCTATAAAACTTAATTTAAGCTATTACAAACTCTGTCTTTCATAAATGCATTTTAAATTATACATATGTTAATATCAAATACTCATGTGTTGGTAAGCGAAACAATTGAAATTTAAAAAAAGGAATCAAGAAATAATTTTTTTTAAAAAAAATTGGTGGATTGTCCAATTATAATTATTTTTTCACTTTGCAGTTAAAATGTATAAATAATCTACATTGAATCCAGAACCACTGTATCAAAGTTCTCAATTAACTATTGAAGCATTTTTTAACTAAAAGATGCATATAAAGAATATTTTAAAATGCTATAAAATTTACTCATAAAGGCTTAAAGTGCTCTGGCACGCACATAGGAGCCCATGTTAAATTGCGTAAGTTTATGCCTCTATTTTCTCAGAAACTACACACTTTTCTTGGATAAAATTTTTTTCCAAGTGTGCACTATTTTTTTTGCACTATTGATAACAGTTTAACAAAGGTTTTTGTCTTTTTGTTAAAAATTAAATTAATTATTAAATTTTTTTTTAAAAATTGTCCAATTTTTCCCTTCAAAATTTAGTTTAAAAAAGTCATATCTACGAAAATATTTGCTAGATATATCAAATTCCCATCATTAAAATGTGTAAACATGTTAAAGTCTGCTCACTGAAAATTTGAGGATTATATGATAAATAGTTTCTGAGAAAAAAAGGTACAAAAAGTGAAAAATATTACATTTTGAGAAAACATGCTTTAAATTAAAAATTTATAATTTTTTGAGTATTTACTTTTTTAGTACTTTCTAGAAGCATATGAAGAATTTTTTTTTACTCTTTGCTTATACAAAAGTCTCTTCTAATCCCCCCCCCATATTTTTAACAATTTTTTCTTTTTATGGGATCTCAAGATGCTTTCGTTAGGCTACATGATCCCTACGTGCATCTAGGTTTTTGGAGCATAACTATAATTTGGTTCAGTATCACAATGTTTTATAATCATTAGTTTTGCTACATGACTCACACTGAACTGTGAAATAGCCTTATTCACCCCTAATTTTAGAGTTTTTAGTTCCATAAATGTAAATCTTGGAATCACTGACCATATGTTGTTATTAACTGACTCATTTGGTTTCTGAGTCTTTCCATGTAAACATTTTCTTAAAAAAATAGGATCACCTAGATCTCAAAAAAATTGGCTCCATATAATTCATTATGGTATATGGCATGTGTGCATGTGTGTTGATGACTTTTTTTTATATTCAGCTTCTACCTTTTGAAACTTGCACCAGACATTTATAATCGCAGGGTGCAGTCCATGTTGAGGTCTCTCATTTGAAGACAGAAGATGAAAATCAACAGCCCAAACAGCAGTTTTTATGCTGCGTAGTTCATTGATATTATTTCTAATAGCCATACCGCAATATCTTTGAATTTTTTATATTAAAATGTCGGTGAGTCGGTTACAACCACTTAGGCTTTTTCCATTACTTAACTGTTTTTCTCTATTTCGTTTTAAGATCCAAAAGACGTATACCCATACACTTTTCGATAAGCCCAATAAACTCTAATTTTTCCACTTGAACATATGGATTTGTGTTCATCAGAAACTTATGTAAGTTAAACATAGGTGCTCCTAAGAAGAGTTCATTTGATGCGCGTCAAGTAGTAGCTTCATTTAAAAAAAACAGATAAAAATACTTCTAATTATCGTATTTCCTCTCATTATGTATAACTTTAAACATAAATGTTTGAACTTTTATAAAATTTAAAAAAGTGAATGTTTCAAAAATTCATGTGCCAGACTCTCTTAATGCTATGAAATGGGAAATTTCTAAATGGTTATTAGGAAGATAAATAGTGTTATAAAAGTGGTTGACAAAATTTAAATGAATGAAAATGTAAATCCCATGTAAGATTCTAATTTCTTTTTAAATTTCTGTCATTAAAGTTTTTAAATATAGAGATAGTTGAAATCAAATAAAATTGGGCTATATTGTGTGGAAGTTTTGAATGTAAATAAAATACTGAATCTAAAATTTATTTGGAAAAGTGTGTGTGTTTCATTGTTTGTTACTAAAAATAAATTAAAATTATTAAAACCGAGATATTTGGTTCAACATTGAAAAACAATTAACAATTGGATTTTTCATTGAAATGCAATATACATGAATTCAATAAAAACTTAAAAATTTTAAATTACATTCAACAACATCAAATAATTTAAACGACATATCTGTATTTCTAATAAAACTGAATACCTCTGCTTTTTAAGTAAAACTGAAGAATGTTAATACCATTCACATTCATATATCAGTCTCATATAACGTGTTTAATACTGATGGCTTTAAGAGTTAAAGAAACAAATATTTTTATCTTAGTTAAATTTAAGTGTATAATTATTTGAATATTAATAATCTAATTAAAATATAAAGATATCTTAGTGTTATAGTTAGTATGACTCGTACTATGGTAAGTAATTTGAATTTACTATCGCTTACAATCATTTAAGTGAATAATTCTATAAGTTTGGTTACGACTTAAGTAAAAATTTTTAACATATATATTGAATTGATATTTTCTACTTCAACTTCTAGTTCCATTCTATCTGACGTCTGTACATCAACCAAAAAGGGCACAGATTATCATCTTCTGTTACATAAGGTTACCAACTGCCTTATCATGTGAAAACTTTCCACTCCTGCATGTGTTTCGTATCCTCTCTTTATAGTTGCCATGACAGTTAACCCAAAGTTTATTAGAAACAATTACATTGGAAATATTCATTGTTAGAATATCTCTTCGAGAAAATGGAATAAAATTTTTTATTCCGAACTTGACGCGGAGCACATACATATTTTCGGACCAAAAAAATGCCTCCATTTTTATAAAAATTTGTGATGTTGTAACTCATGCATTTGTTTATAATATAGTGCTTTTAAAATTTCAAAATATTTCATAAATAATTAGTTTTTCCGTTTAACATGTATAGGTATAGCTCATTTAGCATTACGGTATAGGAAAAGAAATGAAGTGATTCTCTACAGGATAGTGAAGCCAGAAAATAATATTAATTTCTGAGTACTTTTGCATCAGAAAAAAATATTTCGAATTTGGTCCCTATTCTTTAAACTTAGTCGAAGACAGCCTTAAGGATTTTCATTTTATTTTAGGATTACACACGATCAAAGTGAAAATGAAGCATTTCAAAAATTTTTATGAAATTCACTGAATCTTGCTAAAAACTTTTTTCACCACTAAAAATGTCAGTAAAATAGCATATTATATTATTAATCAAATTCATCTATTGTGATTATTTTATACCATCTGTTTTTGGTTACTGATCCCTGAAACGGATTAGTTTATTGACGATATACTTTCTAAGTTACTTTAACTGCCCTTGTAGTTTGCTTTACGGCTTAAGGTATATCATTCATGATCATCCTCAAAATCCATCAACCATTTCTGAATCGAATCTTGAAATGTTTAAATGAGTCTTAAATTTCTTAGAATACACTTTCACATGTGAATATTGTTAGAGGTTATCATGGTAATAGATTTGAAGTAAAATTTTTAAATTGAAATTACTTATAATTAATTTACACATTAAAAAAGCTACAGTGTATCATTTTTTGTTGATTAAATTAAGTTTCAACATTTCTATATATACAAATGCCTGCTATAATAATCCATGTCCTTTAAGGCTACACAGAGAACCCTACAAATTTCAAACATATTGATTTTTTTTGAGGCCCATATCATTGTGCAGATTACCACCAAATTTTAGATGTGATAACAAATTAGTTTTAAAGATATTTGAAGTTTTCCGAGCTTAGGTTTTGGTTTCGGTTTCATTTTAAAACATTTTTCCACTTTTAAATTGAAGTAATTAAAAATATATTTGAGTACAATCAACTCTTTCAATGAAATGGTTATAAATTTCCATTTTCATTATTCTAAAATCATTTATGCTTGATTATGTTTTGAGTTTTTTGAGTTCTTATAGTTACTTATTTTAGATTGATTTCAAGGCAAATTTTTGTTTTAAAAAATAGTTTATATAACTTAGAAGCTTTATCAGAAATGTTTTCCAGTTGAGAAAATGCCATGACCAAAACGTTCTCAGATTGTTTTGAGAATCAATATTTCGAAGGGATGGAATATATTACAGAAAATGATAAATCTAAAAACACCCTCAGTTGATACTGCAATTAGACTTCCGAATACAATTATTGCAGATAAAACAGAACATTTCCATCATGTATCAAACTCCATTATAATAAACATATACTGTATAGTATATAGCAACAAATACTCAAACCTGCTAAACTGCCCCAATTTAAAACTGAAAAAAATTAAATTTTATGTACAAACCTGGCGATATTTAGCTTAAGTTAGTAGCATTATTATTGTGTACGTAAATGCTTTGTGTTTCAAAACTTTTGTGAAAATATTAGGTTAAGATTAAGCTGAATAACCTGTCATCGTATTGCGCAAAAATATGTTTTGAATTAGAAAAACTATTTTCAGTCATATTTAATTAAAGTAGTGTTTTAATGTAGAAAATACATTGGGAAATGACATTAAAAAACTAGAACTTTAAGGGCATTATAAGTTTTTGTTTTATACCCTTTACAAACTTTAAATGCTTTTTTCTCAGACTTTGAATTTTGAACATGTAAGTAGTGTTTTCTAAACGCTAAGGCTTTTTTTTTTCTGTTTAAGATAGAAATTTGAAATCTTTTATATGTACTCCCAAACGTATGATCTGTAAAATTAGTATGTATTTAGGTCAGAGAGCTCTAGCTTTTAAAAAAATTTTAAAGTTAATATTTTTAAAAAATTGAGTTTATTCGAAGCAGCTATATAGAAAAATAATTATTAAAAATCAACAAGGGAACAGGTTTTCCAATCTATACTAACTTATGTTTACAATAATCCAAGAAACATAAATAACTTAAAGGGTTTTAAAAATTGAGCATTTTATAAGAAATTGAAAAAATTCAAAAATTTCTAACTTTTTAAAATTGTAAAGTAATGGATGGTCAAACTGCCTTTTACTTCTAGAATCAGCTTAATAATATAATCCAAATATAAAAAATAAACTATTTTGACTATTTCTGTCTACAAATTTTTTTTTTGAAAAAGGGTACTGTGTTGCCTTAATTCACCAAAGCCAGAAGGAAAACAAAAAACCTGCATATATTTATATAGAGAGAGAGAGTGAAAAATATCTTACATTGTGAAATAAAATTAATTTTTTTAACTTAATGACGCAATGAATATTTTATTAGGAGTAAAAAAAAAATGAAAGAAAGATTATAAGAAAATTGGAAGTTTCATACAAAACTCATAGTCCAACAAACAAATAAAGATATTTTGACTAATTATAGGGTAATAAAATTATAAATATTTTGTTATATTGTCTAATATTTATTAGAAGTATTTAAGATGTAATCACAAATTAAAAAAAACTACCGTTTTCAGCATAAAAAGTTATAAAATGAAATGTTATGAAACTTATTAAAATGAAAAAAAATTATTTTAATTTAGGGCAAAATTCAACAACACTTGAATACACAGAGCCTCAAATGTTGAAATGAACACATAAATTTTGAAAGTTAAGGAGTTTTCTTTGTTTTCCGTTAATTGTCATATTAAAGATGGTTTTATGAATAGAAACATGTTACTCACTTTCACTATCATGTATCATTTAAGATTTTCTTGCCTTCTGGGGTTATGCCTCACCCCAACTCTTGAGAATAACACACACACATATATAACTTTAATGATTTCAACTTTCTTTTCTGAGATCCTAACTTGTGGTTTTTCATCATGAAGGATTTTACTTCAGAACCTTGCAAGTAAAATATCTAATTATTTTTGTTATCAAACCAGGTATTTTCAGCTTCCAAAGCTGTAAGAAAAAAGAACCTGCAGTCAATATTTTATTTTAAAAAGAAATAACAAAACAATAAAATTAAATAAAAAGAAAAAAATGTGAGCAACATAAAAGGGCAAAATTCAACAATACTTGAATACACAGAGTCTCAAATGTTGAAATGAACAATAATGAGTGATCTAAATATAAAATGTTGATTATTAATGTAAAAATGTTAATCCTCACTAAATTTTGAATTTTTAAAAGTAAATTTATTAATTTTTTCTATAAGATGAAATCATAAAAAAATTACAATTATCTTTTTTAATGTAATTAAGTCAATAAGAAAATGTGAATTTGATCCCAATTATTTGCGTGAAAAAATTATTTACAAAAGTATATATATTTTAATGCAAAGCATCTTACATTCTTAATATTTGTAGATATATATTAATTAGAATTTATTTTAGCTGTCATTGATTTCCCTTTAAACACTAAATTCACCAATATTTTTAAAAAAATTATTTTGATAATTTTTAATCAACATTATTCCACTTTAAGTGATGCATATTTTTTTTAATTTAATGAATTGCTTTGTTCTGAATAAATTTTAAAATTGAGTGGCTCATTTCTTTCTTATTCTTTCTAACTTATGTTATTATAAGTAATTTTTCAAAGTGAATTATAGAATTAGAATAAATTAATTGTATATGTACTATCATTGGATAAATCTACATTATTTTTTAAATTTGTTTTACTATTTGTTTTGCTTGTATTGTTTGAGGACTGTTCTGCTTTTGTTCTGTGAATAGAGGAAGTTTTCCTTAAAAATACGAAATTAAACAAATGATACGATTAATCGGTTTGTTTGGGATCTAACAAATCTTATCTATTTTTCATTCTTTCTTTTTTTTGAGTGGGGTATTACTTGATCAATTTTTATAAAGGAAAAATAAATAATTATTCAAATTTCTGAAACTTGAGATCCCTAAATACCCCCCCCCCCCCAAAAAAAAAAACTAAAATTCCTTTACATGTTATGTATTGTATCAAAAAATAATTTCAAATCTGTAAGTTGCAGCATATAGTATACACTAAACTGATATTAATTTATGAATAAGTTTAAAAATAGAACGAAATAATAATAATAATAACATAAATTTAAACAATTTCTTGTTAACTAAAAACATTAATTTTCAATAAATAAAAATTTGTGTTTCAAAAATACTGTAATATCTTTTAAGAAACTTTTGCAATGTATATGTAAGTAGGGCTAATTATTTAAAACAATTCCCTAAAATTTCCTTTTTTATTTAACTATTTCGTGGAAAAATTAACTTAACTCGTAAATAATTCAGTAGTCTTCTGAAAATATTTTTTTAAAATATAAATTTATTATTTTGAACGTTGAACAAACTTTGACACAAAATTTGAAAGTGCTTGATAGTTTCAATTTATTCTACCTTTTAAGGTTAAATTTCTGTTTATTAAAATCGTCGATGATTTCCAGCCCTATTGTTGCATTAAAAGCCATAAAAGAATTCCCGTGACTATTATTGTCTGTGATGGTTCTCAAATTTCCTGTATATTAATTCCAAAACTTTATCATCTTGGTTTTCAGGAGAATGAAGTAAGAAATATAATAAATAAAAAAAAATTAAAAACTTAAATTAATTACAGCAGGAAAAGATTTTTTTAAAAAATAGTTTAATAATTCGTGCAATTACTGGAACTTAGTTTACGTTTACAGAAATAAGGAGAATGATTTACATATTCATATTCTTACTACGCTTTTTTGCTGGAACTTGTTACATTTAAAGATATTATACAGAATAAAAAAAAAATAAAAGGCTTGCAATTATTTAATGGAAATGAAGGGAATTCTATTATGTATGCGAGTTTAAAGTCACGCAAATAAAATTTATGCTACTATATCTTTTGTCTGATTTCTTGGGAATTAAATATGATAGAATCAACTTAAAGTTATTTTGAATTTCTTCGAGATTGCTTTGAGGATTTTTTTTAAGAAAATATTTTACCCTCATACAGTAATAATGAATTTTTTTATATAAATAACACATTTTGATTAAAAGTAAGTAAAACATTTAAAATTCAATACTGATCAAATAATTTCTAAAATTTAAATTTATAAAAAATGTTTCATTTTTACGAATGAAAAAAGAATTGCTCTTCTGTTTAGTGAAAATAAATTCCCCTGTGCAAAAATGAACCCATTTGAGATAACATGGTTTTCTCTGAAAAACCATATTACCTTTAGAGCATTTCAAACACAAGTTTTTATCGAGTATTGTTTAATTTTCAATTAAAAAAAAGCCATGATGCTTCATACATAGTTTATTTATGTTTTCAGAAAAGACTGATAAAACTCACTTTTCACCATGATATAAATTTTAAAGTAACGATAAAGTCAAGGGTAACTTTCAGCTTTAAGATACAAGTAAAATTATTTTTTTCCGAACTACATTTTAAGTAAATGTTTTATCAAGTAATATTGGAGTAATCTTCGTAGAAATGACATTAAATTACTTTGAAATATTTACCACGTCAACTTATTTACTAAAAAAAGAATTAAAAAAGACTTTGGGTATTACAGCATTTATAAAAGGAGTTTAATATTTTTACAAAAAAATGTATTAACACCTTACATAACAAGTAGTGATTGTGTACTTTTTGAATAAATTTTTAATACATGTTTCATCCTATGGAATTATTATTGACTCACAGAAAGTTTTATTTAATTTGCTTATATCACATCACAAATACAATTGCTCTTATCAATCACATGATAAGAGCAATGTCAAGTAGCGTCGAAAAAATTTCCATTTATGGTATTTGGTTCAAAATAAAAAAGTAAAATGCAAGCAATATGATTTTTCCAATTTTGTATATTAAAAGAAGAAACTTTATATTTGATTGATTGAAATGTCATTTTCAAAGAGTAGATAACATTATAATTTTTCTTATTCAGAAAAGAGAAAAAATTCTACATTGATAATAAAGCTTGCTAGATTATTCATTCTAAATTTATATTAAATGTGAAAAAGAAAAAAAAATCATTCAGCTTTACTAGATATAAATGAATTTAAGCAATTATAAATATTAAGTAATTGTAGAAAAAATATTTATATACTTTTGATTTAACCTAGAAAGAAATACTAAATTGTGTTATTAAGATTTACTAACAAATACTTGAATAATTAAAGAATTAAATATGGGATAAAAATAAAAATCACTCCAACCAAATTTTTTCTTAAATTTATTTATAATTTAAAAAACGTATTGGCTTATGCTTGTCAGTTCTTCATCTTGATAAAAAATAGTTTAGGATTTTTTTTTTGTTGTTGTTAAAATACAATCTGCTATATGAATAGTATTCAAAGAGTCGCGTTTTTGAAGCAATAATTCCACGGGGGGGGGGGGGGAGCAGATTTTTTTTGTACGTTAAGACTTTTTAAGAAACCTGAATCATTAACTTTTTGATTAAATCAAGGAATCACCAAAACTAGAATTAAACCTTTTTATATAATTTCTTTTTAAAGTAAATAACGTAATAAAATAGGGAAAATCCTATTAACAAGTTTTATAGCCTTTACAAAAGAAAAAAAAATCATCTCCTGTATTATATTTTTTTATATTTACAGCTATCACAAATATGTATCAGTTTACATGCTGTGCTCACCCTATTGTTTTGATTTGCTTTGCAAATAATACAGTTATATGTGCAGTTATGAAATGTACTAGAATCAATATTTTTTACTAGTGTTATCGTCTTACATGTTGATTTTTAAATTTTTTATAATACTCTATGCTGCAAAATTTTTTAATAAATTTCCTTTGTCACATAAGAATATTTAATCAATTTTTATATACACTTGTACCATTCTAAAATTAATACATTTTTGAATATATTATAAATACTGTTGTTTTCAATTCCTTTCATTCTTAATACTCAATAACTTTGTGATTTTTATTAATAAGCTTTTTGTTGAGAAATTGTTACAGCAATACATAGAGAAAAATTATGAAGTTTGCATAAAATCAATCAAAATGTACCATATATTTCTAAATGATACAAACATCAATTCTAAGTGGATTTTAAAAGAAATAATTTTATTGTTGGCATTGCCTGCAATTTTTATAAATGTTTTAGCTTATTTGCAGAGTTAATAATGTCAAATAATTATTTTCAGAATATAAAACTGTTAATAGATGCTTGATATCATGTCTTTTCTCTACAAAATTTTTTTTCAATGTTCCAGCTTATACATGTTTAAATATCTTTAAAATATATTCAATAAAAACCAAGAGGAAAAATTTAAATTTTAATGCTAAGATACTGTCTCCTATATCACATCTTTATGTTCTACAGGAGCTCAAAATTTAAACATATTTTTAAAATAGATTTTTTTTTACGTAAATATAATTTTTTGCGTACGGAAAACAGGAATTTTCCAGAACACCTTTTCATCTTATATTGAATACTTTCGGGAGAGAGAGAATAAAAGAGTTTGTCTTCCTAAAGAGGAATTATAAAGTTTACTTAATTGCTTGATTGTTCAAAAGCATACACAGCCTCATAGCTGTTTCAAAGTACTATGTGTGTAATGTCGTAGAAAACATTAAATCTATATGTGTATTTAATTTAAAGGTAGAATAAAAGATATGCTCTTGCAAATTAAAACAGCTTAGAATTGAAACTGTTATAAAAGCAAATACCTATATTTTCATTCATTAGTTGCTGACAGAATTTTGTAACGATAAGACAAATTAAATTAAATAATTTAATGTTTGTATATTCATTTCAGCGAAATAAAGAATAATGCTATAATAATAAGTGCTTTGTTCTTTTATGTGTATTAAAATAACCGGATTATATATTTCATTAAAATACATTACGGGTATAACATTTTGAAAAGGAGGCTTTAGGTTATTAAAAAGGCAAATATTTTATTAGACATCATTGAATAGAATCAGTATGAAAGAGTTTTTAGCATTATTTCTCCTAAAGTTTCCAATCCAAGAAATATGAAAATGAACTGTTAGCTTAAGGTTTTCCTTTCCTTATTATTTAATATTTTGGACGAGTCCAATGCACTTGTTTGTGAAAGCTGTTGAAAAACGCTGTAGATTAGTATACATTCTGGAGAGAGGGAGGCTACTGAATAGCAACTCAACCCACTTGGAGTGTGCGCGTGAGGGCGACTGGTGATAAACGTGCTGTTTATTTTAAACTAAAAGAGCACCATGCAGGGTGATCACTCACATTCTTGTGCTTCTGTCCGTGCTCACAAAGTTTTGGGAGGATCCAAAAGAAAAATCGCTCCCCCAACAGAGAGAAGTAGCTGCATAATGAGGAGGAATGCGTCTTCATATGAGCCTCCTTCCTTTTCCTCACGCATTCTTTCCCTCAGCTCTTAAAAAATGCATGACGCTGAAGGCCCGGAATCGATTCTCATTATAACGTCGTCTGCTATTGCTGAGGCAGAAGCCCAATTGCCTTTTCTCGGAGCTCAGCCTCTTAGAATCCTCGCCTCACTCCCGGGGCTCCTCCTGTTACGCAAAACATGCCTGCTCTCCTCCAATGAGCGCTCTGCTTATCATTGGCCCCTGCCGCCCCTTATTTTCGGTCCCCTCTCCAATCACCTCCCTTCGCTCGGTGCGCCAAAGAAAAAGGGGGACAATTGGGGGGGGGGAGAGACCTTCCCCTGCTCTCAATAGGCAGCAAAAGAATCTGGTAGTACAGGAATTTAGCGAATGCCTATTCATGTGAGAACTGGTGTAGAACCAGGTGTGCTTTCATAAGGAGGGATGGTTATCTAAAAACAGAATAGAGGTTATTTTTCCCATCCCTAGCATGTAATAAAATATTAATGAGTTGTGTTGTACTTGTGGAGAAGTTATGCAAGTCCACAAGACCGTATTTGTAGTAAGAGATTATTAATGCGGTACAGGGATTGGTGGATTCTTTATTACTATGAGTAAAATGCACGCATACGGTTTATTTTTTAATAAATTTTTTATACCTGTAACTTTAATATGTGTGTCTGGTATAAGTATTATTTCTAAACATAAATATTTTTTATAGTAAACAATATGCACTAATGTTGAATTTTCAAATGCAAAGAAAAAGCTGTTTCCAATAAATAAACAATATCACAATGATTTAGAAATAGAATTTTGAATGACAAATTCATGCAGGTAGATTTTTTTCAAAGAGAGGACATTCATTTATATTTTCTTTCATTAGATTTACGTGTGCTGTTATCTACAGATGGATAGATTTAAATATTCTTATTTTATCATGCATTTAGATTACAATACCCGATTAAAATAATGAAGACATTTATTACATAAATATATTGGCTTTGTGTAAAGAAAAACATGATTATACAAAAAAAAAACAGTGAATTTCTAAAGCAAAATGAAAAGAAATCTAGATGATTCTTGAGTCTCACTTACTAAATATTTTATTTTTAAAAAATATTTCTCCAAACTATTCCTTAAAATCAACTTTTAAATTTTTATTTAAAAACTGGTCATTTTTATTCAATATATTGAAATAAAATACCGTGATTAATCTAAATTTAAGATTCATGTGTTCCTTTTTTATTTTTTAATATCTTCAAGCATCAGTATAATAATTATTTACTTAGCTAGAAATTTCAATTACATTTTAACCAAAATAAGAAAAAATTTTCTCCTTAGAATTTTTTTAAAGAAAAATTTGTTCTATTAGTACATATTTTTCGAATTTCAAATAAATAAAAATTTTAATTGAATTTTCTTTTGTGACTGTATCAAAAATTATTTAAAGATCATTTAGATGGATTTTTTCCCTCCCCCTATAAGTTTCATTAAGGAAAAAATTTATGTTATTCTCAGTATTTAGGGTTTATTTTTATTCTTTTATTATTATCTTCCGTTAAATTACAATCATATACATAAAATATTTAAGAAGTATAGTTTCGATCAAAAAAGAATATCTTATACAAAAATGCATTGAGATGTTCGTATATTTGTTGGTTATTTCATTTTATAACTCATTATTTATTGATAAATCCATCTCTCTCTCATATATATATATATATATATATATATATATATATATGTATGTATGTATGTATGTATGTATAATCTTATGCATATAGGAATTAAAAAGATTAGTTAATAAAAAAGAGAAGTAACTGAATTTTTTTAAATACAGGGGAGGAAATATAATCATCAAAATAAATTCTTAAAAGAAGTTTCTGGGGTAAAGCAAAATGAACCGAAAATAATAAGAAGAGAAAATGAAATAACGATATAAAATTAAATCAATTTCAAATCTAAGAGCATGCATAAGAGATACATTTTTACAATATTTTATCTTAAAAATTAAATTCATTTTATATTGAAAATAGGGACAGACTATATTTATTGAGTATAAAAAAATATTTTACATCTTTCAAGTTACATTTTACATACAATTTTAAATTTGCTTCATTCAATTCCCGAATCAACAATTTCGATTCTTTTCCCATTTAAAATTCAACTACTCCCACTTGCATCTGGGAATTAATTTAAAATTTAAAAAAAAAAAAACTACGAAGACTGCTCCTTCTTATAAGAAATAAAATAATCACTATAAAAATAGTTTTAAAATAATGGAGAAAATGTGAAACAAAAGCTAATAATATAAAGTAGAATGTATTTTTTTTTCATTAGTTTTATGTAATTAATGTCATGCAATAAAAAATAAACGCGTATAAGCTCATTAAAAAAATGCGACAAACTAATTTTTTCGAATAAAGAAATATATAATTATTGAAACTAAAATATATATAAATAAGGAATATATTAAATTTCATGATATTTATCGTATATTTTAGCAGAGAAAAAAAAACTGAGCTCTCTTTCGTAGATTGAAAAATGAAGTATTTACTTATTTTCTTAAAATGCTTTATTTATTTTCAATAAGGCTCTCATTGAATATATTTGTAATAATATAATAAAAAAAATTTATAAATAAAGGTAGCAAAAACAAACAGAACAAACGAAGATGAAATAAAATTCAATTCTATATTAAAATCAAACATGTATTTTAAATTAACATTACAATTCTTTATTAAGTATAGCATACATATGAATAAGTGCAACAAATCATTTTAATTTTGAAATATCTAATAAAAGTAATTGAATGAAACTACCAATGGCGTAGCAAGTCTTGAGTGGGCCCTGTTTTAAAGTTCCTTGAAGGGCTTTGCTAGTGGCCCCGTAACATTTTGCGATTTTTAGCTTACGTGTTTTGGGACCCCCAGAGTTTGGGAGCCCCGAATCAGTGATACAGCAGTAGCTAAGCCCTGGAAACTACTCAATCTATTATTTCATAAAGTTGCTTCATTTCATTTCACTACCATTCATGTACAAATTTTTACATGCATCTTCTCAAAGAAAAAAAACATTATTTTTATTTCATTTGGTAGTAAAAACTTTATACTAAAAAAAGTTTTTTTCCTTAAATAATTTTTTAAAAATATTTTTATAAAAAAGAATTACTATTTCTAAAACTTAAACTTGCTTAAATATAAATCCACTAAGGCGTCAAAAGTCATTCAACAACAATGTACAAATATCCAGAAGGCAGTAACATTGCATAAGAAATGTATAAATGGGTGGTACACATAGTGGGTCTTTCATTTGTACTCAAGTGATTCATATAACATATTTTTTGACTTGATTATGCCCTCTCGACGGAATGCTAGTTGGAGGTAGATGCATAGGTTATTCCAATTTGGAAACAACTTGAAATTCAAACTTACTCTACTCATAGTGTCAAAAGTGTACCGAGAATATATAAATTCAGGTTTTACTTCCCATGGTGGATAACACAGTAGCCGATCGTTTATTCTTAATGATCGAGGATAGCTACATCTGCTTAAAGTAATCAGTATTACCAGACAAGCAACACCACGTCAAAATAACAACATAAAATGGGGCACGCATGACAAACTTGTCTGCGAGGACAACGCTACGAAATTTGGTGTTGATAACATATGGCAGCAGAAGACCGACTCTAGTACCTTCTACGCTTCATATATACAACGCCTCTTCTGAACTTGTGAACATAAAGGTTGGTTCTTAGATTACAAAAGAAAAAAATATTAGTTTCTTAGATGAGTCACGATTCCAGTTGGTAAAAGCGGATGGTAGAGTTCGAGTGTGGCACAGGCGTCAATAGGATACGGGCTGAAGTTGCCAACAATGCATTGAACAAGCTGGTGATGACTTCATAACGGCTTAAGTTTCTTATACATGGCATGGACTGGATTCTCTGGTCAAACTGGACTAATAAAGGATTCGAAATGGTTATGTTCAGCTACTTGAAGATGATTTTCAGTCATTCGTGAAATTCGTATAACCAAATAAGGATGAAATTTTTCAGGTCGAAACTAAACCATATCACCAAAAGAAAACCATTCGCTATTGATTTGAAGAATATTCGGGATAATTTCAGCGAATAATATGGCCATCTAAATCACCAGATGTGGATCTCATTGAACATGGGGGCTTTCATGCACAAAAACCTAGACCAGCACCAGTTCCACATTAATAGGGGGGGGGGTATAGAGGAAGCACGGCAGTGTGACTAAATATTTCTTTAAGAGGACTTCCAACAACTGGTTGAGACAATAATGCCACTTCAATTTGCTTCTCTTCGCCGGAAATCCCACTCAATATTAGAAAAGGCAATCCGTAACATTTGGTACTTCAATATATATACACATCCACATAATGGTACCTTGATTAACGATAGTAATCCGTTTCAGGATTACCGCTGTTACCTATAAGACGTGATTTCTCTCTCTCTCTCAAGTATAAATATAATCGATTAATTATTTCCACTCATTATCAAGCCGTAATTCCTGTTGATTAGCAGTAGGTAACCATTTAATGCAAATTTCGTGTAAACTATGTATGAGTGATGTAGGTATGAGTATTTTTCAAAATTAAAACTTCGCAAATCAAAGCTTATATCGTTACCTAATTAACAAAGATATATATATATATATATATATATATATATGTAATAAATCCCTTTAGTATCGCTTTTCAGTAACTTTAAATTCTCTGGTCCAGTCCTTCAGGACAACTGTTTAATTATTTTAATTAGCTACCTGTCTAACGGGAACTTTTTGAATTACATCCATCCACTCATCCAGATCATGTGATTTCCCGCTTAGTATAAATAGCGAGATCTCTGGAAATTCCGCCTTTTCTGTGCTTTGTCCTTAATCATGTAGCCGGCTGCTGAGCCTAATATTTTAGTTTTTTTTGTTCTGTGTTGTGTCGTTTTATGCTTAATATGTGTACTCTTGTGTGGCTCAAGATGTGTAATAAATAGATTCCCTGCCATAAAGGACTGCCTCATCAATACCATTTTAATATGCAACATCAACCGTCATAAAAAATGCTCCTAATATTAAGAAATCCCTTCAACTGGCTACGTCTTTACAGGATTACGACATTAACTATTACCACTCGACCGGAATATTACATATATATATATATACTTTTTTGGAAATAAATTATAAATGCGAAATAAATAAAACATTTTTTAGAATGACTTAAAATGAGTGTTGGTGTATTTATAAACTGTATGTCTATTTTTTTCTCTCGTTTTTTACATTGTATCGATTTAAAAAATATACGAGAAAAAAATACCGTAAAGAATTATTTCTAAAAGACAAAGTAATATATACAAAGTAGATGTAGTAAAACAAATAATTATTTAAGCGTTAATGTTTTTAAATACAAACATCTTTGGAACATAATAATTAAAAGTACTCATGTCCAATCAGATATTTAATTTTAAAAAGATCCTTTCAACAAATGCAGGCATCTTCAATAAAGCATACAAAAACCAATTGGTGTGTATTTATGGTAAGAATTTTTTTGTTTTGTTTCATGTCTGAGATTTTGTTTTTAACTCACAAAAGAAGCATTTATAAAACTTAATCTTACAGATTAAAAATAATAATAATAATAATAATTTTAAACGCATCCTAAATTCTTTGTTTGATTTTATACTAAAAACATTGGAGGTATAAATTTTTTTTCGAGAAAAGTTTTGTTTTTCATGCTTAATGAAATCAGTTTTTCAAAAGACTAAGCTTTCCCCCCCAAATCAGACCAAAAATGGCCGACTTTCCGGAGAGAAGGCTGAGTTTTACATTTCACAAATTAGAAATAAGCATCTTCCGTTCTGTACCGTAATAACAGTTTGTCCTGTAATAGGTTAGACCGACTGAGGAGGTGTTCATATTTAATGAAAATTCTCCACTATTTGAGTACTGGTTCAGTTCGCTTTACGCCATTTAAAATTATAATGCACTGCAGTTTCCGGAGGGCAGTTGTTCTGTAACATTTGTTACTAACTCTAGGTGCATAAATAAAAAATGACTAAATTTATAGTTCAGGAGTCGGCTTTTGCTCTTAGAATATGCTTGATAAGGGAGTTAGTTCAATTAGTGCAACAGCAGCTTATTTCCCTCTTAAAGTTTGGAACTTTTTAGTTTAGATCTCCCGTGTTTTGAAATAAATATTCTTAAAACTTTTAAACTATTATAAACACACTTGACGAAGCATTTTAAGGAATAAATGAAAGTAGAAATTCAAGAATATTCAAAAGACAAGGGCATTATCAATCAAAATAACTTTTAAAAAGGATTCTAATAGGAGTAATTTCATAATTAAGAAATAAGTAATTCAACTTTCTACTTTATTATGCAATTTACTAGTGCGTAAATTTTATCAAATTATAACGATGGAAGATATTTGTTTCCCTTTGTGACGTTTAATAGCTTAAATTTCATTTTTTTATCAAGCAAACTAAGGTAAACATTAAAATTGGATCTATTTTACTTTTTAAAATTCCCGATGTGTATAAATACCGTGTAACAATGGTATTGTCTTTTTTTTTCAAACTCTATGGTACTCGATATAACCTTGATTTTATTGAAATAATTGTTTTCCTAGTTATATCTTGAAGCTATAAGAATAACTTTTTCTTTGGGATTTCATGAACTTTTAAATAATCAATAAAACATGTTTGTTTCCTTATAAGAGATTTTTTTTCTCAGAAATGATAACACCAATATTGAATAAAATAGGAATAAGGATAATATTTTATAAGAATAAGAAAAAAGCTCCCAAGAAACAATTGATTAGCGGTGAATATTAACGTCGTACCATTCAGCTACTGGAGGGCTTTTGACCTGAGCCCCACCCTCCTAATTTCCACACCACACCAACAGGAGGATGTTTGAGCCTCAACATTTAACGTGCTCAATTGCTGAGTGGACTGTACAACTTATAAATGAATGAGTAAGAGTTATATATTAAAGCCGCCCTATATAAAGCGACATGAGGGCTATTGGCGAGGGGCCTCGTAATTTTGAACCATGATCAAGTGATGAGGACGTCACCTGGAACTGTGTGGTATCCCCTCAACTAATTTCCACATCACACCAATGGGAGGACGTTTGAGCCTCGACATATTTAAAATGCATCGTCTTTCTCTACAAGGCGGGTCTTCAGCAGTACTAAGCTCGAACTAGATTATAAATAAAAATTAATTTTAGGAAGGGTGGAATTAAGTAATAAGGGAATTATGGGGCGAAAAAATATTTAAAAACAAATAAATATAATTTATAAATGAAATATTGTTTTCACCGTTGATATTTTCGAATATGAAACATAATCTTTTAAACCCCCTACAGAGAGATGGTGGTTGCATAGTTAAACCGCTTATTCATATATTTCTTTTGGACATGAAAATCAAAGAAATTTAATAAAAATTGGTTTGAAGGGGATTTTTTACTTCTAAATGTAGTTAATCACATTATTAAATTAGTCTGATTTTTATGCGGGAAATAAATGTATGAACTGATGGTTTTACTAATAAATAATTATCACTGAGAGGGTTAAGGAAAATTTGAATGAAAAATGGTGTACTTTTTTTGAATAAAGACTTTGCTTCTTTACAGACGATTTTCATGATCTGACAGTAATTTTAAACCACAGTAAAGTGACGAAGGCGACATCTAAGTTAGTACTCATTCTCCAAACTTTCACGTGAGAACTTAGAGACTCGACGAATTTAACGTGCATCAGCACATTTACATGGAAAAATTTTAGAAGCACCAGAACGCGAATTCATTGACTTGACGGAAATAATGACAGTCATGAGTCGCGAACAAGACCACTAGTTGCTGTGCACGTTTTTTATAAAGCATATAGTTATGAAGTAATATTTTCATATTTTAACTGTTTCAACTTTTGAGTAAATAAATGAATTCTTACCAAGAGAATGTTAGCAAGTTATTCAAACGGACCCCGATTTAACTAATTCATCGGGTCCAAATATTTTGTTCGTTGCCCCTGTTAATCGGATATTTTAAAACACTAACTAATAGATATTTGACAATATCTTACTCAAAAGAGTTCTTTTGTCGACTTTATGCAGGAAAGAAAATACTGCGTCATTTGCATCCCGGTGCATGAAGTATGTTTTCACAGTTTCCAAACAATGTAAAGCTTGAGAAATTTGATAAGAATTTAATTATTAATTTCTGCATCAGATCACTATTCATTAACTCTGACAAATCAAAAATTTTCAAACTTAAGTTGCGGATTGGCAGTCCGTCATCAAATGTAGTATAATCGTTAAAATCTTAAAATATCCATACGTTGTAAAGTTAGATTAAACAAGAAAGGAATTTCTTGGCCTATTCAAAACTTACGCAATAGGTTGCGCTGTTTAATCATCTGCACCTTTTCCCATTGAAATTCTTTACTTAAAAAAAGTCCATTTTCAATTCCGGACAATTTGAAAAAAAAATTCAATTTTTCTTTCTAACACATACTAATAAAATTTTTTAGCTGCTAAAATAATTCGGGGTTTATTATTTGTTGAATAGGAATTTTTGCCTTCTTTTTAATTGGAGAAAGAGAAAAATTCGTTAAATAGAGAAATCCATTAAATTGAAGTCCGACTGTATACATACATACATATCTAAATATAACATCTCTAAGAAATACTTAAAAATGGGAGATTAAATACTTATATTAAAAGAAAGATGTTAAAATATTCTGTGTAGCTTTAGAAAATTTGGATCAAATTAACCAAAACTTTCCACTATAAGCTCTGAAGGGATAATATTGTTAATTGATGATATTTATGATAAAAATACTTTTTGGATGCAAGAATACATTATTTTATTCTTTCAAATTCTACTTTATTTTATATTTTTAAAGATCTATTCAAATAATGTACCTAACTATTTTTTTCTAGTTTGTAATTAAAAGTACAAACGATTTTTAAATATTCGCATACCTTTACATATATATATAATATATATATATATATATATATATATATATATATTGCTTGCGTTTTTTAACAAAAAAAATACATGAATGTAAGATAGCTTAGTATGGAAAAAATCGAAAGATATTACCCACTTTCGTTAAATAAAATTATATATAACATTTCCGTTATTTTAAATACTTATCAAGAAAATTTTTTACGAAAATTCACTACAATTTGATTACAGAAAAAAAACAGAAAATATGTCAATTATTTTTTTCCTATTACATTGTTGAGTATCAATGAAAATGATTACACAAAAATAATAATTTAAAAATACTCTATAATAGTTTTCAATTAAGTTTTCATCAAATCTACTTATTTTATTGAACCATCTTATATCTCTTGCTTTTCAATAAAATTATCTTAAAACCTCTTCTTGTTGAAATGTTTGTATTTTATCCAGCTCTTAATTTGATTTTGATTCGATCTGATAAATATATATATATTTACGTCGCCCTCTGAAGCAACATGAAGGCTATTGGCAACGGACCTCGCAATTTTGATCCACGGTCAAGTGGCGAGGATGATACCTGAGCTGGCATTCCCCTCTTCAGTATTTAGTAAAATGTTTCAAAAACTAAAAAAAAGTTATTTTATTTTAATCTTCATTTCTATAGGTTTGTATAAAAAGCATCGAGTTTTTCAACCGGTTTACAATGTACAATTTACCAAAATATATTTCTACACAATAATAGTTTAAGACCTAAAGTGTATGAAAATTTCGCAATATTTTTAAATCTTATAGATATTTATAATGGAACATTTATGTTAAACTAAAAAGCTGATTTTTAAAGAAGAAATAAATATTTGCAGGATTAGAAATCTTTCAGCTAGTGGATATTTATTTTTTTCTTAAAAAACCGCTTTTCAGAATATAATTTGAATGCCAATAAATTTGATATAAAGAAAAACTAGAATTTTTAAGAGGAATTAATATTTGAAGGACTTTTTTTAAAGAACTTAGAAAAATTTTGCACAAAAATCCTAGAATTTTAATTTTTTATCCACCTTATTGTTTTGACAAAGAATATATTGTACATATCTAAAAAACATGAAACCTCATGAATAGGTGAGGATAAAAATACTTAATATTCAAGTATATCTCATTTGATAGTGAATAAAATTAACACCCATATATAACTAAAATTATTTACTGAAGTAAACCTTTACGTATTAATTTTTTACGGAAGAAAATTGATGCGAATTATCTGTTTTACATCCATGTCTTTCATCAAAAAAAAAAGTCCTACTATTGTATTTATTTCTTGATTTTTTTATTTTACTAAGAAGTGTTTCTTATTACCTTATAGATGATTTAAAAACATTTTCAAAAATAAGTACACAGTTTATTATCCAATTAATTTTAATTCAAAAGTAAAAAAAAAAGTCAAATTTAATTTAATTCATAATCGAGGGCAGTAGTGCACACAAAAATTTTTCAATGGGGGAGTCCATGGTCGAAAGTCCCTCAACTTGTAACATGCCTCAAGACAACACTAATTAATTCTTCTGATTTTGACGATTTCGTTAACAAAAAACAGTAAAAAATAAATTATTGAATTTATAATTAGCATTAATTAATAAAATAAATTCTTAATTACTAGTACTTAATTAAATTCTACGTTACATATATATATATATATATATATATAGGATTATCATCAATCGAAAAACACTTAAAGGCTCTTGGGGGTGTCCGGACCCCCAGGACACCCCCCTTGTGTGCGTCGCTGATCGATGGCCCTTTTTTCAATTCCTATAGTTCACTCTCTCCCTATATATATATATATATTGTTCAAATTTTCAGTCGTTAATAAAATACTTTTTATTCATCCACTGAAGTTCAAATACATTTTTTAAACTTGTAGTGGATGACACTTGATGTTAATACAGTTTTTTCAAATATTATTAAGTAATTAAGTTTCATTTTTTTAAATTTTAATTTTATTCTGCTTTATTTCTAGCGAAGTTAGAATTAGCACCAACAGATGGCGCCAGTAAGTTTTTCTAACGAATTTTTTTCTCGGCTTCAAATATATATTTTTTGTACTTGAAGTGGATGACACTTAATGTTAATACATTATTTCAAACATTAATTCATTAATTAAATTTAATTAATTAAAATACAACTTTTCTTTGTTGACCTAAGTAGAAATTGACTTATTTTTTTGTTACTTGTTTTTTTTTATTTTGGATAGATTATTTGAGATTTATGTGCCATTGGATATTTCTTGCATTTAAAAATATTTTATTGTGTAAGAAATATATATAATGGGCTATTAATTGACAATTTAAGGTGTGTTAACTCGGATATTTGAGATGTACTATTTCATAATAAATATGTTTAAGATACTCCTTAATTTTAAACAGTGTAAGGTTATAGGTGTATAATGAACCTATAACCTTACACTGTTTATAGGTATTTAATGAATTTCGAGTTTTAATGATATGTATTGTAAGGGAAGGTTTCCTTAAAATATTACGAAAAGTAACTGCTAAGATTTAAACTTGTAACCTCACACCAATAATAGAATAATTTAAAAGATACATCTGTTTTCGTTAAAAACTTGAGCAAATATCATCCTAGAAATCGCGCGCACAAACACACACATACAAGCACCCACATAAAGTGTAGTCAAATAAACTTACTTAATTTACAGAAATTTCTATCTCTCCGAAGGAATATTGCATTACTTATTCAAATAGACAATAACATTTATAGATCACACGCTATAATCGCATACTAGTCTTCCGTAGTAAATGCAAACGTTTCCACCGGATTCTAAATTTTTCAATTTATATTTATTAAAATGGCATCAGTGTCTTTTATTGTTGGGAATAAATACGCTCAATTGGATTATTTAAGGCTTTAGAAACAGCATGCACTTTTGTAAGGAGATTTCCTTAAATTGCCTCATTTCTGCTGCAGATTATGAAAATGTATCACAAATGCTCACATAGAAATTTTATGACTTTCACGAACAGTTAAGAACATTTGCAAACTGAAGAACTTCTCTCAAATAACTTGATCTCAAATTATTTTGAATGAAGTGAATCTTTCATTCTTTATGATTAAAAATATAGAGACGAACACATGAATATAGATTAAATTTATATCTAAATAATCTTAGTGCTTCATGAGACATTTAAATATCCTGGCTCATTAATTTAATACAATTAAATACAAGCATCACATCTTTCACTGAATTAATATGAAGTTAATCTTTTATTTTGTTGTTATCGTCCATTGTTGTAAATACTTTTACTAATAATTTTCCTTTGACAGTTATACTTTTTGTGATGATTATATTTATCTAGAACATCAATCACCTGTTCAGAATAATGCTTATTAAGTATTTTAAGTGAAAGCTAAGTGAAAAATGAATCCAATTTTCGTTTGATGAATGAACCATTCATCTTTTAAAGGACATAACTGTCAATCGTACATCTGCGCTAACACTATAAGTCTAAAAAAGAATTTCATAGTTAATAGAAGCTTCTCCGTTTTAAGTATCTATTATAAATATAAAAAAAAATCTTAAAATTTCATTAAAAGTATACTGAGTTTCCTCCACCCCCCCTCTCTCTCTATATATATGTGTAGGATGAAATTGGGGGTATAAACATACTTTAGGACAAAATATGCAAATGAATTACTTTTGGCTGCCAATGGCTCACTTTCTGGAGCTCCTGCATGTTATAATGGAAATAAAAACATAGGACATTCTATTGCTACGATATAACTTCTATGCGGATGCGGTTTCGTCTACCGACATGTTCTGTACTAGTGCTTCTCAGACGGATTAGTGAACAATGTGAGCAGATGTCACCATTTAAGAGAGGACGAACAATTGGGTTTTTGGAAGCTTTGTGGTCAGAACTTGAGGACAGTGTGATACATCCGCACTCGCAGCCCCTGATACATCCTTATGAATGATTCGATATGTAACTGGAACACCAGTGACTACAACAACCATCCATAGATAACTCAGTGAATAGACGCGTAGGTCACGCAGACCATTGCACGGACTACTTTTCACTGTAGCACATCTCTAGTCATGTTTACAAAGTTACCTTGCGGATTCGATCTTGAATCTAACGGTATGGTGTGATTCGTGTTTCTCAAACACTTCTTCCCGAGATTGTTAGATTTTTCCCATATAGAAAGGGGGCATCTCGGATTGTCTCTGGATCTCACCGATCTAACTCGCTTATAGGAATGTGTATAGCAACTAATTCCGTTAGAGAATGTCTGCCAAATATACGAGTCAATGCTCAGCTAGGTAACAGTTTGCATTTGAACTAGAGAGCGTCAACATAGAACTGACTTTTTTCTTTCGCTCTTTCTTTGTAGCTAATTTCCTAAATAAAACTTTTGATACTTGTGATTCTGGAAGTGTTTCGTTTTCATTACATGGACGTTGCATCTACCGATTTATATATATATAAGCCATATCTCCTTTCCAATAACTCTTTCTTGAGTCATCATACCTTTTATGTTTTCATGTTTAAGAATGCGTGTAATCGAGTATATATATGTGTTTGTGTGTGTGTAGTGTGTATCTTAAACTTTATGTGATATTTTGACGAATATAAAATAAATAGAGTGGCAGTAATGTTTGGGTTTTTTAATTAACAACGACCATTAAATGGAAAACTCTTTTAGCAGTAAGGAAGGCAATACGTATCTTTATCAGAAATAATACGCAAATTATTGTTTTAGTTTAATTTTAAACAATTTTAACTGATAGTTGGTAAACATATTACAAAAATTTAGGTTAAAAAAATTAAAAAACATTAAAATGTATACTTAATTTTTATTGTTCAGGGTAGTCAGACTATAAAAGAATTTTCCATGTAAAAATTTTGTATAGATATTTATATTCACGTTTGTGGGAAAAGAGTATTAAGATGAAATTTCTATTAAAAAAATTTGTTTGAGGCTGTGCATGTGTATGTACAGGGGAGGAGGGGGGAACGAAAAGTTTTTCACGGAGTGGGGTTCTCATATTCTAACCTGTATCCCAAGAATAATTTCAAATTTCATTGTTAAAATTTCAATTTGTACAGCAATAATTATGGGAGTAACAGATCCCTTAGCTATGAAACTGTATCTATATATATACACATATATGTGTTGCACGTAAGTGTGTAGATTTTTATAATGCTCATATATATATTTTATACTTTTACTATTCTTGTGCACTATTATCCTTTTAATAAAATATGAGCAAATTTCAAAAATTTCCGGTTTGCCAGTTGCAATTTTTTTAAAAATAAAGATCTTTATTTCCATCGTGTCTCTTGCTTCTTTTTAGCTAATACATTTGGAGTATTTATGCTAAAAACACAATGTATTTTTAAGGAACCAAAATCAATTAATTGAAATTAATGATATTTAATATTGAGGATTTTAATTTAACCTTTTAGTTCTAAGTATATAAGTATATATGTCTGAAACTTAGAATATTTCGATGTATTCGTAATTCATACTATTAAATACTTTAAGTCCACAACTTAATCCTAACATTTAATTTAACTTTCTATATCTGTACTGAATCAACGCAATACATGCTATACATTTAAATAATTTTGAAGTTTATTATCATAACAAATTTATTAGCAACTACAGTGTCATGCTAAGACAGAATCAACAATACCGCTGTAATATGTACTTTGAAAAAATTGGAAAAAAAATTTTAATTTAATTTATATAACAATCAAACTGCCTCATAAAGGGAATCATTTCCAAGAGCATGAATATTTATTGTCTAGTTTTAAAGTTATATATATATATATACTGAAAAAGAATCTTAACAAATGCTATTGAAAACTTTTAACGCGTTTGTATTTCAAAACTTATGTAGTACATCAAGCACACTATATCTTTAATCATTTCATCTGAATATCCATACTAATAATAGAAAGAGTTTCTGTGAGTATCTACGATGTAGACAAAAACAGAAAGAGGCAGACGTTTGAAATTTGGCACGCTGAATCTATGAGTGATAATGGATTGCACCCCTTGTATTTGTTTTCGAAATTCACTTTAGATTTTTTTAAAATTCGATTTTAGAGTAATTCTTCGTAGTTTTGGTGATATGACATAACACGTCTATATCATAATGCGACAAATTATGCTTCATGCTGTTTTTGGGGATTGTTACTTATTTTATTTAATAGTATATTTATATTTATTATTATATTAACACACACACATTCACTTTTTATTCTATAATGAAGAATTAAAATTGTTTTTTTCGAATAAAACCTCTCAAAAAAATTCTTTCAAGAGCTTCTTTTTGGTTTTTGCAACACAGGTTGTGCTTTTACTTCTACTTTTGCATTTTTAATGTATAATAGTTCGATCAAGACATAATCTACTTTATCTTTTTCAGTAATTCTAAGCTAAACTTATGTTTGTTATTCATCTATTTTAGGTAGATTTTAACAATGTTAATACAGTAATCTCTTTTTCAGTCCATGCCCTCGCTTTGTTGATAACGATTTGGACAAAATTTTGTGCTTCAAATGGTTGTTTGATTTCAAGCAATGTAATTTCTTTAAAAAAAATTTTGTAACTAAATTGGTTCAGGTTATTTAATTTAAATAATTTTAAACTTTAATTTTATAATTTTTTTTACAGTTTTTAGACTTTCTATAATACATTAGTTTGTTTGATAAGGGTCTGATTTTAGTTCAATCTTTTATTTGTTACCAACTAGATGAATGAATTGGTTAGAAGTACAACTACTGGATAGAAAATCAAACTATTGACACACTTTGGCACCCCCTCCCCCTTTTATTTTCTTTGCTAAAAGTGGGAACCAAACTCGGATTTGACCTGGAACTGTTTATCTTTGATCCTTCACCAAAGCTAGAGCTATTTTATATGTTTCAGATAACCTTTTGAGTTCAGTTAATAAGTTCATGTTGTAGTTTCTTTTTCAACTTAAGACTGGTTCATATTTATAAATAATGATTATTTTTTTTATCTGCATTGGGACATGCCGTTGTAGTTTACAGTAGAGCATGTTGTTTGCTTAGTTTATTATATGATTTTTCCTATTTTATCTGTATTAGTAAAAGGAAGAGTTTGTGTGGGTAAGATAGCGCAAAGATAGAAAGGCCAAGGTGTAAGAAATTTGGTACATTGACGCTGTGGTGATGATGATGTGCAAATGAAAATCAGTGTTTCTAAATTTTGCATTAAATTATTTGAACTCAATATTAAAGATATTTTGATGCATTTTTCCACTTAGCTCTTAAATGAAACACAGCAAAAGTAAGCTTTTTATACTGTCTGAGAGATCAAATTCTTTAAAAAAAAGTTTGACTTTGCTTAAGGCATATAAGCTAATTAGTCAATTTTTGGAAATTTTTTAAATATTGTACTGAAATGTATTAATTTCCGATTTTCTTAATTTTATTTTTAAATTGTTTCATCCAAAACCCATCAATCCAAACGATATGGAATTTATACGATTTGCGGAATGTAAACATTTAACTTAAAAAAAATAGAACAGAGGTATATGATTTGGTGAATTTTGTGTACAAACTTTTAAATGCAAAATTAGCGAGGAAAAAATATTCTTTCAAAACCTCATTGAAAATTGCTTAGAAGATTATTAAAAAGTGGACCATTAAATATATTATTTAAAATTTTTCCACATGCCGTCAGAGCTCTGAACTAACGTAAGTCCTCATTAAAAATTCTATAAAACTAGCAAGTGATAATGATGAGTCTCATTTTAAAATTTTACCCGAGCAAAAAGTGGTTATTTCAACTGGTAGTAAATAACATCTGAATATAAATAATGATTTTAAAATGAAATAACTCTTCAAAATAGTACATGAAATTTTTCATATGATTGCAAAGAGATCATTTTAATACTAAAAATTTTAAATATAAGTTAGAGTTTTGATAAAAAAAAAATAATCTAGAAAAGAAAGCATGCTTTTCATCAATCTTTTAACTTGAATATTTTGCCAGAGTTATTAAATAATTTATTGGAAAATATTACTTCTCTTTTAGGGGTATATGCAAACTATCATCATTTTATTTTAATGTATTTCTTCAATTTTAATTGCAACTAGAATTCTATATATTCAGCATTACTAATAATATTCTTACCTACTCTTATGAGTTTGTGGAAGTGAAACGTTTTATTCATTTTAAATTCTCTATTCTTATAATATTTTGCTTGTAATTATATTAACATGAGCAATAAATCGAAGTAGCAAAAATATACATGACACAGTGTTCCAAACAAAAATTCCGTTTTCTTAAGAGAAATGACTGTTTTACTTATAGCAAAAATATGGACAATAACTATTAAAACGCAATTTAAACAATTACGAATAAAACAGTAATATTTCTCTTCAATTAGTGATCTTTTCTTTTTTCCAGCAAGAAATTCAAACACATTATAGTTCCAATATTCAAAGCCTTTTGAATTAATTTTAAGCATTATTAGTATCTTCTTACATAAATATTTCCTTTAAATATTATTAAATTATCTTTTATTATAGTATTAATTTGTTCTTTATTTATATCACCATTTCTTGTAATCATTACTAGTGTCAATAACAAAACTGTAGGAAAAACATATACATCTGAATTTTTTAGGGGACACAGTATGATTCAATTGACCAAAACCAAATGTAAATTTTTTAGCCTTAATTATTCTTTATATACTTTTCTATAACCTCACATAATTTGAAAGCTCTAAACTTTAAAAACACAGAATTATGACAGGTTTTACGTTCGTTTTTATTCACATCCCTAAGGCAAATCAAAACTTTAAACTTACTTATCTCAGAAAGATAAAGTAACTAGTTTGTCTTCATTTAAAATACTAAGGTTTTTTTTCTATTGTGCCTAATGCTTTGATTTTTTTACCTATTGCTAATAGTACATGTAACAAAAGTTGGCATGTATTTTTTTAATCAAAGCAATTCTTATTTTTTTAAAAATAATTGAACTCAGAATTCATAAATTTTTTATGGAATTTTCAATAAGCATTCATAAAAAGAAGTATTGTACAAATACCAATCATTTTATCGCAAAACTCATACCAACTTTTATTATACATAGTTTGACATACTTGTAAATCAAATTTCATGCGTGTACGTAAATTTTTGTAGGAGGAGTAGAATTTTAAATTCACTTCACAAATTGTAAATTTTTCCCTTAAAAAATTAAATGGCTAGCTTTTTATGGAGTTTTGAACACAAAATCTGTTTTACATGGTATACACACATAGGAAGCAACCAAAATATTTTGAAAATCCTTAAATTAAAATTTTTTGCATAAATCGTACCATGGAAAGGGAACTAACTCTATTATTGAAAAGTTAAATTTAATTAAGGATCTATATGTATTTAAATGTTCTTATTTTTTATTAGATAACAATATTTCAATTCTTAAAATAATTAAGGATTTTTTTACTCTTAATTTTATATCATATTTAACCTGTCAAAGTTTTAATCAGACGTCCTATAACTTAGATGAATGAAAAGCCAATCTAGTAAGTGATACTGATGTGATAGGCCTCCCCATGATTTGTTTATTGCTTTGTACTTATAATTGAAATGACCTACGATGAGAATGCATACAAACTTGGAATCAGTTGACTGTAACAGCTGTGTCAACGGAAGCAACTCTCATTGGGTTGCAATTATATAAGTCAGCGTCATTTTCCAATACTTCTCACATTACATTCATAAAATGTGCTATTTTTGTTCAATGATTCTGATGTTTATTGTGAATTTTCCAGCTGTTTGCGGCATCTCTTATTACGTGGTGATAAATCAGAAATATCAGGAGTTACTGTAATAGCACATCTTTATTGTTTCTAACTGATTGAAAGTTAAGTTTCGAAAATAATTTTTTTTTCTCTTGTAGCAGAATTGAATCTCTCTAAAATCAAAAAAAAAAAAAAAACTTTGATGTTTTTCGATCAAAGCTAGTGTAAAGTTTTGCGATTTACTAAAGCATGGCCATTATTTGGAAACCTTGTATAACAGACACCATGTTTTTATGCGATGGCTGTAAAAAACTTTAAATGATAAAAATTATTCGCCCTATGCAGAATTTTGAGTGTAAAAATCATCCGAAGTAGAATTTAGCATTTACAAAATATTTCTTTTGATAAAGAAAAATAATAACATTCTAAAACGCATAATAGTCTTTATCTATATCTTAGCTCTTTCTTCTAAATTTGCTATGTGTTTCTATTAAAAAATTCTCTTCAATTATCTAGATATAATTATAAATAAATTATCTTAATATTTTGTCTATAACCTGTCTCACGAATGAAACTTAGAAGTATTTGTGTCAATAATTAAGTCATCATCTAAAATAATTAGACCTTTAAAATTAGAAAAAAAATAATGATATATCATAAATGTGTCTTTTATACGAAACTTATTTTTTTGTAACTAAAGTATTTTAAAGTAGAAGAAAATGAATAATTTAAAAAGTTGAAAAATTCAGAAGCTGAATCAAATCTAAACATTTGAAACGACTTTATATTTGAAAACTTTACGCTTTAAATTTTTAAATCCCCATTTCATAGGAAATTATTACGTGAGAAAACGATACTTTGAGAAGTCTGGAAAACTATTAAACAAACATTAAAATATTTATATTTATTGCATATTATTAAACAAAACACAAAATATTTTTTACGAGGCGAATCAAAATATCAAAATCTGAATGAAAGCAATAATTCTAAAAAAAAACTGACTATAATCAATAAAATACCAAAGAAAAAAAAGAGATACCATAGAAAATTGAAGGAATTTATATAACAGTAGAAAAGAAAGTTCCATTAAAAAAGAAATGTAGGACATTTATAACACTATACATTGTTTACTATACTTCGATTTTCAGAAAGTCCTTTGTTGATATGTATAGTAAATTTAGAAAAGGCATTTTTATTCCAATATTTAATTGAAATTCATTGTGTATCCATAAATTAAAAAACCTTTTTCCAAGCATTAAAGTCGTATACAAAAAAATTGTTTTTTGAATCGTTTAACTTGTGCCAAATACATTTTTTTCTTCAAACTTTCCTCTTCTTAATGAATATATGAATAGTACATTAAATAAACTTGAGATACTAAATATCTGTAACAATTGCTATGTTCGAATAATGCATCAATTTGTCTTCATGAATATATATAATCTTGTATTATCTTCCTAAGCATGATTCATGCTTTGTTTATTTGTAAGAAAAAGATCGCAAAATAATCGATATGTGTATTAATAATACTCATAAATAAAATTGAAAATTTCTTTTGTAAATTGATCCAGAATAAAATCCTCATAAGTTTTTATTAATTTCAATTATGCCCAAGCAGTCCTTCATCTCCTTGATGAAAAACCTATCAATTTCATTCTAAATTTATCAAATAAATTTTTCTTCCTTATTTTACCATATTAATTGCCCAACTTTACACACAACACGCATTCAAAGAGAGAGAGCTTAAAAGTAAGAGATAGGTATAGGTATAATCATATTAAGGAGAGTATTATATATATATATATATATATATATATATATATATATAGTACAGGAACAAAGCATTCTATTTGCTCATGCTTTTTTTTTCCGGGCGTAAAGGATAGGATGAAAATTTTTAAAATATATATATAATTTAGCCTTTTGATATAGCCTATAATATCAGCTTTTAAAATTACTTTTCTAACTTAAGCAATTATGGGCTTATATTTTTTATTCTGCGCAGCTCTATTATTCTCAGAACTGGAAATTTTAAAGAGCAGATTTTATAAGAATTATTACTAACGTCATGACAGTGTAGTTTTGTTCTTATAATTAATGCTGCTGTTATTTTACTACAACAATTAAAACAATAAAGCTGCTCTCAGCGTTACATTTTTTAAAACTTATCTCTATAATTGATTTTTTTTTTATTTCTTATAATTTGAAATAATGAGAAAAATTTAATTTACATGTCAAATATGCTACAAAATTGTCCATTCTTAGAAAAAAATTTACAAAGAAAGTGTAATGCAATTTTTTCTCACGTCCAAATATTTTATAATTAAACCATTTTTTGACTCTTAAGCATTTTAAAAGATAATTTCTTCTTATTAAATAACAGAAATATATGTTTCAAAATCTATTTTTTACGCTCACACACAGATAATATTAAAAATAAATAATCTTAAAAAAATCATTTTGATTGCATAAATATTCATGCTCATTGCATTAAATTTTTTGTCCAATTTTTATATTTTGTTTCAATATCTTTTTCCCTTTCAGTTGAGATATTACTCAAGTTAAATAGGTAATAACATTTTACATTGAGAGAGAAAATGTCAAATGATTACTGTTATTAAAAGATAAGTATATGTAAGTCAAACAAACTTATTCTAAAAAAAACTAATGTTGGTAATATGCTATTAAATATTTACTTAATTCTTATGTATGTGTTAAAAACTTAGTCTTAGAACAATATTATTTATGAGATCTTAATGACTAAAATATCACGTAAAATTAATTTTTTTGATTAACTGTTCATCATTAAGTAATAATTCCTGATAATTAAGTTGTGGTTTATTACGACAAGCAAATTAAATTTAAATTTACAAATAAAAAAATGTTCACCACATTATTTTACTTACCTATAAAAAGTTATCCTACATTAATTTTTATCTATATGACGCTAACACAAAGGCAAGCAAAAGGATAAGGAGCTCTCATTGTTCGTTCACACTGAACATTCATATAACACTGCTACAATCCTTCCACCTACATTATCCAGTACTTTTTTTTATTTGAACCCTATTTCCACCCCCATAGTTTATATTCTGTAAAAACAACATCCCTTCTCTTTGGTCAGAATAGCTGCAGGACCCTGGGTGGTGTTCTCTAGACCAATAGGAGTCAAAGATGACCCTTTCTGAATGACCCATTCTTTCAGATCCCTCTCATCCGGGTCTTGCAATATAATAATACTAATAGGAAGTATTAGTTATCTGGAAACCATGGTTTCCAATACATGTGATGAGCTTGAAAGGAAAAGTTTTAATTTCTTAAAAAAAATTAATATGTTTTTGTGATTTAAGTCATTTGTTAAGAATATTTATTTTCCCTCCTATTATTGTATTCAATTTTTGTATTGAAATTGTGCCAATAAATATTAATCAACATTTTCAAAGGATACACAATTTTCTTAAATCAAAACATTCTTATTAAAATATTCCGAAAATCATGAACAAGAAAACATTAGCACACATGAGGAATGAGTGAAAAGAGCCCTACATCACAATGATAGTATTAATACTTAAAAGAAGACATAAAGAAAGACACTGAAAAACATAACTAATCTTTTGTACAATATTTGTTAAGAAGCTACATAAAATAATAAAAAAAGAAGTTAAATTTATATTTAAGTGTGTAAAAAAAAATGCAACTGTGTAACATTTCCCTGTGATTTAACAAAATGCATTTTAGTGAGTGTGTGTGATTACTTTTATTTTATACAGAAAGAACAATAATTTAGTTGCAATAGTTTATTAACATGAGACTGTTTAGTATAAAATAAAAACATATGCACAGACAAACCTGAATTAGTGTGGAAAATAAAGAACGTATAAAAGAAACCACACAAAACAATGTTCAGGAATTTCGTAAATACAACAAATAATTTCCCCCAAATTGTTATGGCAAAAATCACACAAAATTATCGTATAGAAAAGAGCATACAAAAACATATTTGATTGTATATATGGTTGCCATATTATTTGATTGAATTTCAAGAAATAATTCCTTAGCATTTCACATAGAAAGTCATTCCTCGTGAATTCTGTAGTAGGTATCTATATGTGATAAAATTCATCTGAGTAATAATATTAATGACTATCATTTTATTTATTTTTTACTCTTTTTTCATTTAACACAAAAGTTATATATATATATAATGCTCTACTTATATATATACATTATTTTATATGTAAGAGCTGTCTTAAGAGTCAGTAATGTTTATAATACTGTAGCATCCATATATTTTATATTTTTAAATTCTATTATTTTTATAATTTTTAATATATCCTTTCTAAAATCTTGTGTCTGGTTTATATTGCAATTTCGGTTTTTCTCAGTTTTGATCATTGTTGATTATATATCTCTCCATACATATATATATATACAGAGAGAGAGAGAGAGAGAGAATTACTGATTGTTCCTTTTTATTCTTAGATATAAAAAGCAATCATGCCTATTTTATCTTCTGATTCGTTTATGTTTTATAAACGTTATTTGTTTATATTTTAAGATCATAAGATTCTAACAAGTTTCTCTTAGATAAGTCAATGTATTTAATATGTATTTTCATATTTTTACCTAAATTTTGCAGAATTTAGCAATTTTTTGAAAAAATTAAAAATAATATACTTAAGAGAAAATCAGGGGGGAACGGATTACGTTAATTAATATGCAAAAATTAAGTACTGAAAATCTGAAATTTTAATAAAATTTCTATTCTATTATTCTACAAAAATTTGATCATTTATCCTGATCTTTGCTCGTTATCAAGAAAATCAATATGCATACTCGATATCTATAATCGATACCCCGTATTGCTTCAATTTGCTTACCAGCCAAAAACATCTGACAGCATGTCGCAAGAGTTCTGATTAACTCTTCTATTCTGATGGGATGCTTTTGAAATTTGAATTTTGCTATATCGATACATATAAAGCTATAATTTTGACGGAAATATTTTAGACAGAATTTTGATCTTTTGCCGCCAAATGTAGTTGGTGCTTACACAAAAATTTAGAAGACATTTTTATTTGTCTTTAAGATACAAGCATAAATTACACAGAATACAGGCATTAAAGATATTCTCAAGAACGAACATAATATAAACTTTTGAGAATCAATAGAAATACACGCTTTTAAAGTTTAATAGCAAATATATTTTTTATTAAATAGTTATTGAGTTACTCATGATTTTGTTGAAGAGAAGTCAGGAAAGTTACATCACATGTTTAAAACGTCAGCAATACATATACATAAAAAAAATTTGAGACTAAGATAAGTATCAGAAAAAGGATTCACTCTAATCTTAAGCAGTACTGATTACTTCTCATAAGATATCCTTTTTTTCTGTAAATTTTACTATCATTTAACAAAAGATTTGAATACTATTTTTTCGAATGCCTGAGTAATTCTGTTTTGAAATTTTGAAAAATATTTAATAATACAATAAACAAGAATGAAAACGTTTAATTTAATTAGTTCATCATATTTCCTCTGAGCTATCCTTCTTTGAATATAAATTTGTTTAATTGTTTTTTTCATAATTATTTTATTTCAGGAAGAATTAAAATTCATTTATTTTAAGTTCCAAACCTCTTAAAGATAATAACTATTATATTTTAAAGTACTGCAACAGTACATTGCATAAAAATATTTTCTTACAAAATACACTCTCTTTTAAAATTTTATAGACTATTAAAAAAATCTGGAAAAATTGTATTCGTGGCAAATATTAGGAATCCATAATTTAAGCTGTACATTTATGTCATTATGGCTCTTACGTTATTGCTTAAAGAAATTGAAATGTTACTTTAATTCATTTCTGAAACAGCAAAATTCCTTTTTATTGATCATTTACAAAAAGTAAAACTCAGAAAACACTGTTAAAAACTCATTGTTTACTTATAACATCCCCATTTAAAATATTCTCAGTTTATTTCTTCTATAATTTTCTCAATTATCTATCCATTTACTACTCATTTATTGTGTTCTTTTATTCTAAAACTGACCTAAATTAAATTTTTATAATAAACTTTAAACTGTATATTAGACAAATTAAAAAAATAACAAAAATTCTTCTTATAAGTTAGAATGAAATGCAATCTCAAAATCAAATACATGTATCTAAATAAACAATACTGAGAAAATGAAAGGAATTTTGCATAACTTAAGACAGTGATACTCAACCTGAGGCCCGCGGATCACATGTGGCCCCCAGCATTTCTGAGTGCCTGGGCATTGTCCATTGCACTAAGAAATTCAACTATCGGAGAACAATAGACGAAAAATTTAGTGTGAAATCCTATCCATCAAGCAATAAAATATATCAATTTTGCTATCAATTTGCTTTTTTTAATAGTGAAAGCAAGACCTGTAAACCATTTTCACCTGTAGAATGTAAGAAAGAGGCTTGGTCATAGAAATTATCCCATAGCTAAGTAAGAAATGCATAAATATAAATATTTTTTGTGAGTGTTTGATAGAAAGGTTAATACAGAATGTTAAAATAAAAGTTAATAATGAGTTTTAATATTATAATCAATTTTGCCTTGTCTACTGTTGCTTTGCTATTATAGAGTGTTTTTTCCACTCTATAAGAGCGCGTACCCCTGACTTAAGAGCTGATATGTATAAGTAAAATTATGTAAAATTCATTCGAAATGTTAAATGGGGCGTATACAACATTTAAATTTCTAGGCAATATATATATAAAGAATATTTATCTGCATTAAAGTTGAAATAATTACGATAAGAAAATTAGATAAAAATAGTTGAAGCTACAAAAATTAGTTAAAAGTTAAAGCTTAGAAAAAAATGTTCTGTTATTCTTCACAAATATAAAAAAATAATTTTGTATTATTTCTAAGGCAAATAAAATTATATCTTAACGACGAAAATATGTAAAGGAAATAAGACTGAGTAAAAAAGCCCCAAATTAGGATACTTAAGTCATCGCAAAACACGTTTATACAGAACATTGAAGGATTATTCCTTAAATTTATGGAAAAAGTAAAACTTATTTTAAAAATATCAAGCAATTTCAAATCAACTTTCCTATTCTGAGAAAAGTGTGAAAATAAATTATTACATGCTTAGTTGTTTTTAGCGAGAAAAGATAAACAATTTTTTAATTACACTTATTTCAAGGCTTATGAAACGGAATAAAGTTATTTAGTATAACAAAGATTTGTTTCCAGAAATGATTAACATAAGTTTGTGTAAAGATATGAAAGATACTAAAGTCATAAATTTTTTATTTCATAAAAAATAGCAAATATATTAAGCACCCTATTGGAATTTTTCTTAAAATTTGACAGTTCTCATCAGTAATTTCCATACCTCCGAAAAGCAATTCTTCCAGACTCGACATACGTTGAGAAATTTAATGATTTAACTTGATACTTACAAATAAATATTATGTATAAAATTTTTCTTTTGTAATAATATAAATATAGAGGACACACACAAGAAGTTGTTTTAATTGACATTAATTTCATGAAAAAGGATTACTTAATAATTCTATTTTTTTCAGTGTTAAATGTTTATTCCTTAATAAATTTTCAAGACTTTTTCAGTACTTAAAACTTGCTATCTATTTAATAATTCTTGTTCTAGATTAAACTGATAGGATCTAAAATTCTTTATACTAAAGCCAATGTGTATCTATCGTGCTTATTTGGAGACTATCGAGGAATAAATGCAATTAATTATATAGGCTTTTGAAATATATGATAAAGGGATTATTCGCCAACGGTAATTAAATAAACAGCTTTACAGCAAATATTAAGTACTTAATTAAATAATCCATTTTACTCTTATGATGTGTGTTGTTAGTCTTTAATGCAATTTGAAATTATATATGGTTAATAATAAGTTCTTGTGATGAAATATATATTAAAGAATTCAGTAGAAGACCATTTTTATGTGAAAAATGCAGTTACCTATTTACTTCTTATTAAATAACTTGCAACATATAATCACTCTAACATTTGCTTTTTTCTTCAAAAATCTTTATAAGTGAATATTTTAAATAATCTTAACAAATGTATTGCTTTATATAGAACATCACTAAATTAGCATCCTTTTTATGTATTAATTATAATTTTTTAAACATAATCATTGTTTTATAGAATAATTTTTAAATAGATATATTTGATAAGTATATTTGAAATTCTAGATCAGAGAGAGAGAGAGCGTAGTAGTAAATGATTTATTTCAAACTTGAATTTGCCAGATAGAAGTAAGAAAAAGATAGTACACGGAACACTAAAATTTTTATTCCTATTAACCATTATTATATATTAAAATATTCCAGTGATTAACCACATTTAATGGTATCTTATCAATTGGAAAGACGTTTTTTACATGTAATATTCTAACAAAAGGCCTATTAGATTCTTAATTAATTTATCTAATAAAAAATCCAAGTGTTTAGTATACCCATATTTTATTAAATATTATTATTAACTCATGTTCATTCCTTAATAATAGTTTTAGAATTAATGAATACTTTTATATGTAAATATATTTGACAGAAATTTTGTTATTTAGTTATACTGAATAAGATTATTTATAAATCCAATCTCACAAAGACCTCGTAGAGAAATGAATTGAATTTTTCTCATAGAAAATACCTTAAATTATAAAACCTTTGTCATTGGAGAATGAATTCGAATAAAAGCTTTCCAATTATACTTTTTAACATTCGTGTTATTTTAAGTGGTTTGAATAAATGACGAACCGATTAACATATGTATTGTTTTTTACATTTTACACTAGTATTTAAATGGCTTTCGAAAAGTTTCAAGAAAACTGGAATTGCTTAACAGACGTAAATTTATTCAGTACTATAACTATACACTACAGTAATAATTTATATTTTTGAGACATGCATATTGTTATTATAACTATTATTAATTGGTTAGTATAATATGTTACAATTACTCGTGAAAAATACTGTCTTCCCTTTTTAATAACACATATATAAGCACTTACATTCTATTTAAAATGCTTCAGTATTTCTAGTTTATACAACTTAATCATAAATGCCATATTAGTTTTCATTATACGTTTAAGAAGTCTTTCAAATCACAGAAATTTCTTTCAAAGTATAGTACAAAAATAATTTTTCTGTTTTATATTCATTGAAGTTATAAAAACTATTTTCCTTATATATATGAAAAACATACTGTTTTATTTCTAGAATTAACATGTAAACCCCAAAACAAGCCTTCTGCTTCACGAATAAAAATCCAAGTCAGTTTCAAATGTTTAATTCACTATTTTTTAAAATAAAGCATCTATAATTTTAGATATCGATAACACACAAAAAAAAATTCTCCTTTAACTAAATTGTGTGTGTACATATTATAATAAAGGCAATACTATTTTTACATAATTCTGGGAATACAATTTCATATTTAAGCATTACATGAAAGTTATTTCGAACGCATATGTCGAATTAAAATTTTAAAAATGTGATTATTATAAAAAGGAAAAAGAAAAGAAAATAGATAAGGATAGTCTGTAAAATGTTTTCTCATTCCAAAAATGAAAAAAATCTGGAAATGTGTTATTTATATTCATTAAAACTTTCTTAAATAGTACAATTTTATTTCGAAGTTTTTCATCATAATAGTACAGAAAGAGGCGAAAATGTGTAATTTTAAGCTTAAAATAATTTTTTTATTAACAACAGAGTAAATAAAGTGCATTTTGTACGAAATATGGTGAAACTAAGAGGAATTTGTGCAAAATTTTAAAAAATAAATAGTTCTTTATACTCTGTATTTAGCTCCATAGATAAAACTATAAATTTAAAATTAAATAATTTAACACAAATGGCAGCACCAGCTTATCATTTCTTTAAGTATATATCTTTTCTAATGTTAAATAAATTAAATTCAAGCAAATAAGCATGGTGAATGTGTAAAAAATAATTATTATGTGGTAAAATAGAAGTGCATTTTTAACATACCTTCCCAAAATTTTCATATTTTTCTGTTTCGATTATTTTAATAAACATCAAATAATTCACTAAAATTTACTTTGAAATTCAATTTTTTAAAATAACTAAGTAAATCATTCTACAATGTAGTTAGCCAAATTTTGAAATAAGTCCTCCTCTTTTAAAAAGTCATTAAATTATTTTTCTTACAAAATTCAGAAATACTTAACAATGGTAAAGTTAATTACATGAAACAAAAAAAATTAAATATTCTTCTTAAATCACTGTAAATATTTTAAATGTACTCGAATGAGAAATTGTTAAATTAAGAACAATGGAATGAATTAAAAATTTAAAAATCTTGAATTTGCAACTTTGGCATAGCTAATGCAATATTTATTAATTTAAAATAAAAATACTTTAAGTAAGAGAAAACGTTTTATAGTTATTCTTTACAAAAATATTTCTTAAAGGCTTAATTCAATTAATAATCACAACGAACGAAATCAACACAAACAGAGAGAAGATTTGCTCTTAATCATATTTATTTATGAAACCAAGCTTTCTTATATCAAAATGAACTCATGATATTTGAAGGTATCTCTCTACGATATTCGTCAAAGGTAGATAAATAATGCTAATCTCCTATTCAATGATTTGTCGAAGACAACCGAAAGCGCAAAGATACCTTTTATGATCGTAAAGAATACAATTGAAAGAATGTCAACAACTCGAATCGAAGATAGGAGATTAAGAGATGAAGATCAGAATATCGTCGTTGATCCCGGTGCAATTCAATGAGAATGCGATCGAGTGAGTGGAAAATAATGTTTTTCGGTTGTGAAAAATTCGTAATAGGATATCACTTCCTTCACGTTTTCAACAGAAATTAATTTTGTCGTTCGAAACAGGGAAAAGGAAAGGGGAGGGGGGATTAGTATGCTAGGCAGTTCTCCCGCAACTTTACATTTAGTAGGCAAAGGGGTAATTGTTTCTAGGGGGGGAGGGGATGTAGACGAGAAAAGAGAACCCCAGGCTAGAAAGAAAGGGAGAGTGATCAAAAGGGGAAAAGATTAGAACAAGATCTGTGCTGGTTGGAAGCGTAATTCGGTTTTCTTGAAGTCCTCCCTCGTTTGAATCCGTCAATACCTGCCTGGCTGTTATCCTCCCGGCTACGAGATCGATACGTCGAGCGATAGGTCCCCTCTCCCTCACCGAAAAAGCAAAAAGCTTTCAACTGCAGGACATTACGTACGATAAATACTTCTCTAATTGCTCAAACTTTGATTATGTTAAGCCCAGACATTGACTTTAATTAATGTCGGAACGAAGGAAGTTTCAACGTCCCCACCACTGGATCTCGAAGGTCTTTGGTTGGCGCTTAGCATAGGTGGCCACGCCTACTGCTTTTCCCGCGCTTCCTCTTTTCTACATCTTCTTAGGACAAAGATAACTCCTCACTCCACGGAGCGCTCCTTCCTTTTCTCCCCTCTTCCCCGCACTTCACTTTCACCTGAAGATATTTTTGGCCACCAGGGGATAGGAGAACACGTGAAAAACAGGAAAGGGGTTTTAACGACTTTTTAGACCGAAAAAAATACAGCTGAGGATAAAGGGGAATCTACATGTCAAATTGCTTGCCTTTTTGCAGAATAAAAACACATTCCTTCTTTGATAAATTTTTTTTTAATTAATAGTTTTTTTTCTGCCCTTTCTAATCGTAATGAATTCGAAATTCAAATGTATGAAAGCACAAAATGGGGTTACAGAAATTTCAATACACGTATGAAAAAAATGTTATAATACTTTTTTTGTTTATTGAATTAAATGTGCTCTTCAGAGTTTGTAAGAAAACTGGGAAATATGGATTGTTAGAAAAAAAATGGCACACTAAAAGAATAGGTAAATATCTTTAGAAATTGAAAAAAAAACCCATAAGAATCAGCTATTGATTAATATGAGGAAATAAAGTTCACTAAAATAAGTTTGATTTTTAAAATGCAATACAAATTATATGTGACAACATTATTATACAAACAACACTTTTCCTATATTTTACTTCAGTAAAAAGCAAAAAGGCTGAAATAAGAACTTATCTGAAGAACTACTCCTTTTAATTCTTTCCTTAAATCCTTTATACTTCCTTTTCCTCCGAAGAAAAATTCAAATATGCACATTAGAATTTATAAGTAATGTTACTTTTAACAAAATTCTTTTTTATTTTATGAAATAGCCTTACAGTTATTTTTGACTTTACATAGAAAAAGCGAAAGAGTATATATTTAAATGATATAGTTCAATTATCATCATAATAATAATCCCTCAACTCTAAATACATGGTATTCATTTTAGTTTAAATATAGACTGTACATTTTTTAATAATATTTGACAGTAACACACACACACATAATATAAAATCATATTATTCCTCCACATCTACATTCTGATATAATTGCAATAAATTTAATATTTATTATTCTCTATACAAATCAATTTGTGAAATATTTATGTTAAGAATTGTTACTTTTGTATACAAGATTAATAACCCAGAGATACTTTACATTATATCTACAATATATTAGACTCAACAGCAGTGGCGCCCACAAGAGGGGTGTTTTAGAGGTTTGGACCCCCCCAAAGCACTTGAGGGTTTTTTTGACTGACGATAATCCTATATACATAATGTAAAATTTAATTAAGTACTTATAATTAACAATTTATTTTATTAATTAATGCTAAGTATTAATTCAATAATTTATTTTTTACTGTTTTTTGCTTACAAAATCGACAAAACACGAAGACTCAATTGGTGTTGTCTTGACGAATGATACGAGTTTGGGGACTTTCGACCATAGACCCCCCCCCCCCCCCTGAAAATTTTTTGTGTCCGCTACTACTCTACAGCATATGTGTGCCAGTACTTTTTTCGCTGGTATTCAAAAGCTGGAAATGAAAACATTTCAGAACGAGCAAATTTGCTTCTGTAAAAGTGTTTTCCTTCTTATAGCGGAATATTGTAAGAAAACGTATTACAGGGTATAAAATAGAATACAAATGTTATTCTTAACATTACGAATTTAATGTTTTGCATTTTTCTACACCCAAACAAAAATAATAATATATTTTCATTGTTTATTTGTTTAAAAAGGCATTTTATTAATTTTTTTATCACGCCATAGACACAAGTTCAAGATGTTTAAAATTGATATGTTGATTTTTTTTAAAAATCACATTACGGAACTATTCTCATTTCGATATCATCTAGAAATACTGAACTGATTACATTCTTTGAACTTCCAGTTTGATGTTGAGTTAAAAATAAAATATTCTAACATGATTTTATTTAGAATTTAATTGTTTATGTGTTTTTTTCTGTTATGAATAATATACGTCAAGATTGTCTTGTACACGCATTACTCTCTCTCTATCACCTTTATGATAATTTAAATTTGGTTTTGGTTTTAAAAATTATAAAAAAGTAGTAATAAAAAATAAAATATATCAACATCACATTTGCTATATTTAAGTGCTCTTAGATCACATTTTATAAAATAAATCTCATACCAAATATACAAAGTATTGCATGACTTCTGTCATTCAAGTACAAAGAGAATATCTACAATTAATAAAAACATATTTTTTAATTACCTTCTCAGAAATACTCAAAAATGATTACGGAATATTGCACTTATTATTTTTCTTATAAAAGTTTCAGAAATAAAAGAAAGGAATTACTTAAGACTGACGCATTTTCTAGTATGATGTTACAAATAGGGAACTATTAATGTAAATGAAATGCACTTTTCTATTGATATTTTTTGCCTTATATTATTTAATCCCTTAACTGGTTCACCCGTATACCATAAGGAATACCGGATTCAATCCATACGGGCAATCCATAACCGGATTGCCCGTACTCTATACGGGGACTCATATTTTCTTCTCTTCCTATTTTTGATTTGCTAATATTTTTAATTCTTACAGTGAGATTATTAGAGCTAATGTTTTTAAGAGATGCAGTTTGTCCATGGTACTGAAATACTTCTTTTATCTCGAATTTGCTAGTGGTGAAGGCAGGAATTTAGATTCTTGAAAGTATTCGATAAAGACAGGGACTAGCAAGCAAGGCAATGTGCAATTTGTTTCTAGAGAAGAAATAAAAATTGAAAGATCCAAGCCGATATTATAATCCAAAAAAGCCGATAATATTTTTGTCCCATTGCAATGTAAGACTTAGTATTAAACCATGCTTTAAATTGTTTGTGCATATATATATGTACACTCAAAATCCTCAAGCGTTTGAAAAAAGAGGTAAGAACACGAAATGTGTTTTTGTACAAGGGTACAAGGGATTGTAAGATTTATGAAACCCTCGTCATTGGACGCAGAGTGTACTTACAAAAAGCAAACGTTTAGGGATTTTTTGGGTTCCACTATTATAAAATAAAAAATAGTGTGAAAACTCTAAAATTGAAAATTAAAACAAAAATTTCCATTTTCAAATTCTGTTAAATATTATGCTTAGTTATATGCAATAAAAATGTTCCTTTTTTGGAACATTTTAAGCGAAAACATTGGTTTATAAATTTGCAGATCAATTTTGGGCAACATTTTCTTAAAATAAAATTTTACATTCAAAATGGATTCAATTTTTAAAAAAAAATCTAATTTAAGTTTATATATCAACATAACTACTTTTGGAGGTTTCTCGTGCTTTTTTCGTTTAAAATTTCTTCTTTCTCACACTTTCTTTCAAAACAAAAAATTAATTAGTATTCCATAACACTGTTTTTATTATGGATGATTTTTCTAACAAAGTTAAAAAATGTGTAATAAATTCATAATTATTTTGATTTTAAGCCTCATATATTAAAGTCTGATGCTAAAACTGAATAGAGACTATAAAAATAATCCATATAACTATTTAAAGAAAAATAATTCTATACATATATTGGTAAAATTACTATATATTGTGAAATCGTTTCTTCTCCATTTTTAGATTTCTGAAGAATAAATTCATTTATCTACAAATCTGGCTAGTGATTCTTAACTTTTTTACATACATAGTATTTTTTCCGATAAATAAAAAATTATTATATTTAACACATAGAGTACATATTTAAATATTACTTAAATTAAAATACAATATTTGTCCAAAAACTGCAATTTAGCTGACCAAAGTATCAAAATTTATTTTGATTTGTAAATTATGTGATATTTTTCTCATTAAAAAGGATTGCGAAACGGAAAAATACAGACTATTATACTAGAAATAAGTCATTAAAAATTTAATTTTTTGCAGCAGTGTAAGACAGTACATTGCTGTATTTCATTTGTTGTTTTTAAAGAAGACAATTTTTTTTAATGTAATATGTATTAACTGAAAAGAAACAAGTATTTTTTGAGTAAAACTTTTCATTTCGAAATTAATCAAAGATATAAATTTTTGCCGTGAACTATTTTAAAAATTTACTAAAATTTTATAATAATGTGTAGCGATAACACTTAATATAATTTATTTTATTAGAAAAATAAGCATTGAAAACATAAAATTTAATAAGGTAAATAATCTTGTAATTTCAGATTTTTGTAGAACTTGACCATATAAAAAGCAAGATTTTAGAACTACTTTAAAGCTATATTCGTATAAACTGTGATTTTTCTTATATGATATATTAGCAGTGATATTCTCTTAAAAATTAGTTCACTTTTTCTTGTTGGTACAAAAATACTGAAAAAACTAAAGATGAGTTTGTGTATTGGTCTGCCTTTTTTATTTTTGTATAAATGAAAATTTTTCAATAACAGTTGTTCCATTTGCTTTTGTTAAATATATTTGAACTCGAGATAAATTCAAGATTTTCAGAATTAAGATTCAATACCTGGCTTTAAAATTTATAGTTACTTTTACTACACAAGAAATATCTATGAAGTGTCAATGAAAACAAATGAATTTGTTTATTAAAATTTTCAGTCTTCGAAAATAATGCAAAATATTGCTTAATCAACTGTTTATTACTTTTTGATTAAGAATATAAGAAAATGGAGACACCTACATAAAAATAAGCTGCCAGAATTATTTATTTTTCCTCAGAGTCTGTAAGCAGTACTGTGATTTAATAGCAAATAAATACTTATAACAGTTGCTCAAAAACGACAAGTAATAAAAAAATTAGTTTTTTTTGCCTGGTTGATTTATTTATGTTTTTCTTTTGGTACAAATATCAACTAAGATTTTATCGTGGAAAGTAAAAAAAAATATCTGAAAAGTAACTGAAATTTGCTTAAGATTTAGAGGTCGTTATTTTTAATTTGAAACCTGGAATAAATTTCAGGCAGATGATACTAAGAATCCATGCCATAGTAGTTTTTTTTTAAGTGCATTAAAAAACTAAAACTAGGAAAGCTAATACTTTTCCAAATTTTGGCAATAAGTCTTAAATCTACAAAAATAAAATTCAATACAACAGAATGTGATATTTTTCATTTTGGTAGTGATTACTGAAAATGAAAAAAGCTTCATAAATTTTTAACAGAAGTCATTTTTTCTAAAGTATACCTCTTTTTCAAAATTACATATAAATCTTAGCATATAAACATACAGCACACATATGAATCTGAGATATATTAAAGCATCTGATTACATTCTACAGAATGTATAATTTTTTTATTTTAATAACCCTATAAGAGAGAGAGCAAGAAATAAATAATAAGGATAAAGCATTTAGTTTTTATTATGAGATGTTAATATTTTTGATCCATCATAATTTGTGTTATTTATATGTTTTAAACATATTTAATTCACTAATTTTTTCTACTTTATTTATTGCATCTGAAAACTTTTTAAGTATTTATCTAGATATTTTTATTTTACATTTATAAATAACAAATTGTTAAGCATATAATATTCTTTGAATGTATACTCTCATTCTAATTTTAACTAATACATGTAATTGCTAAATATTACCAAACTTTGGTGAAAGATGAAGAAGTTTGAGACCTATTCTGCTTAATAATTTACTATTTTTATAGTTTAAGGTTTATTCTGCTATTAATAATAGAAAATTCAACTATTCCAAAGAGAGTTCAAAGTAGAAATAGATGCATTTAGAGAGGTGTCAATCTAAAAAAAACATGGAGCAACTAACATTTAGTGGAATACTGGCGCTTATAAATAATATGTGTAACGAAATTATATCTTTGATGGATAAAAAGTTACCATGAGCTGTAAATTCTAAATTCACTTCAGTATTATTGGTATTCATTTAAAAAATAACTACCTTTATTTTACTAAATTAGTACATTTATTTATTTGTGCCGAAAATTCATAAGTTTGTAAAGAAGAATTTGAATAATGATCAGCTTTTTCTTTTCCAAAAAATATGTTTTTACCATTTAAAATATTTTATGCAAAATAATTTCTACATTCTCAATCATATATTCAATAATTTATCTTCAAAGTAAAATGTAATTCTTTGGAAAATCTATGTATCATTATTATTTTTCATTAAGATTTTTATACGAGTTCTAAGACTTTTATGTGGTGCAGTTTCTTATAAAAATTTCGATGAGAATAAAATAAATTTGAAATCTCTAAAGTCTATTGTAAGAACATGAAAAAGTAGTTTTGCACTATGAAGCAAACAATTTTTAATGTACAGAAATGCAAAATAGCAAGAAACTTTTGATAAAATGACATGGCTGCATGAATTTTTCTGATTTTGACTTGATGCTAAGGTTTAATGCCTAGTTTTTAAAATTAATCCTGTATACTATAAAATTATTTTTATTTTATCTTTGATGATAACTTTAGGGGGGGGGGGTAAACTGATCTTCCTTTTTACTATGTCTAGGCTTACCATACTCCTGGGATTTCCTGGATTATCCTGATTTTTAGTGCTGCCTGTGGTAATTTACTGAGTTACTTAAGTGTAATGTGCATAGTGTTTTGAATTTTTTGACCGAAAAGAATTTTTTTTAAATTTTAGATCAATATTTTTAAACATTCTCTAATGGTCCTGCATCTCTCAGCATACATTGGAGCAAGTGCTGACGACGTATTTGATGGATGACCTGTGTGATTACCAGTTTTTCCACAACTTTTTATTTGGTAATTTGGTAACACGACAAGAGAATGCACAAGTTGTGAATTAAATTATAAAAGATTCAATAATATTGCTTATCTTTTTAGTGTATACACATTGATGAACAAAGTAATTCAAAACTAAAGGATAGGTTTGTGGTTCAAGTTCTGAAAAAGCTAGGGAAGAGAAATGGAAAGCAATTTTTAAAGAGTGTTAAAGATTGATATTTCCTGTTGCAATATTTCTAAAATGGTTGAGTTTGACAAAGTGTTTGCCTGAGATATCTTCTCTGGATTGAAAGAGTTTTTCACTCAAGAGGAACATTTAATCAGTGTAGACTTTCAGTATCCCATGTTAAGTACCCGTAAATTTTTAAATAAATATAGAACTTTCTCGGGAATTTTATGCTGTAATTAAGACTAACCATTCTGGAAAAAAACATATCTAGTGATCAATGCAACTGAAAAATAAAGTCTAATGTGTTTCAGTAAACTTCAGTAATTTCAGAAATATTTCCTGGGCATTGTGATCCACCTCAAAATATGGTAAGTCCTAACTATGTCTACATATACTTTAACAGTTGATGTAAATTAAGTAAAAGACCTTAAATACAACTGTTGTCCAAACGCAGATATACATGACAGCCATTGATAAAAATGGCTTACTTTTTAGTTTTTATGATATGAATTGAAGTAGTAGCTTAGAAAATAGCTGTATGCTCTTCTGCAAATAAAAATCTAATATATAAGAAAGTAAATTCATTAGCCAAAATAATACAATGCATGAAAAAAATATATTTTTACATATTCGCACAGTTTCTGTTCATCAGAATCCTTAAATGGAAATAAAAATAACTATTTGGTTTTCATGATATAATACACAGCTGTCACCTACTGATTTAGAAACAATTGCATGACTAATTAATATATATTTTTGATAATATTTGACTTGAACCAATTAAACTTTACTTTGAAAAATCCACTAGGAAAACGTACGATTCAAAAATCTTTGTTCAAATAAAATTAAGTCGATTACGAAATTTATATAATAACAATGTTTATATATGCTCAAGTTCCAGAAAAAAAACATTCCATTACATTTCAAACATAAGCCTACTTACAAGAAACGAAAACGTAAATTAGAAAATAATATTTGGAGACAAAATTGATTACCTTATAAATATAAATTTTATTATTAATTCATATATTATCATATAGTGTGTAATTTTTTTCTAGTTAATTAAAAATTGTTATTCAAAATATGTCTGAATACATTATTTTCAAAGGGGCAAAAGATATGCAAAAAGCTTAAACGTGAGCAGTAATTTTATGAATAAAAAATACTAATGTTTATTGCCATAATGAAGAAGATAATAGAAAATTTTTAAGAAGCATTTAATAAACACACAATACCCTCTTGGAATTCATATATGAAAAGGAATTCTGCTCTGAAACTTTAGTGTTCATACACGCAGTTCTATAATACAGTATATAAAGTTCTTATTTATATATTTTTAAATTTTATCACAACTTTTTTATGTATAATCGTACGTTTGGTTTTAGGTGAACAACTCATGTTAAGCTCATTAGTCTACTACACTTTTACATTTCAGCTTTTCTTTGCATAAACAATTTGAAATATATGTATAAAGAAAGAGAGAGAGAGAGAGTAATCTAACTTAGAAAAAATGTTATGTAAGTATATAAAGAGTGGACAAGCAAATAAGCTCTGATTTCAGAGTAAGAAATATAAGTGCTAGCTAAAAGATAGCTTTCTTGGAAAGATATTAACTAAAAAAAGGATTTGGAATAATACTCTACTAAAAGCAGTAACCATTAAAATCTTGAACTCCTTTTTGATAATGTAGTTTGAGTACATATTTACAAATAGTAGAAATTATAAATATATATTTCTTAAATTAATTGCTTACAACTTTTTAAAAAAATCTTTCATATCACTATATTTAACGGAGGCTTGTATTTTGAAAGGAAACAAGAATTTTTCCTTTAATATATTTGCCTCAGTTATCCAATTTCTCAGTTAAATTTACCCGAGAAGAGGAAAAAAATATTCTAATTCGTATGTATTTGATAAATTTCTTCAATTTCATTACTCACCAATGATACGCTCTACAGAATACGATTTTTAGGTATTTATATATAAATAAAATAATTTTTAAATATATAGCTAAGCATCATATCAAAGAGAAAAGTAAGTATCATTAATTTTATATTATTGTTTCCATAATAATTAATATAATGTGCATGTTTCTTACCTTGATGGACTTAATAATTTATAACTCCATCATACTGTTTGCGTGAAAGGAAAATATTTTTGTTCTACAACTCGTAAACTCAAAAAAAGGGCAATTTTTCTATACTTTTTGATATTTTTTCCTGTTTCTATTGTTACTCTCTTATTATTTCATAAATTTACTTAGTTATATTTTCTTGAGTTTAATCATTAGATAAATAGTCAACTTAAAATACTAATATTAGCTATTTTTACTTTTAGAAAATTTAGATACACTTTGTTGCCTGTTGTATGTATATTTTTCATATTAGAAGATATAACATATTTTTTATAATCTAAAATCTCCAGTGTCTGAATGAAGAGGATTTCAAACAATATTTAAAAATATTAATTTTCGGAAACTGAGCCAAAAAGTAAAAATCACAAATAATTCATTCAATGCACTCAGTAATTAGAATAAAAATCCCGTAAATGAAATAAACATTACTTAGATCTCAAGAATTATTTTAATAGAATTTCAAAAAGTATTGGAAATGCTATCACTTTCATCTGTTTTCTTCTGATTTCTAAAAAATGCTTGAGTGTACTTTTTATGCACAATTTACATATTTAAGAAAAAAATAAGTCACATTGTGTTTCTTGAGGAACACAGTGAAAAAACATATTCACACACTAAGGTTATTCCTTAAAATTTAAGCCGCCGAGTTTCACATAATTTACGAAGAGAGAATATGAACAATTTAAATATTTCTTATTAAGATTTGCAATTTTTTTTGCAGTTATAAATCAATTATGAACGCGTAGTGTATATTTAAGTTCTAAAAAATTAAGCAGTATGATTTACACGCAAGCATAAAATTTAAAATTGCCTTGGTTGTAGCTGACCATGATTCCAGAACATACAGAGATGTTCGGTTCTAAAATGACCTATTTTGCTATTCTGCTAAATGAAGATTTTTAAAATTAAAATTCTTATGCCATGACCATAGGACCAACTGAAACTTTACTGAACAAGTACTGTGTGTGTGAGAGAGAGAAGTTAAAGCTAAATAATACTTATTAACCCATTCGTGGGCCTTGGGAAGAGAGATTACTTCCCATCTACATGATCTTACAAAATACACCTGGGGGAAGCAAAGAAATTATTACAATATGTTAGCCTTGCTATTATAACAATGGGAAGACTACACTGGTATCCAAAAGTTAAGCATAAATCATAAAATGCGAAAAACACGGAGTAAATATTCGTAAAATTATTCCAAATTTCTTGCGGATATTAATTGGGTAAAGAAGAAACATTGGGTTTATGCAAAACTTTTCAGTCGACTATGTCCTGCGCGAAACACCGGCGCATGTCGGAACGCGGAAAAACCAATTCACGCAGCATAGGCAGTTCAGACAAGTTTCTTGCAACTGCTGTGCGAAGGAACGTTGTTAACCATCAAACAAGGTGAATGATGGCACAAAGACGCCAATTGGACATGTTTACGAAAGGAAGAATCGTTGGAATGCTGGAATCCTCACGATCACAAACCGAAGTGTCTCGAATTCTGAATGTAGACCAGTCTGTGATCTCAAGACTGTGGCAGAGGTTTCAAAGAACGGGAGATGTTACCCGACAACCAGTATCAGATCGACCAAGAATCACAACCCTTCGCCAAGAGAGATATCTGGTAATAAGTGCGCGACGCCAGAGGGGCAGTACTGCCAGAACACTGGGTTCGGCGCTCACAGTCACCACAGGAATACGAATTTCGAGACAAACTGCTTAAAGGAGACTCAATCATGCTGGTCTGTATGCCAGAAGACCAGTAGTTTGCATTCCCCTCACGTCTGCGCATAAACGCACTCGTTTGAACTGGAGTTTGAAACATCAACATTGGAGTGTGGGCCAATGTGATGTTCAGTGACGAGTCCCGGTTTAGTCTGAGTAGTGATTCTCGGCGGGTAACGATATGGAGAGAACGTGGAACACGTTTTGAACCAAGAAACATAACGGAAAGACATCTTTTCCCATCAAGGGGAGTAATGGTATGGGCAGGCATCATGATGGACGGCCGCACAAACCTCAATTTCTTTGACACGGGATCTGTGACTGCTCAAAGATACAGAGACGAAGTTTTTGAGCCTTATGTTCGCTTGTTTCGATGTGCTGTCGGTCCTGACTTCATATTCATGGATGATAATGCGCCATGTCACCGAGCGGTGCTGATTGATGACTTCTTTGAAACGGAAAACATCCAGCGCATGTCGTGGCCTGCGAACTCCCCTGATTTAAATCCTATTGAGCATGTATGGGATATGCTCGGGAGACAAATTGCAGCCATTTAGCACCCACCAAGCTCCGTTACAGAACTGAAGAGAGCTCTCCAAGAAGTTTGGAACCGTTTGAACCCACAACTCATTCATCATCTCATAGCAAGTATGGTAAATCGCTGTGCAGCGTGCCTGGCTGTCAGAGGTGACCACACGCCTTATTAAACTGCAGCATCAGTATTTTATTTAATGTTTTCTTTCATTTTTTCTTTAAAGTGTGAATCCTTACTATGCTCAGTTTTCTTTCAAACTGCTACTTTGGATTATAAAATTAATTATTATTCTTTTGATTTGCTTCCTTATTTTATAACCATTTTACACTCGTATATCACGCTTCCCGCCATTCTGATTTACAGTTCCTTATTTATTCACATAATTATCAATTATACTTAACTTTTGGACATCAGTAAAATTCCGGCTTCAGTTTTGTGCTACTGCACATAATACAGCGGTTATGACATCTGTAAATCGGACAAAAAAGATGGTTTTAAGAAGTACTTTGTCCCAAAGCTGTTGCTGTATGTAACGATGTCGTGGGAGGGGTTGATCGCTTCGATCAAAGAAAAGAAGGATACCAAATAAGAAGTTCTGTAAAATGGAGGCATCGTATCTTTTATTTCCTTGCTGACATTGGCATCATAAATAATTTCATGCTATGGCAAGTGAATAAAAGGAACAGATGTTTAGACCAGCTAGCATTCTGTATAGCATTAGCTCGTCAGCTAGTAGATGGATATTCTTCAAGAAAATGGAAATGACGTCCTGCTAGCTTCTAAGCAAAGAAGTGTGTAATTTCGGATGGTGTGCACTTAGCCAGCGTGGGAAATCATTTGACAAAGGTGGTTTCCAACTATAGACGATGTAGGAAATGTAGCAGAAAGGGACAAGAAGAGAATCCGTTATATGTGTGCAGATTGTGATGTCCCCTTGTGCATTGCAACATGCTTCTCATCTTTTCATGGCAAATAATCACCATTAAATTTAATTTTCTTTATGACGATGAATGGTTTATTTGGAAATATTCTTCCCATTTCTAACATTTTAATGTAAACATAAAATTCAGCAAAATAAAATACATTTTCTTAACACTATTGTTTAATTGTTAATAAAACATAAAAACTGCGAGAAATTAAAAAGAGAAATAAATGTCCCACGAAAGGGTTAATTTGTATATTGATAGATATTTTATACTAGAATATAAAACTTTTATTTTAGATAAATAATATTTTGATTGTTGATTAGTTTTTGCCCCATTTAAAGGAATTAGGATCTTAATGAAATGACGAGGAAGTGTTTATGTTCGAGGATTTCCCTATTATTCAAAAAATGCAAAGCTGAAAAAATATAATGACAAAAATGCTAAATGGATACAATGAAGATGAGATATTTTTCTAAATCTGTCATTTTCAAAATTTTCAATGATGAGCTTCCTATGATTTTTAATGATTTTTTTCCATACTTATTTGAAACCGGATGATTTGTTATGATTTTGCAGTTCACATCATAATCAGTTTAAACATCTTTCAATTCATTCACAAATGACTTAATTAAATAAGATATTTATAAAAGCTCAAACAACATTATATTGAATATTTTAAATTATATTTCTATCTAGTATACATATGAAATGAAAGTATAAGGATAAATTAAGACATATAAATAAATTTCTAAGCAATTGAAAAAGACGATATATATATATATATATATATATATACTTTTTATACGCCTTAAATTTGGCAATTCATGCAAAGGTAAATAATATATAATTTTATTTTTATATATTATATATAAAAATATAATTTTCAATTTTTAAGTTTTTTTGAAAAAGAACGCAAAAAATTATTTAATATTTATAAGCATTACAGTTCTTAGTTTTATGAATAAGAAGTTATACTCTTTCTTAATTTTTCCTGTATTATTATGAATACTATAAATACTTCAGCAGGATTTATAATATCTATTTATAACATAGTTGTAGTGACAAAGTAGTAAATAATATTAAGAAAATTTCTCTCAGTAATTAAGAAATGAGTAAAAAAGCCTGCAAAGTCTCAGTTCTCTCGATATTCATAGAATTCCAGACATTGAAATTATAGTTTAAACACCAAATTTCTTGTGAATGTTATAAAATAATTTTTTTTAAAAAAATAAATCGGTTTAAGGCAGTATTAGTCCACTAAAGATAAACCTCTCAAGAAACTGCTTTATAAGAGTAAACATAAAAGTATTAATTTTTAAACTGTGTTTTTACATTCTTATTATTATTTTCTTCTTATTTTTAATTTAGCAGTTAACAACGCAGTCATTTAAAGTAACAATTTACTCATAAATCTCTTTAAAATTTTATTTTAATTGCTTTATATGTTTAATTCTTTACTGTAGAAATTGGCATTGATGTTCCGGGAAACTCAAATTTTATTCTACTCAATTTGGAAAAATACAAATGACATTTTTAATGTAACTCTTGAGTTGTACTGTAACTAAGTCTAATGTACTATAACCCTTGAGTTGGTTTTAATTTGTCGTTGTTTTAAAGGAATATTTTAAAACTTGTGTGTATGTCCTCTTTTCTTTTGTAATGTAAAAAATTGTAATATTGCTTTCAATGCTACCCTCTAACAAAAAGTCTATCTGAACTATTTGGAAATAAATTGAAAAAAAAACTATTTCTTGCTCTTAGATCAATAAAAATAAAATAATATAGAGACTTTAGACTTTAATAAGAGTTACTGTACTAAACTAAAATTATTTGTTAAGTTGGATTTCAAAATTGGAATGAACATAAGCAGAGAATGGGTAAACTAAATAAGCAGAATGGCATAGAAACTGAAGAAGACAGTAAAAGTATTTTAACCGGAGAAAAATTTGCTAGAAAAAAAAGGGGAGGGGGAATGAAGTTTAAGGAAGCTACGAAGATTAAGTGAATTCTTTTAAGTTTCAAGATTTGACTCGGTTTTTCTGAAGTTAATCATGCTTTTTTTGGAGAAAAAGCTGTTTCTCAAAACAGGATATATTAGCACTTTTATTTAAAAAAAACTAAGAATCCATCAATATGATTTTTTTCATGATTATACATTAAATAGAGTCTATATCTTAAATCAAAAATATCTGTAACTTTATTTGAAAAGTTTTTCTTAACTACGAGAAGTGATAAAACTTCATATAATATTTTAAAAAATTAAATAATGTTTTAAGTTCAGTTTACTTTAAGATCTGATTCAGTAATTATATTGAAAAAAATTCCATAGATTAGCATGTTGAATTGCTTTTTTTGAAAAGTGCATTTAATTTTATTTAAATTTATTTAATTTTATCACAACTTTACAAAAACCAGAAGTCTTGAGCTACACTGACCACAAATAAAACTATCCTTGAAATCAGAAAGTTTAAGATGTTTGCTTAGTTGCTTAAATATGTAACCAGATATTTTCCTTGTTTTGATTGTCGTAAGGAATAGTATTTCCGTCAAAAGATTATTCAAATCGTTTACGAGATTTAGTGCGTAATTACATTTAGATCAAGTTTTATTGATGTTTTGTGAAAATCAAAGCAACTGTTATTTATATTTTAGATGAAGAAAAATAAACAATATGATATTCTAGAAAGGAAATTAATTTTATTTGAATATTTGACATATTTAAAATTATGCATATGTTTGAAATGAAACAGAGAAAGTATATTATAATTATAAAAAAAGATGATCTCATAAGAAATCCTTTCCTTGTTTTTCAAATAAAACCAGAAAAACAATAATATATTTTGAATCATTCTATAAATGTATTTTTTCAAGTACATATAGTTAAGTCTTTCTTCAAGATAAAAATAAATTTCTTGTATCGCCTAATGAAAATCAGAGAAATTCCCTTTATAAAATTAGCTTTCTTCTCCTAAACCTGATTAAAATGCATAATAGTTTCCTCCGAATGAATTAAATTAGGACTAAATATATATTTTTAAATAAAATTATACAAAAAATGTTTTAAAAAATGTCTTAATATTTATTAAATATATGCACATCAACAGCTGGAATTTATTTATAAAACGTAAGAAGCGTTTTAAAATCAAAATATATATAATCAAACTCATATTAGATCAAAGAATCAATTTGTTTATAAATTTTAAGAATAAACTAATATCTTTTTGAATTTATTGAATTTTGTCATCAATATGCTTTAATGTCATCAATATGTCAATCCTTTAAACTCGAGATGTTTCGCAAATTTTCAATTGTACTTCTAACTTTTTGTTAAATTTTCTTTTGTTTCTAATAAGTAGTTTTCATAAATTAATTTAAACAAAATAATAATAATACTCTTTAGTTAGATTTTTATGGGTTGCAATATTTTTCAGGAGAATCAAAATTGCGTACGCTATTACAATACTTTTGTGCTATGTGTAGACTTCCGTAATTGTATTTTGAAACTTAAATAGTTTTCTTTGTTTTTGATGCATGAGACGGAATCGTCTTCTGAGTAAAATGAAAAGAAATTAAATTATTGTCACAATTTGTATAATGCTTGATGCCCTTTTAGTAATTAAATGAACACTTATAAACTTTTACTAGGTAACTGTAGTTAATAGACTAGAAATACATACTATTAAAGTTAACCATTATCCAGGATATTTGCTGGCCTGCACAGTTTAATTTACATTTTATCAAATGTTTGAATGTGTTTCAAGTATTTAAAATTCTAATTAAATATACTTTTTTGGTCAACCAATAAATCACCAAGCAAAATACTGAAATTTAAAATAGTTGCTGTTCTTGTTTCTTTAAAAAATAAGTTACAAACCACTTTCAAAATTGTTTAAATAAAGTGAAATAAGGAAAACTTCCCATTAATTTAATAAAATTGGTTTATATGTGTTAAAATTGGATCCAATACAATTACACAATTACAAAACTTCTGTATACTTTACCAGATTTACTTTTCACCAGCATTATTTTTTTACAGATATTTTTCCCTTTCGACATTAAACTTTAATTTTGGAAGAACGAAATACGCTATATCTGAAAATTTATTTTGTTGAAAGCTCAGTATATATCTGCGATTTACAGATTTATTGAATTGTTGAAATGCTGATTTGTTGAAAATATTGCACTTGAACAATTTAAAAAAAATTATTCTACATTAAATATAATACCAACAATTATTCACAATTGACACTACTTTTCCTTTGTATTAATCGCTGTTTAAATTAATTTCTTTACACCATTGAATTCCTCAGAATTGTTGAACAAAGTTTGATGTCATCGAGATCTTTTTTAACACATATATATGTGTATGTGTGTTTATTTCAATAATCTTACATCATAGCATAAACTAGACCATAGAGTTGTATTGAAAATAAAAGAATAACCATAGTAGAAATATGTTTCTCTCTTAAAAACTAATATGTCTCTTGCAAATAAGAACTCATTTAAGGAAGTAGGAGTTAACCTGAAATAACACAGCAAACTTAAAATAAAAGAATCAGAGCTTCAGAATTCCAATAAATATCAACATTTTAGAGTATTTGATTTCTTCATTTTACAAGCTGAAAATACCTAAATGAAACAGAATGATCTAAGACATAATATAGGCTCATTTTAAAAGATTCAAGGAAGATTCAAAATCAAACCCATGAGAGTACCTAAAACTGTGTGAAATCATAATGCTTAAATTTGTCTTTATAAATGGATCCCATTCAAATAACAATGATAATAACTATCTTAAATTAACAAAAAAAAATAAAAATAATCGTGCAATTTGTTACTTAATGTAAATTACTTTTATCAGTTTTGGGGAGATATATTTTGACAGTAATTTGCCAGCAAAATAAAGCTATTTCGGTGCTGCTATAAAATCTAATCAGTTACAAACTTGAAATTCATACTTAAGGTATCCGACTACCTAAAAACTGTGAATTTTGCCAAATATTGACAAATTCTTTCTATTTTATTTTATGCTCCATCTTATTAGCTTTATAAAAATACCAAGTGTATCATTTTCCGTTTACTAGAACAAAAATTACAAGTGTTTTAATAAAAGCAGATACCATTACTTTAAGCAAGATGTCATACTTTAAAACGCGTTTTACTCCAAATAGGATTTTTTGAAAATAATCAAACGGGGTCAACGATTGATCAAATAATTTTGAAAACAATAAACTGAAATTTTTTCTGTAAGTTCTGTATAATAGTAGAATTGTTTTAACCTTCAGATGTATCAATCACTGTTTTATTACAAAATTTACAGTCCGTTATGTGAATATAATCACTGTCTTTTTAAGCATTTTCATATAGTGACCGAGATAAAGTGCTCTAGTTTTGGTAAAAAAGAAAATATCTCTTATCCTGAAGGTCATTTCAAAATTGAATAATATAGCAACACATTAGATTGAAAAAATTGAAAATTTGTTTATAAACCTTTGGTGCAGAATGGGCCGCGTTTATGCTATTTTTTGTCAATTTTTACCTATTTTTTCCAATTTTAGTAATAATATTTTCGTTTTCTCTTCTTAATTTTAGCACATTTTTCTTAAAATGCACTAAACAAATCTAAAAATAACAAAAAAAAATCCCTATATCTCCTTTTTTTTTTAAAAAAAAGAAAGTTGTCGCAACTTTAAGTAAACATTTAAATTTATGCATTTAAAGCATAATTTAATGTTAATCTTTGGAATCAAAACTTAAACCTAGTTTCACAATGAAAAACTCAATAAAAGAACTGTTTTCTAAGCGGATCTAAAATAAATCGAATTTTTGACAAATGCTTTTTGACATAGCTGTTTCATCAAAACATGTATCATTTCCTTGAAACAATTTTACTATCCAAATTTCACGCAACTAATTCAAAGTATTTTGCTCATTTAATTTAAAAGGTATTATTTAATTTTTTCAATAAACCAGCATTATTAATTACTCGTGTATAAGTCTATAATTGCAGAATAAGTTAATATGATCTAAAGATCTCAAATGTTGCAATAATGATATGAACAATAGCATTTGTTGGAGATTTGACGATAAGCTACTTAAAATGGGGTCTCATTAAAATATCACTCGCGTTACAAAGGAATTATGTAATTTTCAGAGTGGAATAAAATGTGCCTTATACATACATACATACATACATGAAAAGTTATTCATCTAGGTTAGCGATGATTAAAAACATCAACATAGTGAGATATCAAGTATGGAAGAATATAGTTATATATATATATATATACAAAGTAAGACTATTTCAAAAGGAATTAAATGCTTTAAGTGAGTATATAGTTCAGTTTACAATACATACAACTCTCCCTCTTCTCATTTAATTCTCCATCTTTCTCTCGACATTTTAATTAATATTACAAAACAACCATTTGACTTTATTCACTTGTATTAATAACGTGATTATTCGATTGAATATTAATGTCGGATTTCAAAGCTACACGAGGGTTGTTGGATATTGGGTAATTTTGAACCACAATCAAGTGACAAGGATGATACCTGGGTTAGAACTCCAGTCTCCACACTTCCACACTAAACCAACGTGAGGACTTAAAGTTTCGATAAATGTAAAGCACATCATATTTGTTTTATTTTGATTTGATTTTTATAAACGCCGCACTTTCAAGCTACACGAAGACTACTGGGGATAGATCTCATAATTCTGAACCAAGGTTAAGGGACGAGGATGTAACTTCAAGTGGAACCCAACTCTCTAAATCTCCACACAACGCCAATGTACAGATTTCGGACCTTGACAGATTTAACTTGCATCAGCTTCTCTACACGACAAGACTTCAGTGGCGCCTCAACTCAAACCCATGACTCGGTAATGCTGACCACTAGTTTGTGATTATGACCACTCAGCTACCGTGTCACTTAACATACATCACACTCTCGACACGGTAGGTCTTTAAAAGTATAAAGAATCCATTACATTAATTACAGTTAAGAGCTGTCCGTGTACACATGAAAAATTTATGGAACTACTGTCGAATGTAATAACTCGCAAGAGCTCATAAAAAAAAGTCTGAAGCGTGATCTAAATATTGAACGAATTAACAACAAGTATTAAAAAAATCCTAAAACGGAGAAAAATGACTATATATATATATATACACTTTAGGATATGTTTTCAAGCACACAATTTCTGTTGACCCATATTGAAAACTCATCGTAAAATATGATACTGAATATATAATGTGAATAACAAGAGATTCATCTTTCCTTCTCTCTAGTCATTCAAGATATGATATGAATTAGAACTGTAAATATGATACTTTGGATGATATCCTCAAAGAAGTCCAAAATATTCTGTATTCTACGTACCAAAAATCTAATAGAGGAAGATTATTTAATACTTTTTTACGAAGATTTGTTTTTTTAATTATTATTTTGATTTTTTTTATTCTCAAATTATTATTTCTTAAAAGATTTTATCACCACCAAAGTCACCTGTTTTACGTTTGATTATAAATTACTACAAAAAAAAATGGGAAAATTTAAACTTTACGGTTTTGTAAACAGCATAATAAATTTTAAGCTCATGTCTTTCATTTTCGATAAAATATTCTCTAAAGTTAATAAAATGATTCTCTATTTAAACCTTCAAGAATGTAACAAGTTTTCAATTTCAAACTGTTAAATATAATGAGGAAAAGTAAACTACGGTATAAATGAATTTTAAAAATTATTTAATCCATCCGACTACTTGCGACAACTTTTTTTAAAGTAAAGTGGAAATATGGGGATTTTTTTGTGCGGTTTTTGGATTTGTTTGTACATTTTAAGAAAAATATGCTAAAATTAAGGAGAGAAAAAGAAATTAGTATTGCTAAAAGGGGAAAAATTTACAAAAAAAAACATAAACAGGACCATTCTGTACCAAAAGTTTATGAACAAATTTTCAGTTTTTCAATTCTGATGTTTTGCTATGTTATTCATTTTTGAAATGTCCTTCAGGATAAGAGATATTTTAGTTTTTACAAAAACTAGAGCACTTTATCTTAGTTATTATATAAAAATGCTTAAAATAACCGTGATTATATTAACAAAAAGAACTAAATTTTGTAATAAAATTGTGATTGAAAAATCTAAAGATTAAAACACTTCTACAGTTATACAGATTATATACAAAATATTTCAGTCATTTTTAGAACTTTTTGAGCAATCGCTGTCCCCGTTTGAGCATTTTCAAAGAAACACATTTCAAGTAAAACGTATTTTAAAGTATGACATATCTTGTTTAAAGAGTAATGGCATCTACTTTTACTAAAATACTTGTAGTTTTTGTTATAGTGAATGGAAAATAATAAACTTCGTATTTTTATAAAGCTAATAAGATGGCATATAAAATAAAATCGTAAAAAAATTGTCAATTTTTGGCAAAATTCTCAATTTTAGGGTAGACGGATATCTTAAAAGAAAGAACAGCCATTGGGCGAAAAAAGCCGTTTCTTCATTCATTTATTTATTTTTTTTTAATTTTTATTTTTATGTATGGGGACACATGCTCAGTTATTTCAAAATATTTTTCTTCAATGCAATGTATAAAATAATCAGTTATGCAATGCTTTGAAAACTATTTTCGATGTATTTTTATTTGTCTCGAATTGTTTTTCATTTTTGCGGTTAAATGATATATTCACTGCGTAGGCACATTCCCTTTATGTGTTTTTCTTTAAAATTTTTTGCTGCAACAACTTATGGATCTCGTAGTAAAAAAAACTAAAATGTAAACTCAACAAATCTAAAAACCACCCGTTGGTTAGAATAACCATAAACTAAATTATCTGGCCTAGATTCCGCTAGAAAAGAAAGTTGAGTGGGAAGAAATAATTTTATTTCCAAGGGCACATTGATGAAAGGGAACCCGGAAGTCGAAACTTCAGCAGATATTTTAAACTAGCAAATAACAAATAATTAGTATTCAGAACAACTTACAGGAAGATTTATTTTATTTTCCGTATAGAAATCACAAGAAATTTTTAAACCTTGCGAAATAGGCTCGTTTAAAATGTCGGCAATAAAAGAAAAGAAATGATAAATTTATGTAATCTTGAGACGCGTTTTAGATGGGTTTTTAAGTCAAAACAAAATGTTAGTATTTATCTTGTTTAAAGTAAGCGCATGTAGGTGAAGGCTACAACGGGGGATTTAAAAAATTAGAAGCCGCACTGGTATTGCAGCTTTCAGGCACCTGAACGTTTTATTTATATTTTTATTTTTGAGAAATGCGTGTCAGATTTATTTAGAATTAAATGTTTCTCAAGGTTTTAGTTAGAGTTTTTATGATCAACTCACAAACGTATTTTATTTTAGTAACGCATTTAATAATTTTGTAATATCTATGCCTTCAGCAGTTACAAAATCAACAAAACGTTTTTAAATGCATTTAGACCTTTCTTGTCTATAAATACTACAAGTAATATAAAATTTTTATATCGTATATAAAACAGTTTATATTAATTTTATTGAAATTTATTGGTAAAATGACTCAAAAATGAACCATGAAGATTGTTAGGAAATTTTGAGAAATAAAATTTCCATTCCTGAATTTAACTTTTGGATAATACAATGTTCATAAAATGTGCGTAAAAATAAGTAAAACAAATTAACGATTTTCTCTTTTTACAGATAATAAAATGCCCAACAGACAATTCGATAAATAGATACATCAATATTTATTTTCAGTTTTCTTTATTTAATGATTATTTAATTTCATTATTTTTTTTCTTCAGAAATGTTGACATTATTTTCTTATTTATAGTAAGTACATACTCGAATTTCTTGACTTTTGTAATGAGCGCAATCCCTTTTATTTTGTATTTTTGCCACAACCTCACTTTGAGTTAATTGTATATTGTACCATTAAAAAATTTTTAAAAGGAAAACATCGATTTTATTTAAGCATTTTCTTTCTGGTGTAAAACTTTATATAAATTATCTAAAGGATAGGTGTTCACAAAAATAGATAGGAGTTCTAACACTTATTTTACGTTTTGTTTGATTGGATATAAAACTACATGAATGCATATGTATATTTGAAAAAAAACCCGTCCACATTTTAAATATTATTTTATGAGATCATAAGCAAGCAGGAAATTATTATAATATGTTATTTTCCGTAATGCAACAGTATATATCTAATTATTCGGATCATATCGATAACTTTTCTTCTTAGTTTATAGTTACAAAACAATGAGCCCTTCTGCCCCATAAATATAACTCACTCATAAGCAACGTACATATTTTTTTTCTGAATTGACCTTATTGGGGTTAAGCTACGAAGGAATTTCTGAAAACTGTCCTTACTAAGGCACTGCTGTGTATGAGGAATAAAATCAAACAGTTTCAAACTATTGATATATTGATAATACTGATTACTTAATCCAATTTTTATTAATTTGTTGGGATGTAAACTACTAAAGCATTAAATTAAAATTTTTTTTATTCATTTTTCAGATATAGTCATTCTCTTTACATAAATCTGGAAAATACAAAAATTTTCACATCGAAAATTTAAAGTTACATAATACGAAAAATTAGACATTTAATCTTTCATTCTATAACATAAATCCGATGATAAATTGAAAAACGATAAAAAAGTCTTTCTCTTCTTGTTACCAAAAGTTGAATATTATTGAGCACTTATTTGTTTTACCGGTGAAAGAATACTTCTTTATTTCAGAACTTCTCAAAAAATTTCAAATTGCTGACAATTTAATTCCAATACATATATTTATTAATAAATATATTCGTATCTAAGTAATATTTTTAATTCTCAGTATACATTTCCTACGAAGAAACTTATGTAGGATTGATAATATAAAAAAGGCCAACTTAAAAACACAATTTTCCGAGTTAGCATAAGCTCAAGCATAAATTTCGTAATCTTGTGCTTGCATTTTAAACAGCTCTCGTGTTCATTTTCTTAAGGCTTATTCTTGGAACCCTCAGTATATATGTAAATACATTTTTGAAAATATTACTGAACTAAAAAAAAATCGGGCATGTAAATTTAATGTCTTAAAAATAGTTATCTTTTTATTTAAAAAAAGAAAAGAAAATAGATTGAAGGAATCAAAAATTTGTGCACGATAACTGAATATCAAAAATAGATAATTTTTTTCATGACTTCAGACATATAATTAAAAAAAGATAAAGGAGAATTTTCTTTTTTGGAATCATTGCAGAGAATTATAATTTTACTACTTCTTGGAAAAGTAAAAAAAAAAATGGGTCTTTGCTTCTTACTGTGTGAAAAATATTTATAGTCATCAGAATCTAAAAAAGGGAGTAATTTTATGTCATTCTAAGAAATTGCATCAGTTTTCTCATTTAATGTATGTGTGTGATACAGATAATTCCATACGATTAATACAATTTCAACTTTTCTGGTGATGAGAATGGTTAAGTTCTTGCAGAGAGGATTTATATCTCATACTTTTATTTTAATTTTTATTACAACTAAAAATCGTTGTTTTGCAAATAACACCGAAATCTAACGATATTAGAATACCCGAAAAACGACATGAGAATGATTTATCTAAACAAAAAGAATAGTAATTCATGCATATATATATTTTTCATCGATTGCTCGAGTTTTCTTTCTATTATTAATAT